>JAFIDM010000007.1:9835346-9849918 GCA_023159025.1 Thereuonema tuberculata | reverse complement strand
AACAATTATTTGAAAATCAACATTCCGAAATTTTAACAATTTGAAAATCAACATTCCAAAATTCCAACAATTATTTGAAAAATAACATTCCGAAATTTCAACAATTATTTGAAAATCAACATTCCGAAATTTCAACAATTATTTGAAAATTAACATTCCAAAATTTTAACAATTTGAAAATCAACCTTCTAAAATTTTAAGAATTATTTGTAAAGCAACATTCCAAAATTTCAACAATTATTTGAAAATCAACATTCCAAAATGTCAATAATTAAAATCCACAAATGAATTCTATAATTCAATTCCAACATTGAAATCAACAATTAGCAATCCAATCTAAAAAAAATATTCGAAATCAACACACAAAAATTACTAGTCGAGTCCAGCATTTAAGGGAAAAAAAAATCAATAAAATCTTGAATTTACTTCCGCCAATTACAACATAGGAAATTGTGGAATGGTTAAAAAACGATAGACGGAAGGATATGTGAAGCCACTTCAGTAACTCGGCTGCATAAAGAAAACGAAAAAAAAAAATACATTCAATTGCTTGAAATGTCTATAATTATTCCAACAGTAATGTAATAATACAATTCTCATTAACGAAAAACTGATAAAAGTCTAAGATAAAAACAACATTCTAATTTGTATTTTTAAAAATCGTTAACATTTGCAAAACTATTCTGTACGAAACGGAATCTTATTTTAAGTTAGACATAGATTCTTCTAGAACTTGCAAAAAAAAAACAACGAAAGTTTGTCATAGACGAAATAATTGTTACCAAGCGGAGAACTAACACTGTATGACTGCGACAAGCCAATAAAGAGTTGAATTGATGAGGCCGGAGGATCACACAAGCAGCGGGACGCGGGCTTAAGGTGTCGAACGACCTAACACCGTTCATAATTGGTGACCTGCACGATTAAATTCGGGCAAGGGTCAGGGCAGTCATCATAGTGATTTTATGATCAATCAGATGAGCGATAAAAATTTATGGTTTCCTCTAGTGACCTTCTGGGTGGGGATGGAGGAGGAAGGCGGGAACTGCCTTTTAATGCAACGCAGACACTTATATTGGGTTTTCCCTCCATTGACTGTGGCGTTAGCATACAAAAAATGAATCAATAATAACCCAACATAAGAAACACCTTTAGCTAGATAAACGCTATCAAATTAGAGAAAAATTTCACTGAAAAATTATAATAGCCATGCACACTTTACATGATTTAGATATAAGTTTCACATATCAATTTTTTACTTGTAAAAAAACTCCAATTTTTAACAATTTTTTTTTAACAAGATTTTTAAACAGTTAATTCATCTGTTTTGAAGAGATTAAATATATGTATATAAAAAAATACATTTATTTACCTTACTTGAATTGTAAATTGCAACGTAAAATGAAAAATAAATATTTCATTTTGTTACTATAACAATGCACGAAAATTAGCTACACAGAGGAACGCAATATGCAGATGGTCCGTACTTCCGTAGATCCGGAAGTACGTAGAAAACCCATAGATATTAAAGTTTATTTTGTGCTATAGTTAGTAAATTTATTATTAAACAATAGCTGGATTCATCTCATGGAAAAAGCAAAAGGCGAGTTGTAATCTAATGTTGATACTTTAATATAACTATTTTTTCTGTTACGTCTTGTGACATACTAATAGAAAGTATGTTACGAGATACGTGTTTCTACTTACATGCAGGGTTTTGTGCAGACGCGTCAATCGGAAGCGTCTGCAACATTAACGTTACTTATGTCACAATTAGATGTAAACTAAATTACATTAATTGGCCGATTTTGAAGTAGATTAAAATAGTTATAGCCTAATAAATACGAAATTCTTGTGATGCCAATGAAAACTGGCTCACATTCATTTAATTGTCTTCTAGAATTAAAACGTAAAAGTTTTGAGTCGAATATTGCCGCTCAACTGAACGGTAGATGATTCCAAAACAGATTCACACTTTTCTAATGATTTTGTTAATCAATATTTCTTTGAAAAATCTCTAGCTTTGCTTATATGTATACCTCAATGCAAGTACTAATTCCATTATAATATAGAGACACAGAAATAAGGCTACCAAAGTAAAAAGACGTCTAAAAAAAACGGTTGAAAGAAAACCGTAAATGGGAACATTTCTATGTTGCCGGAGTTGTCGACACATGGAACACATCCCACCCAAAGGTTTTCTGCGAATTTTTTTTATTTTTTTATTTTGAAGATAGGTATTGTTTAACGAAAGGAATTCGAAATGGGGGAAAACGAAGATGTCAACACAAGTAAAATTATAATATTTTCATCAGAACGTAACTTTGCCAAATATTATTTAGAAAATGATTTTGCGAAAATGTAAGTTTTGTAATAAGTTTAATTGTAGGGATATAAATTATCTAGCCGTGAATATTAAAAATATAATTTTATCTCTAAATTAGATTAATTATAATTTACAATGATATTCTTCAAAAATTTATATCCAAGAATGTTATCATTAGAAATTACTTCACCGCATTATTATGCTTAATTATTATTAATTGTTTAATTAATTTAAGTCAAAATTGATTTATTGTTAATATTATTGATAATAATTGCTTGAGGTTTCTTAATTCTTTACGTTAATTTAAGATGAATTAAACATTAAAATATAAATTTAATTTTTAATGGGAACTTAAAACACTTGATTGATTTTTCAAAAGAAATAAGTAAGAAAAAAATCCAAAAAAAATCTTTAAATTATAAGGATTTTTTTTTTTTCCATCTCTCCCAAACCTTCGCGATTTTTATTTGAACAAAGAACAATACGAATAATTTTTTTTCCCTCCCTGTATCTCATCTTCCGCCACCCTCAAATTAAAAAAATGGTTCGATCCCGATAATCATTTCCCCCAACCCTTTGTTCTCACAAGAGACGCAGATGCTGAAACCCCCCCCCCCATCCGTCTATTTCCCCCCTTCTTTTCCGTCCGTCTCGGGGATAACGGACCGGCCACTTGGTGACATCTTGGTACGCAGGTCACTCCCGGCGCCAATGGTCACTAGACTGCTGACAAAGCACTTGAGGGGGAGGCGCGGGAAGGGGTTTAAGCCCCCGAAGCAACTTCCCACCAATTGCGGAGTCTACAACACCAGATGGCTACTCTCTGCCACTGGCCATCTTTACAAATGGATACTCATCTCGAGATGGTGCTATTACTAGAGGGGTAGACAGGAAGAAACTCTATTTACACACCCCCTTTCATTTAACAATGCCGCTGAAATGGTATACCAATCACAAACGCGCGGGGAAATGAACACGCGGCAGATCCGATAAGAACAAACCAAACGAGAAGAGGATTTATATAAACTTACATTACAGTCCATTTTACGGAAATTATATTTTAAATTTACTTAAATACTTTAAGTAAAATACTTTATTTTAATAACTGAATCGAAGACTGTAATAATACTTTTTTACTCTTTTCAAAACATCTTACAAGTGCACAAGTGATGAGTATTATACAAACGTGAGTTTTTGTCTATTAGTAACAATTTTTTTTCTTTTTTAGCTTTTATAGCATAAAAATAACAGCTCTAAAAATAAAAAAAATAAAAAAAAGATTATTGATATCGATTTTTTTTTCTCGAATTCTCTAGAAAAGGCAATTTTCTTTATTTTTAAATCACCCAAAATAGCAGAGGTTAATAAGTAATAGATTTCAGAAAATTTATTTGCAAATCTTTAAATATTTATTACTTTTAGTAAATATCCGAATTATTAAAAAAAATATTATTATTATTAAACTTAAAAAAATAACTAGATAGATTTTGTAAAAACAAAAAAAACAAAAAAATCCCATAAATAAGTTACATTGCCTTAAATTGTTTATAGACATAAATAAGGGCGTAATTCTATAAATAATAAATAACCCATTTATTAAGTAAAATATCAAAATAAAAGAGATCTGGGTCCAACATATCCCGGAAACTACCCATATTTGCCGTGATTCTTTTAATCGGTAAACTTTACTCTGGTTGATTAAAATATTTATTGTTTGTTTTTTTTATAAGCAAGTGTGTTATTAAAAATTAAAATATTTTAGTATTGTTTAAAAGTTAAGAATTCGTTTCAAGAATAAGAATAGAAAGACTGGTCTGACGCTCGCTCGCCTGCGAAAGAACAAAGTCCTTCATTCGACAGAAGACGAGAGACTTCGGAACCAGTCTGAAGGAGAAATGACTTCAGCAAAAGGCACGACCCCAAATTCGGAATCGAATCCGATCGCTACAGTGAATAAAGCGACTCCTGTGTATATATCTATTATCTATATCTATTATTTATCTATATGACATCATTATTACATCATTATATCTAGCCAGATGTAGTATATTATCAAATGTCAACATTAAATTACAACATTATATTATATTATTCATAAATAGGTCACAGCATCCGTTGACGAAAAGAATCGGCATTCTGTTGCTACAGGCACCCCGGATCCGACATTTTTCGACACCACAACTTGTACCTTTTTTTCATATTAGCCTTTATAATATTTTGTAATAGCTGTAAGGACGACGAGTGCATAGGAATGGAGAAACGAAATTTTTCATTCATGTGATTAGCAAATCCTAAATAATTATTTATTATGGTCCTTAACTAGCGGCTGGAGGCGGGCAACTTTGGTCACGCAACCAACACACTGCTGTAGAAATGCCTGGTCTTTCTGTCTTTCTATGTTCCATGGCCTGGTCAACGTTGAAGTGCAGACTTTCAGATCTTAAATTTTCAGTTTAGAATTTCTGTGAGAAATTTTGCTATTCGAGAAACAAGGTACCTCGGTGAGCAAACCGCACAGTGCTTAAGCTTAAATATGGTTATTTTCTAGTTAACTATCACATTAAGATAGTGTCTTTACGTTACTGTCAATGGCTTGTAGGCGTGAGAAGCTGACGTTACACTATGTTCTAGATACTGAATTAGTTTATCGACTGTGCGACCTCGTTAACTTAACCAAGCTCTTAAACATTGGTAAGTTAATTGAGAACAGTTAAGTCACAGTTAACTTTGCCAGTGTCAACAGAATATAAGAAAACTCAATACAAAAGAAGCTTAAAGACAGTTTTCAATTGTTCAATTTAGTTTAGTCTTTCATCTTAATTTGTATTTATGTCATATCGTTTGAACTATTGAACAATGACTGACTTTAGCTATTGCAGAACTTGCAGGAAGAAACTGCACTAATCTGACTTGAAAAAAGGGCTCTGATGCGCGGCAAATACTTTGTACTCATTAATCACTTTTTCATGTCCGTTTATATATGTTTTTATAAATGTTTACGAAACTATTAGCCTACAAAATGCAGGTATAATTCGACCTACGACCATTTACAGTTACGACAAAAATACCAGAAAACCATCACAAATTCCTATGGCGGAATAAATTACTGCGTATCTGTTTGTAGGCGTTTCCTCATAAAAAAGGCTATAGTACGGATATACGTATGAAGTAAAATATATCATACTGTAAGATTTTTTTTTTTTAATTGGTCACTATTGCTGTGTATATATTTAAATAGTTTACATGTGCTGCAAAAGTTATATAATTGCAATAGTTTTGCATGTTATGTACTATCTATAAAACTTAATTCACTAGATAGACGTACATTTGTACTGTGTACTCTATATCTGACTTCTCATATACAATACTGTATTCTACTTACGACCTATTGATCGGAACGTAACCCAGTCGTAAATCGAGGTACGTAAAATAAAACTAACTTTATAATAATTTTTATACATTGCTATTGTTATGAAATTTAACATACTGTATATTTATTGAAAGTTAACAGCACATCAATGATATCTGAATCAGATTCGATTTTTGTTTTTTTAAGTTTAAAAATAATAAAAAGCAAGTAGGCTTACGAGTTGAGGATACAACTAAATGTTTTGTGACGAAGCAAGCAAAGACTCAAGTAAATATCCAAAATAAATAAATAAATAAATAAATAAATAAATAAATAAATAAATAAATAAATAAAGCACACATAATTCTACGATTTCCAGTTTGTTGTTAATAAAGATTGATCTTATTAAATTAAATTCGAATTCAATTGTGAAGGAAGCTATATTTTTTCATAAAAAAAAAAAAATAGATATAAATACATTGATGAATACATTTCGTTCTGTCTTTGACTGAGTTTTTTTTTATGATTTTTCATTATTTGATATTTCAGCTGAATTTCTCAATATTTCCTGTTGTAAACAATACCACCGTGACTGCATCATTACTTCGTTTCCAGTTGTTTATTTATTTATTTACAAATGCTTCCAGATGCCCCAGTGACGATATTTCAATGTATTAATAGCCAACGTTTCGCAATGGAAATGACTGCAATGTATCTCCTGAAATTTTGTAACTCAATTTAGTAAAACCAAAAAGCTGTAATCCAACTGAATTTTTTAGGCGTTCCCAAGTATCTTTCTGTTTTTTTTCCCCAGTTGTCTGATTTATTTTAATTAATTTAAATGACAAATTATAAGTTGTTTGATAATTTTAATTTAAAATAACTGAATTAAAATTAGCCTTATCAATTATTCTAAATTTTAAGTTTTAATTGTTAAAATCAATTTTCAGCAAATTTAAATTATTTAAAAATAATACGGTTACAGTTATACCATTAACAGAACAATAGTAAACAATATTTAATTCCTGATGAAATTAACAGTGCTATTATTGTAATTACTATTAAATTTAATTCCAATTTAAGTTTTTAATTTTAAAACAAAGATATTAGGATAAATGTCTGCAAAAAAAAATTAATAGAATAGATGAAAGAAACTTATAAAATAAGTATTATAACTTTTATAAATTCTTATCTAGAAAAAAAAAAGTTTTTCTCTTATATCTGCAATACATCATTGTGATAAAGCGGACTGTTTGACACAATAGTATATAAATACACCTGTATTTAATGTCACAAGTTGCTTATTGTCAGACGCCTGGTTATAAGTGAACTCATTTCAATAAAAAAAAAAATCAGTTTTCATACATTTTTTTTTCTAATATGAAGACAAAATTGCGCAGAATCAGATCATCTGGGTCTTCCCGCAGAGCAGAGTAATAGATCAGCTAAAAATTAAGGATAAAAACTATATATCTTATCAGTTAAATAGTCTACAAAAAAAAAAAAGTTCAAATTCGGGAAAATTCAATTTGATAATAGAAATAGATGAAAGAAAAGTATTAATTAAATATTATAACTTTAATACATTCTCATCTCGAAACAAAAATTGTCTCTTATATCTGCAATAAATCATTATAATGAAACTATACGACACAATAGCATATAAATATAATATTAATGTCACATGTGTGCTTCGTAAATTTAATGTCAGAAGCCTGACAGTAATTGAACTAAACATTTCATTATTTTTAGATATTTACGAAATACCAACAGGAGATATATTGGAAGTATTTTTTTTTTTAAGAAATACTAATTGTTATTTTTACTAATGCTGGCCTAAACTTAAACAGTAAGTAAATATTTATATTCCGTAGTAATTGAACTTGTCTGCAACGAATATAAGAAAATATATTCACTTTAAAGTATTGTTTTAAAATTCGAAAATGAACTCGAAAGTAAAAATGATAATCTTCAGTTACAATAAAATAAGAGAAATAAAATAATAAGATATAAAAACGGAAGCCGGACAGTGTTTCCGCAGTATTTACTTTTAAGAATTCCCGGAATACACAGAATCAGTTTTTCGTTCTCTGAAATATCCACGGTTCCAGTCAGCTAAGTTCCCGCTGTCATATCTACGGCTTTCTCTTCCTTTCCCGAATGTTCCGTAATTTTGACTGGGTTTATAATTAGAAATTACAATAAAAAATGATAATAAACAATGAACACAATCCAATTTTTTTTTTACATATTAAAAAAAAAAAACGACTTTTATGTTCTTTATTAGAATTAAGAGATCGGAAACTTTTTTACACAATAGCTAAAAAGAAAGTAATGATTGTAAAACTTTCAAACAAGTTTTAATAATAATTATTAAGATTAGAAAAAAAAATCCTAAAGTTTTATATCAATAATACTTTCAGAAAATCTCATAATCCAGTTTGAAAATATTGAAAAATAAACGAGTCATTTACAAAAAAGAAAAAAAAAAAAAAATCTGTGGTTCTAAGAATCTTTCAAGTTAATTTCTTTAAAAAAAAAAAATTGCGCGAATACTTTAAAATACTGAGTTAAAAAGAAAACATAGTAAACATTAATATTTTGTTTTACTATTTTTTGGATAAAAGGAACTTAATTGTAAAGTTCCATTTTGTTGTTTTGATGTTCAGAAAGATTTTTTTTTCAAAAAATTCTTACTCTTTTAAATTTTATATATTCATTAAAAACCACGCTAAGATTAACTAAGAAGACTGAACCAAATAATAAGGCTTTATTATTATTATTATTTTATTCCCAAAACAAAAATTTATATACAACATAATAATGCAAAACTACTATAATATATTACAAATAAAGAATAACAGTAATCAAAATTATCATCTAAGACAAAACCATAAAATAAAACTACCATACCCTCCAATTTTTAATAGTTATGGGCACAGAAATATAAACTTTAATATAGAAAGAATCATAAATGATATGAATATAAATATATTCTCAGAGCATCAAAAAATATCTGTTGTCAAAAAAAACCTTAAAAAATGGCTTATTGAAAATACTTGAAAAAAAAAAAAGTAAAGTAAATATATCATTAATTATTTTATATTGTTTTTCTTTCCTCTAAATATCTCTGTTTGGAAGAATTTAAACTTCAAAATGGAGAAATGAAAGGAAAGAAAGAAAATAAATAAATAAACACCAAAGTAAAACATAAGACTGGTACTATTAAATAAATATTGGAGCCTACCCTCCAGCGGCCTCCTCGGCCTGCACGGGCAGGCTTTGGCTTCGTGCGGTCCTCAGGGCCTGATCGAGTCTTTAACTTTAACTTAACTATTAATAAAACTAATATACGTTTCAAGACATTTCAAGCACGTTATCGAAAAATACCTTCAATACTAATAATCAATCATTTATTTATATATGTCAACCCATCTATACTCAATTATTGTTATTTTCTTTTTTTTTTTGTTCTTATATTTACAATCTTGTAGACTTATAAGCTATATATTTTTCAAATGTATACTATGTAAATATATATTGTAAGAAGAAAGAAAAAAAATTATATAAATATCAGAACCCGTTGATAGGGATACCTCCCTAACGGGACTGTACTGTGTTATCTATCTATGTTAATAAAAAAAAAAAAAAAAAAAAAAAAAAAAAAAAAAAAAAAAAAAAAAAATTATTATTATTATTATTATTATTATTATTACTCGTCAATTAATGAGATTTGTGAATTTGGGACTCGCGGAAACTTCCCAATTTATAAACAACTTACAATATTCTTAAAATAGCTATTAAAAATACGTAAACAGAAATGACTTTAGTTGCTGCAGTTTTTAAGTCATTGCTCTAAATTTCACATTTCTAATATTGTTGATCTTATTTTTACATGTCTTAAGCTTTGAAATTGGAGTCTTATAAATAACAAATATGCATTAAGCCAACTTTCTTGTAAATAACAAATTAAATTGTAACAAATCAAAATCGCAGACAAAGTTTTGAAAACTAAGTATTTTATCGTAAAGGATGCCTAATGTGTTTTTGGCACCCTGGACTTCCACAGTAAATGTGTTCAAAATGATTAATTAAATGGAAAATACTGGTTCGAATAATTTACTTTTAAGGCCACAAAAGGAGACATGTCTTTTTAAAACTGTTTTGTCGTATACAGTTTAGTTTTATCGTGTAAAAAGGTTAAAAGCGTGAAATTTAACACTTAATTTCTTTTATCAAACTGAAATATTATTATTATTATTATTATTATTTTGTTTGTTAAGTTGATATTCCATTTAGAAACATGAATTTTTTTTTCGTATTAATTAACAATAAAAAAAAAACTCCGATGTTCTGATATCTGGTTGGTTTTTTTTTTTCCTTTTTTTTTTTTGTTATCAATTTTCTGAAAAAAATTCTGTCGCCCTGTGGCAGATTCTACGTTGTCGTTTACTTTTTTTGTTATTATTAAATATCTATATCACAGAATAAAGTATTCAATCATAAAAAATTTAATTTTAAATAACGATGAAAATATGAAGGGAGAAAAAAAAAAACTGCCAATGTTTCGCAGAGAGTTCTGGAAAGATCTCGACCTGTAAATAAAAAGGGCGCTGGCAAGATTAGGCTGGCCTCCCGGAGGTGTGGTTTTTATTTGACGTGGGATGACATGTGCTGAGCACAGCATTCTGGTATCCCTGAGGCAACGCGTCCTCAGATAAAAAAAAAAAGAATAATTAAAAATGCACAAGTGCAATAACGGTAAGATTAACAGTTTGGTGAACAAAAAAAAAATAATACGCAGGCACAGAGGGGGGAGTTGAGAAGGGTGGATAACACTTAATGAATTTCTATGGATGTACAAAGAGCAATTTCGTACAAAACGCTGAGATCGGAGTTTCTAAGCATTTTTTTTTTGCTGTTCCTCATCCAAAAATTAAAGGTTTAGAGGGACATTTTATTGTGATTGTCACGTGGGTCCTGCGAGACACCGAACGAGGCATGCATCATCGCATCGCGTTGGGATTCGGCTTTTAAAACATCTCCGGAGAATAATATAGAGATTTCAACTTAAAAGAAAAAAAAATTAAAAAGACAGTTGAATGAGGAAATTGTTATTGAAACAGAGAACAAAAGGGATTTTGTTTTATTTTTTTATTTTATTTCTTAAATTGGCAATCAAAAATGGATTTTGTTTTTCAAAAACTTTCGTAATACCCAAAGAAAGATATTCTAAAGCGAATCGTAATTAAAGTGAAGTAAAATCCTATAAATTAATTCTGTAATTAATGAAATAAGAACACGAATGTATTTTATTTTATTTTTTTTTCCGAAATTTTAACACTGCAGTATTGCGTTTTCGCTTGAAATGTGGACTATTGATGTCGCTATTCGTTTCTTAGATCATTCACTTCTTATTATGGGAAAAAATTGGATAAAAGTTATTCCAATTCAACAAAAAATGACTAAGAACTTTTCACCAATGGGGGCGCAACAATAGGAGGGGGGGGTAATAAACAATTAAAAAACCAATACAATAATAAATAGTTCAATACAACAAAGAAGGGTTAAAATATGCAAACAAGAATCACCTCTATTATTTTCAAACTATGAATATAGTTAGTGATAATTAGACCGTTATCTATACAATTTAATATTAGTATCTTTATATATACAACTTCCATTGGCCAAATTAAAAAAAAATGAATACTTATGTGTAGTCAGTGATTCCAGTTCAATTGCATGTTCAATTTTACCCAAAATTCTGTCTTTAGATTAAAATAGGTCGAAGTTCACAAAAGTGTGTTTGAACTTAAGAATAACAATAATAACAATTAAAGCAGATAAAATCCGATAAAATTTTCTTTGAATCGCCGAAATCGTGAGTGTTGGGGCATATGTGTTTCTTTTCTAACAACCTGGGACTAAATTGAATAGTGCGTCATTGGTGTTTGACTTTTGGAGTTACCGATGAAACATAGAAACTAACATAAGAAATATTCGTATATCATTGATTTAATGATATGTTCGTCTGTATATATTGATGCACAAGTGTAGCTGCTTCGGAATTTTTATCGCTCTTCAGCTAAGTTGCTTCGATGATACAAGAGCGATTATTATCATTAGAATTAGCATTAGAACAGAATTATATGTAACTGGTTTTTAGTTTTTTTTTGGAGCTCCATTCTTGTAGTGTTAACACAATCAAACACAGAAATGATATAGGCATTAAATTGAGTAATATATCATAAAGAATATTCTAATGTCAACTTGTTTAGTCTGCATTTTTTTTTATTATTTATTTTTTATATGACGTTACTAAGTACATACAAGATACATGATAACGTTACCATAGCAACCATTTCCTCGATTTTTTTTTTTTTGTCTACGTCATCATATGCTTCTAACGATGTGACTTGGGTTTCTCAACATGGGGGAAGGTTTGTGGGTTTATCGTCCTCATGATACCTTCCGTGGGATAAAAAATATAAAAATAACCCTTTCCCTCCCTTCCCGAGGTGTCATATCTCCTTTTCACCTACCCTCTGTCCGGGGCCAAACTGACATTTCGTAGTAGGCCAGGGAACACGCATAAAAGCCAGCGTAGGGGGGTGTGTGGGGTCTTGTGGCCCCGGCACTGCCAACCCCATCTGGTGGGTGATTATTCAATCATTCCGATCTCAAACCTAAATCATATTTGGAGCCAATTCAACTCGTATGACATTTGGTAGCGAGCAAAATTTTATTCGTAATTCCCACCCCTCCATCGAAATGGGGGTAGAGAGAGGGTTCGACGAGGGGGTAGGGAGGGGGGTAAAGAAGAAAAGAAACAAAGAAATCTCAAACCTGATTGGCTGATTTATTGGAGGACGCTGAGATGCAGTGAATGAAAATGAGACAATAAAAAAAAAAAAAAAAATCAATTCCGGGTTGGAATATGTGTGTGTGTGTGTGATGCGTCCTCCTAATTAATAACGTTTAATAAGGGAACGGAATTTCCCTACCAAAAACCCCAACTGCATTTAATTCGTTCCTGATAATTCTCTTTCTAGATAATTCCATCTTTTCTATGTTAGTTCTTGCAACATTTGCAAGGCGGAAAACCAAATTAAAAATCCTTCCCCCCTCTTTTTTTTTTTAAATAGAAAGTGCCTCATCAGCTGAACTAAGTTTTGTGGACGAGTCATTTCAAAAACTCCAGAAAATCAAAAGTCAGAAATGAACGACTATCACATGAAGGAATCTGGCGAACGCTTTTTTTTTTTAATTTTTGAACCAATTAGAATTCGCTTTCATTTCAATGGTATTACGTATTTCAATATAGTATCATTAAATAATAAGTTCTTTCTAAAGAACTAGTTTTATTTAAAAAAAAAAAAATTCTCATTGAAAATCGAAATCATCACATTTTTTTTTTTTTTCAAATTTTAAAATCAAAACAAAAAATTTTGGTTTAAAACGATCTAACCCGTTTAAACAACAAAGAATCAACAATGAATAATTATTCTAACAAAGCATAAATATCAATAAAACTACAAATAATTTTGATTAATTAATTCAATCTTTTTGTCTGTTTATCCAAAAAGCCAGTTAAATAGAAGAAGAATGTCATTCCAATATTCTAACCTTTATTATTATTAATTTGGACAGAGTATAATTTTCTTAATTTTAGTATAATTTTTCTATATTTTAAGTTTGAATGATTAATATAATTGTTAAAAGAATTTATAGTAAAATTCACAGCACCCGTTGATAGGGATTTATTTTGATCCCTAACGGGACTGAATTATGTATTTAAGTGAATAAAAAAAAAAATTATTATTATTCAAATGTCTAAACAACTAAATTTTCCCTTCGGTCCAACCTACGAGTAGGCCTAGTAAATGTAAACTATTCTGCGAGATATTCATTATCCTAAATATACCATTGGGGTCAATTCATTTATATCCAGAAAGAAACAAACACAGAATAAAGAACATAAGCAGTTCTAAGAATAAGGGTCCAGATATTTTTTTCTTGTGGTTTTACAATTGCTAGCTGCAGCAAAATCAAGAATATTAAATGAATTATAATAAAAATTTAAAGTTAGATAACACAACAAGAATATCCGCTAATAACTAGTAAATTAACAAAACGAAACCAGACATGCTACAACGTGTCCTTTTAAGCCAATTTCTTTCCTAGATTCAATATTTTTCCAATTGCTAAACAATTTTACAGTCTCGTTGGAATTAATGGCCACTAGAATGCTTTGTATGAGTGGTTATTTCAATCTTGAATCGAGCAGCTTTCAAATTGTTATTTCGTTGTTATTAATATAAGATCCAATTGCACTCACGAGTTATATTTTTATTGTTGCTGTAATATTTCTATACTTTTCTAAATGAAGGATAAACCACAATCCAAGCAATTTCCTTTTCAATTCTAAGTAAAAATAAAGTTTTAATGTTTGTTGCCTCTGATTTCATTTACAGTCGCGAGTTTTGTATATGATAAACATTAGAACCATTGTAAATAAATCATTTGGACGATTTCTCTTCGTTTTATTCGCGCACATGCAAATGACAACGACGCTCTAATCTTTTTAGGATGGCGATACATAAGAAGTTGTCTCCTATTTAGCCTCCCCTTGTTTGCACAGTCCTTGTGTCTTATAAATCTTTAACAAAGAGGACGCCTATGATAGGCTGTAGGCGTGGCTCTGTTTTGTATAATTCCCATAAAACTTTGCACTTCGCAATCTTTCTTTTTCTACCATTTTCCCTTCATCTCCGTCGTCAGCATTCATTAGCCGCAATGGAGACGTTCTAATCCTCTTTCTTAGACGCAAAGACGGCGATTGACAACAGCGCCACCAACCTTAATCGTCCAATAAATACAAGCATAAAAAAAAAAAA
>JAFIDM010000007.1:9820450-9835336 GCA_023159025.1 Thereuonema tuberculata | reverse complement strand
CGAAATAAAACCATTTCCCAAAAACAATAAATGCTACCATTAAGAATATTTCTACAAGATTCAAAAGAGAATCTGCCTTCGAATTAGTTTCGATAAAGCCAGTGGAAATAATAATAAAAAAAGGAAATAAATGGAATGCAAAACAGAGGAGGCATTGTGGAATTCTGACACATCGCTTCACCAAAACTATCCGCAGAGAAAATACATCGGGGGAAAAAAAAAAAGTTGAAGCTGAGTAAAAGAATGTAAACTATCAAAATTAATTCATTCGATTTATTAGATTTAATTTTAACTAAAACCTTGCTTTTAATTAAATAAGTTTTCTTATTTAATTAATTTTTAATTTAGTAGTTATTTTTGAAGTATTAAGATTTTCCAATAACAGTACCGGTATACAAATAAAAAAAAAATCTAACTGTCTTATATATTAAATATAATAAATAATATATACGTATTTTTTTTTAATACTTCATTGAAAAGGTTACTTTATAAAAACGCTTTTATATTTATTGAGTACGGTATATTTTCTTCTTCTTTTTTGTTATCTAAAGATAACTTTCATTGCTGTAATTATTATCTGTTAAATATTATTTATTAGTAATATTAATATTTATCGCTTAGAATACACTATTCAGTAATATTTTTGATGTTGATGTTATAGCGTCATTGTTGAAATTTATTATTCATTGTTGGACACACGCGCTTTATTGTTGCAAGGATGTACTTACTACTGATTACATCTATATTTAGAATATTAAACTGAATATTAGATATAATAATAAACAAAACATAATTTTTCAATATCTGAAGATACTGTATTCGATGCGTAGTATCAAATCAACTACAAAAATATGAGATCCTCTTAATATAAATAGTTAATAAACAGTGATATTTAAAACTAAAAATGCGCAAAATATAAAAGGTAATTTTTCTTTAAAAAGTAGACATGAATATATAAATTATATAAATGAATTTCATGAAATATTTACAACGAAATATGCCATAACAGGAAGTAATAAACCGAATATAGGCATTTGATTCCAAAGATACTTTTTATTTTCCTCAACAGTCATCTCAATAGTAACGTCTTCTAGTTTTTAAATTACGAGATAAGCCATTACGTTTGTTCTTTCGGACACTGGCAATTTATTTATTAGAATCACTGTGAATTGTAGCTGGATTACAAAAAATTAATTATTATAGATAACAATTCAAAGACAACTTTTTTTACAAAGCTCTAAATAGAATATCTAACTTTCTCGAAAATCATCTCTAATTTTAAGTCCGGAGGTAGTTTTTTAATTCTGTGTTGTTACTGCAAACTATTCTTCATTTCATTTTTCTGGTCTTAATTTCATATTCTTTTTTCTTTTTTTTTTATTTCCGTTTTTAGTTGCAATTTCGATCAATAGAGGCGCTTCGATCTCAACTTTTTTTTTTCCTCCCCCTTTTTTTTTTTTTTTTGTTCTTCATCTCCCTCCTCTTCATCTTAACTCTTCTTCTGCATTGCTAATTCTTCTTCATCATCATCTCCTTCTCCCGTTTTCTTTCGCATGTGTGTGTGTGTGTGTGTGTGCACCCCCACCCCCAGGTAAACAATAGAGTATTTAATTGCTTCCTTACACCCATTCTGCTTGATTGCATCAATTTATTCTGGTTGCTATGGCAACCGGACAATCCACCCCACGAGTAAATACTCGAGGATAATCAGTCTCTTCCTCCAGGCAGGCGATTGTATTTGCAGCCGTTCATTACGGATTTGCAGCCCTGTACCTTTTCTCGCATATGGACACACACCCACATATGCAAGAAGTTAGGCACTGGAGAACTACATAGGCAACATTAACTCATTATCACCTAAGCAGGGAGAGACGCAAAAGGCTTTATTTACAGCTTAGAGGAAATGTTTCTCAAGACACTTCGAATTGGAACGTAATCTCACCTTTTCGATAGAGTCCAAGTTGTTCTGTTCTCTTGGCAGGAAGTGACGCCACTTGAGCGCCCAAGACACCTCCTTTGAGAAGCGTTCCAGTGTGGTGGATGCCCAATTTGTTGCTTACATTTCAACCGCCGATATTGATTCAGGAAGTAGTAAGTTCTTCCTCCGATATCAGTTTCATTGGTGAGTTTTTACGAAATAAGCAAATTAATTTATTTACCAGAAGTGCTGCAAATTATATCGATTAATTTCACATTAAGAAAGTGGTAATTTAATAAAGTTGTCTGTCTTCCGGAGCCAAGTCTGTCTAAACCGGAAGTGCAATTACACCCATCACCTACATATAAAGTTAACGTTTAGGCACTGATACTTCGGGTTTCAAAACCTTCTACAGTTTCGTTTCTCCAACTGAAGTCACAAATGACATGTCCTCGTGGGACGGAAAGCTAGAAGGAACTGAAAGGGATAGTAAAATGCTTTCATTGCTCTCTTCACATGATTTAACTGTAGCGAATTAAAAATTACAAATATATTTTTGTTTGAAGCCATTCAAGAAAATCCTAGAAATTAAACTAATCAGTGAATTTGGCAATCGTCTTTTAGGAAACGATTCTATCCATCTTACTCATAAAAAGCATATTACATTTTCAAACAAAGTGAAGTTTGTGAAAGCGATCAGATTTCAAATGCTTTTTGTATCAGGCGCGCGGAAGTTACTTCTGCTCTAAAACCTTGGGTAAAGTACTGCTGCTCTTAATTTCAGTGTATTCTGATCTACGAAAACGTATCTAAGAGCGCACTTATAATCTACATTTTGTTCATTTTCACAAAAATAGTCGGCTAAGCGGAAGTTGTGTAATCACGTGACATTGTATTCGAAACACGTCATGGTATTTTGAAATCGAACTAAAACACCGAAATTATCATTAACTTTCTTGCTATTACAAATATACATTACAGACTTTATTACATAGAATAAAAAAAATACTAAAGTTCCCAAATTCGAAGATTTTAAAATAATTGTACTGAATTTAAGGGAAAAATTGAATTCTAGAACTAACTATAAATATAAGCGTCTTAAACACGAAACTACATAAAAATCAAAAAGAAGATATAGTCTAACACATAAACCAAGGGTATATATAGGGAAGGTGGCCTCCCCCTTCCGGAAGATTGTAGATTAGCGTATTTATTTCGGTTTTTTGAAGGGATCCCCTCCCCCTGGGAATTTTGAAGATTTCTCTCCTCCCCCCTCCATCCGAAATAAAATCCTATAAACGCCCCTAACATGAATTCTTTAGCTTCTTTGATGTTATATGGGAAACATCATGAGAGGCTTGTTTTATCAAATGAAAAGATACTCACTTTCAATCGGGTACAAATCTTACAGATTTATATTTTTAAAGACAGATTGTGAAAACCTTAATGCCAATTTTTAATAACAAACACCATCTATTTCGTTGTATTGCTTCCGATCACGTCTTTCTGCCAAATTAAGAGAAACAGAGCTCCTGATTGGCTGAATTTAATTCCATTCCTTTCTCTATTATTAGCTGTTATCAGATTCAGAGGTAAATGAAAGTCTATTAATGACGTCAGGAAATTGACTTGATGTTCTGAATTCGGTTTTTAATGTTTTCGGCTAAGTCCTGCGCCGGAATTAAGTCATTCGACAATATAATAAGACAGAATAAACATCCACAAAAACAAATTATCTTATTGCAAATAGAAAACCAATTAACACAAAATGGTAACTCATTAAATTTGCCATCGTACTGAGTAATGAAACAAATTATCAAATTAATAAGCACAGAAATAAAAAAAAAAGTCTCAGCTTCCAATTGTTAAATGATGTACTTTAAATGTAATTACGATACATTTTATTTTATTTTAGAATATATATTAGGAGATACATAAACAATTCTTGAGAGAAACTGAAGAATCACAGATAATTTGCGTTTCCCATACCAAATTTCATCAAAATTCGCTTTCATGGGCAAGCTGTAGATATGCAATTATATATATATAAGCTTACAGAGAGCTCTTGTAATTATTTGATTATTACAGATGTTATTTGATGGAACTGTAGCCACCATTATGCATCTAAAAATAAATGAAGAACGCCCGCATTTCGATATTTTTTTTTGTTTGGTTGGATGTCTCCGAAATAATATCCATACTTCTCTCTCCCTTTCAAAATTCCTGAGCACGCTGATAGAGTAACGACAGATTTTCCTTGTACCAAATACGCTTCATATGTGAATGAGAAAAGAACAAAAAAAAAATCAATTAAAGTCTGAAACTGAACAGAACTCCACATTATTTCGACTGACATTTTATTGTCATATTAACTTATTGTGAAACCGGAGATTGTTTCAATGAATGCCTTCCACCTGACGGCAACCTGAGCATTGTTACGGGGAAAAATCCGTTATAGCAACCAATCGTACAAGGCTTCACTTCCATTTCAACATCAGCATTTTTTTTCTATGACTTGCACACCGTTTTTCCTCTAAAATGTCAAGCATTTCTGAAAATGAGATAATTAATCGGTAATTGTGTAAACCAGCTGCTGTGAAATTAATAAGTTGATTGTACAAGCAGTTGAAATGTTAACAGCGAACAACCCATCAGAGAACAGTCATACAACACATATCAGAGAAGACATCCCAAAGAAGTCTTTGTCCTTACATTTGCTGCTATAGACCAACTTTCCGTTTGGTTTGCAAAGACCGACAAAGAATCCATTTTGGAAACATTTCCAAGCCTAAATATTGCAGTTTATTTTCTAAAAACTAGATAAGGCAATAAATGTTATATTTATCTAGTATTTACATTGTTTAGTTCATATATTATCAGGATGTTAACATAACAGACCCGTTTTTTGGGAGCTCACTGCTGTACTGTTTTGTACATTTCAGATGCGTGCTATATTTTATATTTTATAAAAATCATTTTAATATCTCTACATATATTTTTTTAATTGAGAATTTAAGGTTAATATTTTGCTTAAAATACCTGTTGAATGTTAAAAAAATCCTTAATATCTTATCTTCAAATATAAAAAAAAAAAATTATAATTAAATTTAACCAACTTGAGAATTTTAGTTCCAAGAATACATATTGATCCTCATTCTTTGCTAATTTTTAACTATTATTCCATAATATTTAAACGATTTTACATTTTTTTTACTTCTTTTCATTTTATGCGCAAACGTTTGTAAAATATGTTTTGACATTTTGACAAATCTTAATAATAATTACGGGATTTCTGGATTGACGTGAAGTACTATAGCCTGTTAATCCGAACACCAACTTTTCGGATTAGCCTCGAAGTCTATTAAACATACGAAAAAATTTTTATTCTATATTTCTCATTAATCAAATAAAAAATGTACAAATATTTTTGTATCTACGCGAAATTTTTGTGAATTACTCTATTTTTTCTCAAAATATTTTATCGTCTTTATAATAGCATTAAAAATAAAATATAACGATTTTAAAAATAAAAGTGAATAGGCATTAATTTGCAATTAGGAAAAAAAATTATCAATTATTTTTAGAAACAATATCGCACGAAAATCACATAAATTGTTATTTAAATTCAGATAAAATTAAATAAATAAATAAATAAATAAATTTTTCTTACAAAGGGGAACAGTAAGATATCTTTCGAAATTTACAAATTCCGATATTAGAAAAATCTTAAATAGTAAATTATAAGAAACCGCAACATTAAAAAATAAATATATATATTTTAACTTTTTCATTAAAATATTTTCGTAAACTCAGAAAATTATTATAAGAAAATTTGATTTAAAATTTTGTTGAAAACAATATTTTAACAGTAGCCCAGCAACACAAACTCATTGTAGTTTGCCTGAAAGTTAGAGTTACACGAAGTTCAATAGATCTAAATCTATTATAACTGTAATGTTATAATAACTGTTATAACTAAGTTCTAACTGTAATATGAATTGCAATAAAATAGAAATGCGAATATTAAATGAGACTAATAAATCAACAGGATAAGCCAAATGCGTGATAATAAAATGTAGTTAAGTCAGATTAAGATGATAAATAAGGAATTTATAATTTGTAAATGTTAAGTGCCAGACTCAGTCGATTTTGCTGGTTAATAGAAATTCAATACAATATTTTTTAGTTTTTTTTTTTCCCTTACATTATTATATTTCATTTCTTCTTTATAAGATTTTTTAGAATGAGCTTATAACAAAATTGCTAAAAATTTGGAAGTATTATTATCGATTTAAATAACCATAAAAAAAAGCTGTAGCTAATTTCGAATTTTATAAGTATAAAAAAATTTTATACTTCTAAAATTTGAAAGTAGCTAACGATTTATTCGTTAAATAACCATAAAAAAAAGTAGCCTTTTTTTTTTACGGTTATTTAAATCGATAATAATACTTCCAAATTTTTACCAATTTTGTTATAAGCTCTTTATAGCAATTCTTATAAACACGAAATTTAGAAGTATAAAAAAATTTTCGAGTTGTTGAGTAATATTATCATTGCCACTTACTATTTTTATTTATTTATTTTGTAAAATTTTATTAATCTAATCTTAATTAAATTCTATTATTAGGATTCTAGTAATGATATTTAATCCCATTATTTCCTAATGTTTAACTTATATTTAACATTTCTGTTAACAGTGTTTATGAGCGAACTCTGTTTTAAGTAGCCCATTCTGTAATTCTTTTCTATCCAGGCAGGCACATTGGACTACTGACTTTTTACACTGTTTATATTTTTAAAAAGACTATATTTATATTTATTTTCCTCTGATGTTTTACAATGTTATGAAGACACTATCTTTTTGTGAATATGTTTATGTTGTGATTAAGAACATAAATAAAAAGCCTACAATTATTGAACAATAAAAACGGACACTGGCGGATAAAAGCTATGAAGTCGGGAACAAACTACGCATGAGTCTAATTCGAAATGAAATAAAAAAAATAAAATACATAGATTGAAATACGTACTCTTCAACTGAATTTTTTCGGTTCTTGATAAATAATTAACTAGCTTTAATTAATTAATAAGAGATCAAATCCACTGAGCAAACATAAAAAATGTTATTTTACAATAAAACTTTTTTTATAGTCATTATTATTTAATTATAATGACTAAAATTTGTTCAAATGTAATTAGGTTATCATGCTTTTTATTTCTTTACAAGAATACATTTAAATATATATTTCAGTTTAAGTAGCAAATTTTGAATATATTTTGTATGCCGAGTATTGTTCAATATTAAAGGACAATTAGAGCAAACATTAATTCCATATCCTCATTAGAGTGTTGCTGATTTCAGTAGCAATTGAACTACAAGCACTGTTTGATTGTAGGCCAAACAGTAAGAGCTGATCTGGATTGTTTTATTATTTTTCCTTATTTAGATCATTACATTTTATTAATGCATTTTATTAATCCCTATGATATCACGCCAAACAAAAATCAAAAAATTATAAGTAATTAGTAAGTATAAAATTTATTAAAAAAAACTTAAGATAATAAAAATCTGTTATTTTATTTCTTTTATATCAATTTTTCTTTTTTATTCGTTTTACGTATCTAAGCAAAATAATAATAATAATAAAAATTATGGATTTTCTTAACAAATTTTCATGAAAAAAAACTTAGAAAAATTAGGCCTATATCTTCATGTACTATCTACTTTTTTTTTTCCTCTTCCCGACTTTAGGGAGAGAAGTATCGATTACAAATAACTAATCCACATTCCTATTGGTAATGTAGATCAATGGGTATCCCTCAAGGATCAATCATTTGTCCGCTAATGCGTGTTAAAAATGTACTTGATATTTTAACTCGTTTAGATAATCTATTTCATGTTCGTGATAGCTTAACTATTTTTTTAATCAAAATACCTTTAAAGTATATGTACAGAAATACAGCCTATGTACAAAACTAATTACTGAACACTACAAAGAGTTATAGGCTTTCCTTCTCGTACGTAATCTAATAGCAAGTCTAGACTAAGCAAGAACAGCCTGTTAAAGGATTTGAAGCTTCCCAATGTTTCCAATTTCTTTTAGAATGTTTATAAATTAGAACAATCGAGAATTATAACTTAAATTTGTTCTCTTGCTTTGTAAATTTCATCATGAATTCTTTATTTCATTTACTTTTGTCGAATTTATGTTTGCTTTTAGAAGTCAATCTTTAGACCTACAAAACACGAAACCATCAACTTACTGTGATAAAAATTTGCAAGTTCAAATTCTGAAATCTTGTGAAGGCAACAAGAGAATTGAGATATAGAAAAATGATATTCAAATAAAAGAAACAAAAAACTACTAGTGGGTTACAAATTAAAAACAAAAAAGTCGTATTTTGAATCATTGAAGTATGGCCGAGCGGTCTGGGCAATTATACACTTGTAGTTGAGAAAAGTGTTCAGGGTACCTTCTTCTCAAACCACCCTTACTTCCGGCCGAACAGATCATGCGCAAACCAACAGGTAACTTATTCCAAAAATCTACTTTAGAGAAACATAGACAGTCGAACTATGAAAATAAGCCTAATTCCAATTCGAAAGCATTAACGTTGTAAATAAGTCCCCCTTATTAATCTATTTAATTGATAATGATTATAGAGATAAAAATGTAATAATTAAAAATAAAATGACACTATTTTTTCATTAAGCTAAGATAAAAACGAAGAATTACGTTAACGTAATTAATAAATACTAGCAAATCGTAAGTAGTCTTTTTCGTTGCATTAATCAAAAAGTATCATTTCTTCTCACCTCTTATCACTGCAGCGGTTACGCCTTCACGAATTCACTTAAGGATGTATTGAATTCCTTCTGTAGAAGGAATGTATTTGTCGATACTTTTATTTTTTAACTTTAAATCAAATATACATTAACTGTACTGCGATAGAAGTATGATTTTTTGATTTTTTTATATTGCGATATTTAAGTAATTTTTTTTAATTGCGATTCTGTTGTACATTGCGTATATCTTACATACTCTTAAGACGTATATAGGTTACGTATCAGGGAATTCTATGCAACTAACACATCTTGTGTTTCAACTTCCTCTGTATTATTTAAGAAATACAATATTGTCATATAGATATGTAAAGTCTGCTAAAAAAGATAAAAAAAAAAAAAAAAACAACCTTCAAATTACACTGTTCAAGAAAGCTTTCAAGATTTTTTTTTATTAATATATAAAACTAATATATGTATAGAAGTCATCGACGGCATTACCTTTTTTATAATAACATATAATTCATATAGTTTCTAGATATAACAGAAGAAATGTATCTTACACACGAGTAACATTCTCCCAGGAGATAGATTTACAAGCTTATATTGTATTAAGATATATATATAATACATTTATCTTAATATATTAAAAGTTTTTTAGTTTTCATTTTCAATTAAGAACGTTAATTTTACTTGTATGAAATGTATCCAATAAAAATTAATTTCTTAAATATACGCTAACTAAAAAGTAAAATTTATATGTAGTTGAGGAGAGATATATCTATTAATAGCTAACCAAATACATCCTAATAAACCAATGTTAACCAGAAAAAGACTTAGTTTTTCCCGTGTCCTGCGCCAACATTTTCTCTGCCTTTCGATTCAAATAAATAGGATTCAACAAAAATTTTGCAATGGAGAGAACACAAAATTTTTTGCTTTAAATTGTGAGTAATTTTAAGAAATTATCTTCATTTTAATCTGTTTTGTCTGTCTAAGTATATAAAAAGATTTGGAAAAGCAGTAATTAAAGATAATGTTTATCATTATCAAACTAAACCGAATTCCAAATGTATTATTATATTCATTATATATTTATCCTAATAACATCGGAAACTCGTAATCCTTTTTATAAAGGTAATCCATTTTACTTAAAAATTTTTGCAGTCCTCCTCCTCTTCGCATGGTCCTACTTGGCCCATACAGAAACACACGTGATGTAAGCAATAAATCAGTTTGATATTGAACCAAGTAGCTTTTATTAACATTAAATCGTTCTAAAAATCAATGTGCTAATAAGAGGTTTTAGTAAGCGCTGTTCAACGAGGAAGACAGATAAAGGAAAGAGAGAAAAAATAATAATAATAATAACTCAATTGTAACCGGATCTTGTTTCAGAAATTTCTATTCAGAAAAACTTGTCATTGATTTCGAAAAACGAATTAAATTTAATTACATTAAGGTAAAAGAATACATTACAAGCATTAATTCCTCACGTTTCTTATAATTCCGTAACAGTGAATAAAAACTAACTGTGAATTATTTTAGTAACAATTAACGTTGAAGATATATCTAATTTCAAACAGAAGGCTGAAATTCCTGAATTTTCAAAACTGATTTTCAATCACTCTTGATATTTTACTGATAAGGAAAACAAATAATTATTTCACTTTTAATGAGTTAATTTATAAATACCGTTACTATATAACGAAGCTAAGCGCTTTAGTGAATCAATGATGAAATGTTTTTTATTATACAATATCTCTTTTAAAAATTTGAGAAAAACTTATTTATTTTAGGCAATTAATTAATTTTAATATCAATTTTTGCTGCTGTAATTATTTGGTTAACAATTCATTGTTGGAATGGAGAACTAATTGCTGGAGTTGCTGGAATATATTGAGTACTTGTTGAGTTTTCATTGTTGGAATCTGATACTTATTTTTTTAGTTTTTACTACTGGAATACATTTCTAATTGTTGGAAAACATTTTTAATTGTTGGGTTTTCATTGTTGGAGAAAGATTTCTAATTGTTGGATTTTCACTAGGCTTCTAATTGTTAGGTTTTCATTCCAGTAATAGGTTTCAAATTGTTGGAAAATATTAATACTTGTTGAGTTTTCATTGTTGGAGAAAGATTTCTAATTGTTGGATTTTCGCTGTTAGAATAGGCTTCTAATTGTTAGGTTTTCATTCCAGTAATAGGTTTTCAATTGTTGGAAAACATTGATACTTGTTCCATTACTAATTGTCGAGTTTTCACCATTGTGTATCTTCTAATTGTTGAGTTTTCATCATTGGAATACAATCGTGTTAATGTTGGGTTTTCATCGTTGAAATACATATTTCTTTTTCGAGTTTTCATTATTGAAATAGTGCTAATTCTTGACTTTTCTTTATTTTTCACACAAATCATTTACTCTGCATCCTATACTCAAAAGATTCATTAGATGAATAATCATTTACTGGCGATCGGGATTTGACAATCACAAAGTTGGATTTGTTTGTTTAATTACAATTCTGATTACTGATGTTTTTCAATCTCACTATATACGATACATATTTATGCCTCATTAGACATAAACGAGATGTACATTTTGTGCTTCTTTTATGCAACAGCAATAAAAAAAACGCACATAACAATCTAAGAATTGAATTCTATTTCATTTCAGTTTCATTATTTCGTCGTTTTTCTACAAAACGTTTTCGCTGTCGATATTTTTGAACAACAATAAAAATGCCCAATTGAATGCATATAACAATGCCAATTGAGGCAATGCAACGATGCGAGATCTTTTCAACGCTCGTGGCTTTTTACTTCCGCTTCCCTTTTGAGGCATTGATCACGCTGTCTGGGAACCGGCAATTTTTTTTTTTTTTCCTCCTTCGGTGTATTCGAGTAAGGTATCGATTTTAATTTTATGCACACACACACACACACATTGCTTTTTCCGTCCTTTCTTCCACAGTCGCGTCTAAATAACGGACTGGAGTGCAGCGAAAATGGTAGGTCCAAAGCCAACAACCGGCAAAAACGCGGATCCGGAATTATCCGGTTGCAGGCGAGAAGCACTGGCCTTTTTTTTTTTTATACATGTCTTGCCCCCTACCCCATCTCGACCCCCCTCTTTATTATATCTTATTTCAGAAATATATATATAAAAAAAATAAGCACGTCGCATGGTTGTTAAGTGTAGGGAAAAGCACGGGCATTTCCGGCACAAAATGGGCTGTGATTGCAACAGCCGAGACGGGAGATGCTCCCAAAGAGGTCTGGCAAGTTCGAGATTTATTCCGATAAGGCTTTACCTGTGTCATTATTGTCTTATGCGATCTTTCTATACACGAGCACTCAATTAATCATGCAATATCCTCGACAATATATTCTTCCGCTATCAAAAAAAAAAAAATTTACAGTAAGGCGACAAAAAAAGTCGGCATTTGAAACCCATTGCGCTTTTTTTTATTCCTTAACTTTCATCAGAGAAATGCCGATATTTGGGTCAATCAATGATTCACTGG
This sequence comes from Thereuonema tuberculata, assembly GCA_023159025.1. Lineage (NCBI taxonomy): Eukaryota > Metazoa > Arthropoda > Chilopoda > Scutigeromorpha > Scutigeridae > Thereuonema > Thereuonema tuberculata. The sequence goes on along the minus strand of JAFIDM010000007.1, from coordinate 9,823,108 downwards.
CATTTAACAAGGTTAACTTAGAATAAGTTTTTTATTATTAAATGTTTCCTGTAAATTGAAGTATAAGTTATTTCATAAAAAAAATTCGAAAGAAATAATACACAATAATCACTTGTACACATTTTTTTTTTTTTTTTTAAAAAAAACTTTTTGGGAACCACCAGACGTTTTTTTATAAAAAAAAAAAAAAAAAACCCGGATTTTTTCTAAAAAAAATAACAAAAAAAAAAAAATTAAGACAATAGTTAAAAAAAAGGAGTCATTATTTTTTAGACAAATTGATTGTTGGTTGATTTGTTGTTGATAATCAGAAAAATTTATCCAATTCTGCTAAGCTAAAAAAAATTTTTTTTTTTAAACTTTCAGGAAAATTTCAATAAAACATTAAAAATAAAAACTAAATTTTCATATTTATTACCAAATGCATTTATTAAAAGAAAGCTGCATAAAAGAATAAATGAAAGTTTATTAAATATTTTGAGATGATCCATTTACGTCTAGATCATATTTTTCACAGATCACCTCTTAATTAGCACTACAAAAATTGAGGATTGTTTTATAGTATATTATATATATTTAACATAAAGGAAATAGGTTTGTAAATAAAGTAATAACTACGTAGATTTAAGATAATGATGGATATCTCCTGAAGCAAATTGCATCGTCAATGTAATTTAATCACGTTTTTCTAATGAAAGATCAACGATTAGTTAGCATTGATTTCTTATTATTTGTGCAATTTCGTAAATCAATGGATGGCAAAGTGGTTCTTAACGATACAACTCTTTCCTTCCGTTAAAAAAAAATCCTACATCCTAACAGTACTATATGGTACCGTAATATCGTACGGATCATTTTCTCATTAACACGGTCATCCGCGTCGCCATTTCCGGACCCTGCTTCAGGAAGTTTTCACAAGTTATTCCAAACTACTGGACGTACGTACCACTGTCCGGTCTCAGGGACTTGCTCAACGGAGCCCGCAAAATCTGCTCCGAAATCAAAATCCTTGATCACCTGGTCTTAATCAGTGGTTATCTCACTGATGCAAAATGTCAAATCTTGATTATAACTCAATTTTTTTTTACTTAAAAATTTAAAAAATAAATTGTTCTTGATTAAGACATGTATATTCATTTTTGTTTTTAATATAAGAATAAAAATTCTAACTATATTTGTCAAGAAGCATTATACATTCAAAAATTTAATAATAAATTATTAAATCGAAAACATGAAATTTCTTTATTTACTAATATTTTGACTGTTAAGTGATTGTGTTTTATTTTTATCTGGTTGGTTTATTATTGTATTAGTGTATCATTATTGTAATTTATTGTTAAAATTTTTGGTTGTGATATTGATATCACGTTTTTGGTTCATAGTTAAAATGTTATATTTTTTTCTTTATTAATTTTCCAAATTATAATTCTCTTTTGAAAATGTAACAAAGATGTTACGAAACATGTAAAGAGTTAAATAAACATTTTCCCATAAAAATATCTATTATGTATAAATTACATGATAGAATTTTTTCAGTAATAACGCTTGAAATATATTTATCAACAGTAAACCTGTAAGTTGGAGATTATTAAATTGTCTATAAAACTTAAAAATATATAAAAAAAGATTACAATAAGAAAAGAATGTGCAATAATATTTATAATTATGTCACTCAATATTTCTATAATAGAATATTTAATAGATAACAGTTAAAAAAGTTGGTTTGTCACAATATTTAGAGTTTTTGTATATCTACACTACGCATTACAATCCTTAAAATACTTTTAACATATCTTAGTAATTATCTCATAAATAATAATAACACTCATAACACTCATAAAACGATTTAATTACCATAGATCTAAGCCTATATTTGGAGTTGAAATATGTTGCACCATATTTTATGACGTATCTTTTATATTCAGAGATAGGGGGAAAAAAATAATCAATTATTATTTTTAAACTAATTATATATATTTTGCAAACAACGAAAGCACATCAAAAAATTAAAAACAGAAATAAAATGTCAAACTCTTTTTTAATGTCACGCTATTTTTACTGTTTAAAATAATCTAAAATAAAAAACGTTCGAATTCATTAAGAATTAGGGCTAAGTAAGGGTTAATTGTTGGTGCAAGAAATCAGTTTGGCTTCCATATTTGATTTATTAGGATTAGAGAAGTTTTATGTATCAAATTTATTCCAATCCTACACGTTTATATAAATGTTTATTATATTTATTTATCTCTCGGTAAATCACTTTTGATCCGTGGAAATAAAATGTAAATCAAAATTCCCAAACATGAGTGCTCGCTGGCTTTGTCGGTGTAGGTCTCGCGAGAGCCCCGTTGACGACTCTATTGCCATCCGTATTTATTTACTGCCGTGTCACAAGTCCTCAAATCTCAACAAGAAACAATCCCGGGGATCTCCAGTGGAGCTGCGCGCATAGCGTCCGCAAATGAAGACGGATGTGGTCGGACCCGGCATCGAGGCAGACACCGGCGAAAAACACACCACGTTCGGTAACTGTATATTTAACTGTAACATGTTATTGGGACAACTCATTTCATAGGAACAACTCGAACTTAAACGCACCAATTCTTAATATAAATAAATAAATAAATAAATAAATAAATAAATAAATAAATAAATAAA
>JAFIDM010000007.1:9748811-9803108 GCA_023159025.1 Thereuonema tuberculata | reverse complement strand
TAGTAAAACCTCTGTCACACTTCTATTCTCCACAAAACACGTGAAACACTTCGGTCCACCGTGGAATGTTTATCATGAAACTTGGTAGGGTACTGTGCGAAATCACTGATGTTGATCTCACCATTTGTTTTCAAAAACTTTACAAAAACTTAGTAATAATTAAGAGTGCTTTTGACCATTACAAAAACCACTCCTTTTTTTTTTTTTGGGATGAACAACAACAACAATGGATGAATTTTCATGAAATTTTGGACAATATGATATTTACGGAAAATACATTAAGAGATATTAATATCTTCGAGAGGCAATTATTAATATAAACAAGGTAGGGATAGTGATTAATAAACTAATCACAGTGCTTCGCAAAGGCTTCTGAGTCACCTTTACTTTACATAGACTGCGCCGAGGTGGTCTAGAAAATACTCGCGCGAGTCTGTGCGACCCCAAGCTATCTTACCCAGCCCTATTTATATGGAATAATCGTCATTCTTAACTCAAACCTTTTACACTGAATTCCTAATAATGATTTAAAAAAAAGAAAAAAACAAAAAAAAAAAACTTAAGTTGATGAGGGGATCGAACCCACGACCTTCGCGTTATTAGCTACAACTGAGCTAACAGAAGTCGTTGCGAAGCATTGTGGGATATGTGTCCACAAGTAGACAAACCGGGGATATAAGGCATCTTTCATAAGCCTAAAAAAGTTAACTCTTTCAATAACTATTTACAAATGCTTTATTGGAACAGTGGATCGTCACAGCCTAACAGTAGACAGTAGCTTTTCTAAGTTGTGGTAGATCTTAACGGCGCTTTCAACGGAGCCTTTTTGGTTTTGGTCTCGCCCTCTTTGTATGGCTTTATTTACCAAAACCAATACATCAAAATGAGAACCATCAAGTTTCAGCTTGAAATTATACTTTAAAATAATATATATTAAAATCATTAAATCCGCAAACGCTTTCTTAAGTTGCATGGATCCAAATCATTTTAATCATGTTAAAGCTCTCGCAAGCAATTAGAAGATTAATAAGCGGATTATTCTCTTTAAAGCATAAATCTTTTCTTTCTACTGTTTTTCCATAGGAGTTTTTATTATCTTTTAATTTAAATATGACAGTCTTTTGTCCTTAAATGTGCGTGCCAAGTTTTAGGAAGATTCATCCAGTGGTTCAGAAGTTATTAGGGAAGACATGCGTAGACTGATTTGATGATCCTCACTTCCGGTCTAGAGAAGTGGGCTAAAATACAAACCAACAAACCGTGATATTGTTTTCCATTAAAAAGTTCTTTTTCGGGAAACTGCGACTTGATTATACATTATTCGCCATTTCTATTTATTTGTTATTAACTGTCTTTAATAATGTAGGATGTTTTTCCCCCTCTTGTACACTTCTACCGCATTCTCCCTCCCTCTGCTGTCGTTAAAACCACAATACACCCAAAACCTGATGTTGCTGGTGCAGTGATACAGTCAACACGCACTTTATACGGTTGAGATGAGTTGGTTGGATTTTAGTATCTCCAGCAATTATTATTTGGTAACACATCTAATTTCCCCATGTTTAAAAAAAAAAGTAGCGAAGTAAAAAGAGCCTCGTAATGAAAATGCCATCCCCACTGTAGCAGCAGGTAGCCAGGCGGAACGGCAAAATGACCTCCATTATACTTGTTGTTCGCGCCAATGATAATTAAAACAATGGCCTAATTAATGAAAACGCACATTGAGTCAAATGCTTCCAAACAATCGGTTCGCCGAGACGGCAGCCTGTCACGGTGTAATTGCCCTCCACGGCCCCATGTCTGTTTTGGGGGCCTCGATCTAATTAGATGCTTCAAAAATACCAAAAGAAAGAAAAAAGAAAAAATACACAGCAATGTATTTGCTACAGATTACCAACTAAAAGACAATATCGTCAAAAGACAAACCCGCACGTCTCTAAGGAGCCGCAGTACGTTCAGAATGGAAAACGACACGGCAAAATTGGTAGCAAGAAAATTCTAGGAATCGACAGACATTAATTATTTAAAAAAAAAAAAAAAACTTCAACAAAATTTAATATAGACCTATCTCAAAGAAAAAAAACTAATTTTTTAATTCTGAAAAAAAAAAAAATATTATTTCTGAAACGGAACGTTGTGATAATATAATATAATATAATATAATATAATATAATATAATATAATATAATATAATATAAGAATCAACTTTGAGAGATAAGGACACCAAAAAATAATTAAGGAATTTTATTAATAACCAAATCATCTCTATTAAATAATTTCCAATTGATTCAAAAAAAAAAAAATTTTTCTCAAAATTTATTTCACTTTTTTTCTTGTGAAAACACACTTCCAAAATTTAAATACCCACTAGATATTTAATTATTTAAATAATTAAAATGTATATGTGCTTATCTCACTGTAATAATTAATATTAATACTATTTATTTATAGTAATAATTTCATTTATAAATGCTATTTTCTTATGCTAAGGAAACAGTAATTTTTTTTTTTAAACTACAAAAAAAAAAAGAAAAAAAATGCTGATTTTTAAGTGTATAAATTCTAAGAATAATGTTATCATAATTTTTAGAAAATTTAAATAGATGAATTTTAACAGCAAAAGTTAGAATGTTGTGAAGAAAAACAGCTCTAAGTGAATGTTTAAAAATTTTTTTTTGAAGACTAAAAATTATGTCTGACTAAAATTTTTTTTGAAGACAAAACAGACAGACTTACAGGCAAAAGCTAATAAAAGTAACTTTAAACAACTATTAATTCTTCGAAATTAAGATAAATTCCTTCATTGGTAGGAAATATTTCGTAATCAACTGCAGGTAGAAGTTTAAAACAAAATTCTAATGCAAAGTATTAAAGGATTTCGGTTTCTCTACACCTCAAGATCTTTCTTTCTTTCTTTTTTTATATGGAGAAAAGTTTCTTTATCAGCTCCAATCTAAGAAAGAAGTTCTGACCAGATAAGGAAATTAATTAGAGACGAAATTGGAGGTGTGCTGCAGATTTGCTGCTGTTTCTCATCCTTGAATTTATTTGATACCCAAAATCGAAAAGACCTGTAGCCATTTTAATATCTCTTCACCTGACTTCATTAAGCCCTTGATGGGGGACCCTCGTCCCCCCACCCAAAGAAGAAATGAATAACATAAATTTCTTTGCACCTCGATTGCACCTGTTCCTTCTACTACAAAGAACACACCTCATTAGGCTTATAAATTAGCCCTATCGAAGACCTCGTCCCACGACTCCCAGGACAAGCAGCATTTTCTCATTATCTTTGTTCTCTTTATTCTGTCTGTTCTATCAGAGCAGATATTGAACTGGAATCCTCAATGAATTAACTCTATAAAGCAGTCAGATCGAAACATCTAGAAGTTCGACTAAGTTAAAATTCAGCGGGAAAGAAGCTGGAAATGATACCTAAAGGCTACGATAAGAGACTTGCAATTCGTTCTTAATTCCGAATTGAATATCCGAAAAATATTTGAAATACTCGTTTAACGTTGAGTAGATTTTGATCTGCGGGGTTAGGAGAACGCAGACGTTGAATTTCTGAATCCCCAACCAGGCAGGACCTCTTTTCCGAGGTTCTAGCAAACAAACCTTGATAGAAATTTACGAAGGTTGTTTTTGTTTTTGTTTTGTTTTAGAACAATCAAAAAAATTATAACAAGTTATATGAAAATTATAACAAGTAATTACAACAAGTTAATTATATACAAGTCAATGTGGAGTCTGCAAAGCTTAAATAAACTATAAAAAAACTCTCCAAAAGGAAAAATTGGCGAGAAAATTCATGTGCACATGTTTCCTGTAGGCCTGTACATCGAGACCTCGTTGTTTACTTCTGACTGCTCCTAGCTGATGAGCGCCACATTAGCGTGAAACAGCTGTTCTAGGATGACACTTAGTAAGCACTTGGTCTCACCCATTGATCTTTATAACAAGTTAATTTAAAAAGATAAGGAAATAATGATAAAAAAACACAGCAAGATGTAGTTGGCGTACCAACGTTCGAATACGAGTTGTTCAGTGACAAAAGAAAGAAATTGACAACGTAGCAAATAAAAAGGTCGTTAGAAAGTTACGAAAATTGAGAAGAAAAAATAAACGGTGTAGGGTCCAAATGAGGAGAAGAGAAAAATAGACATTTTTAAAAAAAACGAGATCTTAATTTTTTTTTTTTTTTAGATATATAATGGCTATTTTTAGACGTAACTACTTAAATGTTGATCCGATGCGTATCAAAATCGATTGGCATTCCTTATTACAACCCAATTTCCATCTATTAAAATTTGATAAGGCAAAAAAAAAAAAAAAGTTCCATCAAAGACGGACGGACCTGTATATTGGACTTTAAAACTATGAATTTTTCGTTCCGATGAAAATTAAGGAGAAATTGTATAAAGTTTCTCGGTCTATAGGACTTGAACAGTATTTACCTACAACGGAGTGCACAGAACAGAGTTCTCAATGCGGGACACTGATATTGGGACAACTGATCGTATCTTACGTTAAAGTTAGTTTTTGTTTTTAGTAGTGATCGTTTAGTGGTTAGTACATTGCCTTGTGGTCGTAATAACCTAAGTTCGAATCCTGGTCACGGCTGTGCTGTTTATTATTTATTTATTTATCATGTTTCGATTTTTTTTTATTTCTGTATATTTTTTTTCTTTATTATATTTTATATTTTAAGCACTATTTGTAGAAAATGAAACCTACATGGGGTTGGTATGGTTACATGTACAATACGAAACAAGTTTCTTTTTTTTTTACTTGTTTAGTTAATAAGTCTAACAACTGCTAGATTTTATATTCTTATTCTTATTATACTGTCTTTCAGTTCTCGGTCCGATGCAGCCAGTATACTAGCATTAAGGGGCCAAAATAGCAAACCTTATGCTAAGCTACCTGATAGTATATTCAGAACAGTGCTAACTATAAGGCATGTCTCCAAAAATCACTGATTTTTGTGCTGTGTATAAGATTTTATCTTATGTACAGCACAATTTTATCCGGGTTTAACTGTAGATTGACCAAATAATTAGTTAAATTTTAATGTATCAGTCCAGTAGCTGTTATAACAATTGGAATTATTTCTATGGAATTAAGCTTGAGGATCTTTTTCTAATCTTCTGCCACGTTCAAGTATTTGGATATCTTGTCTGATTCCGCCTTGTTGATATTGTTATCATTTGGATGGGTGATATTTATTCTTATAATTCTTCTTATTATTATTGTTATTATTATTATGCTTATTTACCCAAGGCTGCAGGAACAGATTATGATTCTAAAATTGGAAACATTCATAAAAGCTTATTCAAATTGAATCCATTTATACGTCTTCATGTTGTCAAAAAAAAGATGTGAGCAGTTTCGAAAATATTTCAACTAAACCGAAAAAATATAAACGGCCATTACTTAATCAAACCGGAAATTGCAAATCTATTTAGAAAATGATACGAAAGAATACAAAATGCTGCAGAAAGACTCTTCGCCCTGACACACAGTATTAAACCACAATTAAATAAAAAACTTTTAAATGAAAACTTTTTCTGATTAAAAGTTTCTTAATATCGCTAAAAGAAAAAAAATAATAATGTACAATTAATATATGTTTAATTTAGCTCTTATCTCATTTCAGCTCAAAAAAAAGTAAGTTTCGGTTTTTTCCTTAAATTCTATACTTTGTTAAAATATATATACATTAGAAGTTTTGAGAAAGTGATAGTAGTTATTTGAATTGGTTTTCGCATCTGTATTCCGACTCTCAATTTCAATTTTCAATAAATAAATGTATCTCATTTTTTTTTCGGGTGTAGATGAGAGTTTTAGATGCGCATGCGCAGAGAATACCCGCCATCTTAATTGCTTTCCTTGTGACGCCGGCCAGAGGGGCTGGCGGGAAGGTGTCTTTAACACGGCAGTCATGCAAATGGCATAAAGCGTATCTTCACCGGCCAGATGAAGGCTTTGCATGGGCAATCACCCAATGCCAAACAAACCGGACACCGCCATTTTGGATGGATTAACCGCGGGGCATGGTGGGAATTCCCTCTCTCTCTCTCTCTTTCTCCACTTCTGCTCTGTAACAACACTCGATTTAACGGAGAGGAAAAAATTTCATCAATAACAAAGATATTAATAAAGTTTTAATAACATTAATAAAGTACCAGCCGTCCATCTATAAACTTACCAAATTCATACAGTAATTTGGACAACGGAGAAAATTGATTCATTTAGAATATAATAGACATTTTGCAATGTCTGTGTGTCTAATGTTCCGCGATACCATTTCCAAACTATGAAATTTCAATTATTTAAAAGCTAAGAGAACTATGAAAAATCAGTGATCCACAATAAGTTCATCAGAATTCAGTTATAGTCTAAAGAAAACCAATTTTTTCTTCTCTTTACATCGCGACTTTCCCTGGATAGCCCTAGGTAACTACCTGACAGCCCTGAGGAAAGATTCAGGATAAAAGCCATGTCCGGATCGCGGAAGAATCAATGTAATCATCCGCAATAAATCAATGAAACCACTTTACTATATGTTAAGTATATTTTTTCTTTTCTTCTGTAATATTGAGTTATGAACTTCTGCTTATTCGACTCCAGAAATACAAAAGCAACTAATGAATCTCATACTCTAATGCAGTATTAAACATAAACGAACCTGTGATTTCTAAACCAATGAATAAATAACAGCAAAATAGTATTGATAATTATTTCTAATAGATTTGAGTGTGCTAAACATTAGTATTTGAGATAAATAAAATATTATTTATGATTAAAAAAAAAAAAACTTAAAAAATTTTAATTAAAAAAGAGAAAGCTAAAAAAATGAAAAATACAGATAGTTTGACTTGATCAACGCAAAATCATCACCAGTAAGTCTTTAATGTGTTGAAAAATCAGTAACATACAAAGAAAACGTTGCGGATGTTAGCCTTCCTCAGTTCTGAGTTTACAAACTGTAAGTAACTAATCACTTATTGGTAGGAGAGTCCATTGTCGGCCGCGCGGTTGGCGTTGTCGCTATGACATCGGCCTCTCACCTCTGAGTACCGGGGTTCGGTTCTCATGTGGGTTTCGTGATGGTGGACGATCCGCGCTGGGCAGGTTTTCTCGGGGTTCTCCCGTTTCCCCTGCACTTCTCCCACCATACTTTCTCAGTCTTTCTCTCCATCTGTCCTTCTTTCCGTGGGTTAGTACAATAGACCTCCGGTCGCAGTGCTTGGCTTCTCTGCCACCCACATTCACTACATAAACATAAAGTCCATTGTCCCTAGCAAGTGTTTAACTTGAGAATAACTAGATCAGTGTACAGGCTGCATCTGGGGACTTAACATTCTTCGCTGGTTTTTCTAAAAATAACAAGACGATTTAATCTACGGTAAATCGTAATGTAGTATCACTTCACACCAAACCGTACTAACGGTTAAAATTATTATTCGCGCACAGCTTCTTTATCTTGAGATTGCAAGATATGCTAGAAAGTATATCAGAAAACGGCAGCTATTTTTGTTGAATCAAAGCTATTAAAACTTTTAATATTTCTTATGTATTGTTATTTTACAGCATTGTAATAAGTGAGTAATCGCTTTTACTTAAAGTTAGTTTAATTCTTAGATCGACTCTGTAAACACTCAGCTATTCAGAGCATAGTTGGGACTGAACAAGTAGTTCTGGAGCTCAGGGTTTTCAGTAGAGATGGGCAAAGTCGTTCTATTTACTGAACTAGTTCTTTTGAGATAGTTCTTTTTATTGAACTAGTTCAAATGAACTAAGTCGTTCTTTTTACCTTAACAACCAAAAAAAAAGGTAGGTTCTCAAATACTTTTACAACCAAAAAAAAAAAGGTACGTTCTCAAATACTTTTACAACCAAAAAAAAAAAAGGTTCTCAAATACGAAATAAACCAATTCCAATAGCCAAAAGTGGAATGGTAACAGAACGAACTAGTTCATTTGAACTAGATCGTTCGCGAACTAAGTCGTTCCTTTCAGGAACTAGTTCATTTGAACTAAGTCGTTCTTTTCAGGAACTAGTTCATTTGAATTAAGTCGTTCTTTTCATGAACTAGTTCATTTGAACTAAGTCGTTCTTTTCATGAACTAGTTCATTTGAACTAGGTCGTTCATGAACTATAGTTCTTTTATACGAACTAGTTCGTTCACGAACTACCCATCCCTAGTTTTCAGGGGACAAGACCAATTCGTCCTCCTATTTTTGGTTCTATCCCCACAAAACACAAAGCGTTGTCCCAACGTTGGCCAACCATTTCCAAATAATGCCAACCATGGCCCAACGTTGGGCCAGGTTGGGTCGTACCCAATTTTTAGGAAAGGAAATCCGACCAGCCGTTTTATCGTGAACTCGAAAACAAACCAACGGACCAAAAAGCGAAAATGTTCAACTAGAATAGTAATACATTAATAAAAAAAAATATGATGCAGTTGTAGGAAAGGAATGAGGGCAGAAATAAAAGTTGAGAACCACTGTAGTAGAGTTTCTTGTCCTGTCTCAAGCAGGAGTCAGAGGTGACGTTTTATAAGAAATCAAGACAGTAAGAATTAATGAAAAAAATAATAATCAAGATTTCAAATAGAGTACGGAATATTTCAGCTTTCCTCTGTGAGTGGGTGTTTGTGATCAAAGGCTTTTTCTCCCCCCTCTCGTTATTTATGGAATCGTGGATGGCAATTCGATCGCAACGAGGACTCCATTACTGCAATTTGATAAACTTCACGGAGAAGTATTTACGAACGGAATTAAATGTTGGAATGAGGACTTTAATCAGGACCCGATCCCTGCAGGTGTGTCGTTCTCTCTCTCTTTCTATCTTACCTTTGGCAATTACCAAAATTAACTCGTCTGCTAAAACGTATCATATCGAAAGGGGATAAGAAATTAAATCAATAATTTCGGAACGCGCTGTGGAATTACATCCACGCTGTGGAGCCTTCTGTTTTTCGTTGTCCAAATTCGCGCCAGTCTGGTAAATAACCCCGAAATTACGTAAGTCTCGCACAGTTTTTCGTTTAACCCCGCCTCCCCCCCACATCAAAAGACATCCCTGCAGTGCTGAAGATGCTGCAAGGTAAAAATTTTAATCATAAACGCGAGATAGAGAGAGAGAAGCCCCCTGATGAGCCCCCTCCCCATCAACCAAGTCAAATATCGCATGCAAAACTACCTCCTATGTCAACAAGAGATGCAGTCACTGCTAAATATTGCACTGTATGCTTTGCACTTCGTAAAGAAAAAGACGGGCCGAGGCGTAACTAGTGACGTCATTGCTCTGAGCGAGTGATTGACACACAAGCGAACAAGTAATCATCTCTTTGGAGATCAAATAAAAAATGCAGAATGCTACAAGAAAAAAAAAAAAACAATATTTAAAAGAACAAAACAACAATAACCAAACTCGATTACACACAACACACACACACAAAAAAAATGACATTACAAAAATCCTTCTTAAAGATTGATGAGAACGAGGCAGTATGGTCCTTTGGTAATTTCGGAGATGCCAATGCTACATCAACAACTGAATGGCGGTAAGGTTTCAGGAATGTGATAAAAACCTTAAAAAAGTAGGCCTGTATTTACAAACTGCATTTCTACCTTGAAATACAGATGCTAATGTAACGATAACCATGCTTTCAATTTACGAAATCCAAATGAAATAGTAGAGTTCTATTTTTGTTCTTGAAAGATGTATGGGTTTCAGGAATACGTCGAATTCTTTTATGATGTCTGTATACAAAATCATTACTCATGAATACTTAGATGTTATAAGTGTCTTCTCTGACTGAACACACGCGAATTTTCGCTATTCAAACTTGACTGTTTTCAAACTCCATTCGTCTGTTTGTATGCGGATCACGTTAAAACGGCTACATAGATTTCCACGAAATTTGGACCGTGGTTTATTCATGATCCAACTTAAAATATGATCGCGATATTTTGGGTTCCGCTTCCACCCTATCCATAGCGCTAAATGTTCCGTCCTCACTATGCGGTGTACAGCTGAGCGTATTCGAGTTTGAGTTTCATTTTGTTAAGTTGTATTTATTTAATAACAAATTACGTTGATTTGCAGGTGGATTTGGTCCTCTGCCAGTTCCCTCTCCTTGCCTGCACCAATGTTTTCAGGTTTAAGGAACTAGAAAGCGCAATTGACCATCAAATCGATGTAATAACAAATATGTCTCATAGAAATCTTCTTTGGGCCCAAACTACAAAGGGCCCAAATTGAACATCTTTTACTAAGCAGGGATTTAAATGTTCTCCCGCTTTGGGTCCCCACAATCCTTAACTTTTACATCTTACTTATGCAACATTAGGTTAGGTTAGGTATCCCATTGGGATCCAACTGTGGCCCAGTGGGACGCTGGAGGTAAGGATCCAATGTATCAGTGACCCGGGACTGAGATGAGATCGGGTGGTCAGCCAACGCTCGCCCGCACTAAATAACATTAATCCACTAAAAAAAAAAAAAAAGTATATACAGAAATCTAAAACTATTTTTAACTCACTCACTGAAGATGACCCGTTAACGGGAGGAAACTAGTTTGAACTTTTTAATTGTAAATAGTTTTTAATTTTAAACTCAGTGTGTTGGCTATTTTAAGACTTTTTAAATCTATTTCATTTCAAAAACTTTTTTCTCATTGATTCGATGAAATTAAGAATTCAAAAATATCAAATGTACAGTAGACACTCGCTAATCCGGCACGTTCGGATTACCGAAAATGCCGGATTACTGAGCGCCGTCTAAAAATAGCCGTTATTGCGAGTATAGCGGAAATACCGCTAAAATACAGAGTCAAAAGAGCTATTAATATGTATCAGGCCATTTTTCCGTGTTCTATTGTGATTTCTTCCACTAAAGGTTCTTCTTTGTCAATGTTTATCTATTCGCAAACTTCATCTCTCGGCAAATTACGTACAATTTCATTTTCCGCATTGTCCAACAGGTTCAATACGGCATTATTTTCGATTGGAACTGGTGAGTCTGTTTCGTCCGGAAGGCTTATTCAGTGTAAAAAAAAAAACCCTTAGACCGTTGCCGGATTATTGAATGTGCCGGATTATCGGATGCCGGATTATCGGGGTTTTACTGTATTAGGAATATTTATTACAAAACATAGTCTCAGCTATCCATCGCTTTGTGGACGAACCATGGTGCGATGGGAGGTTAATTTTCAGAGTGGGATGAAAATAATCTTGCTCTATTTTATAATTGAACCACAAATAATCAGAGTTCCAAATTTTATGAAAATCCAGCCGGCCGTTTCTGCGTGATGTGCATACAAACAGACAAAGAAAAAAAAACCTATTCAAATGGATCAGAATGGGTATTGGAGAGTCAATCAATAATCAAATGGTAGTTTGTTAATCCCAGTTACAGAAAGGACTCGTTAATTAACTAGCTGGTATTTACTTATTGCCTGAATGCGATGTGGATTCACTGATCTCACTGCCTTTTCGTGTTCTATCCAATTGTTTTGTTTTTTATAACCCCTTCCTTTTTTCTCGCCAAATCGCGGCAACCTGCGCCCACTTGTCTGCAAATGATTGTCGCAAAGCACAAAAGACATAATTTTTAGTGACAGAAACACATTTGGTGCGGGGGTGAGATTGTTAGCCGGCAAGGGATCGTTGGCGCTATTTTTCTCTATTGACGAAACAATTTACCCCAGTTTCCAATGATACAACCCGTTTTTAGGGCTGCCAAATCGCATCGATGTACGCGCCCGCTTCTTTGGTCTCCAAATATACGGTTTTGGACACTTCCCTGTCTTGGTATAATTTCGTACTTCGTAGCGCATATTTTATTGGGAAAAAATGCCTCGATCGTAAGCAGAGAACCCCGTTTTTTTTAGTTCCCTTTTTGCTTCTTTGTATGCCTCTATTGCTCTTTCATTGTAGGTAACGCGGGAACATTGATTTTGTAATGGAGACAGATAGCGTGTATTTTATTTGTGACGCTACGAAGAGCGGCTATCAGAACCACGATAGATGTATAACTCAATAAAATTTCCGCTATGGAAAATTCTTTTCTCCTAATATCACTTATCCACTCGCATATCGGAGATGAAAAACTTTTCCGGATTCCGGCTTTTTTTTTTTTTTTTTCTTCTTTTGCTATCATCACCGCAACAACAACATTCTCTTTCAACACATCAGCACATCCAATCTGATTCGATTTGTGATTGGACGATTCTTAGAGCGATTTGACAGATGGGTTTTGTGTGTACGAAGGAATGTCGCGATTAACGGAGAGAAGAATGTAAAAAAAATAAGATAAATAAATAAAGAAATAAAATAAACAAATTATTTTTGTTATTATCAAAACAAAAGAAATAGAATATTTAGAACATTTGTTAATGAATGAAAATAAATCTAAAACAAATGATAAAAAAAAAGGAAATTGTTTATTTAAGAGAAGCTGTTGATGAACTCCTTTTTCATCCGTTATGCAATTCATCTACAATTTTTATCATATTTTAAATATATTTGTATCAAGATTCATCGGAAAACAATACAAATTATGTCAAGATTCGTCGGAAAACAATACAAATTATTTCAAATTATTCATTCGTGTACAAAATACTTAAACTTCCATAAAGATTTTTTTTTTATATATTTTATGTTCAGAAGTAGAATCTCTTTTGAATTAAGACAGTGAAGGAATAGCCGTAAGAGGCCAGACTTTTTATGATAACAAGATATCTTGAAAAATCGCAATTTCACGCAATGTCAGTATGAATTAGGAAGGACTCGTTTGTTAATTATTACAGAATATTAACGAAGTAAACAAAGCATTTAAAACAGAGTATAGACAAAAATAACCAGAAAAATAAAAGACACTATTATTTTTCTTAATACATGAAAATGGGACAAGTATTTATTTATTTGTTTATTTATTTAATGAATTAATTGTGTAGATATGAAGGAATTTATTAATCAAACCATAAAAGAGATTAATATTAAATTAATTACAACAAAAAACTAACAAAAACTTTTTAAGATAATTTTTTTTTCTTAATTAAAAGAAACTTATCAGGTTTTATATTATTGGCATATTTTAATAATATTAATAAAAATATATATCTTTGCTTATTTCTTATGTTGTTTTCTTGCGATTTTTATTAAGATTAAAAAAAATGTAAGAGTTAAATTGTGGTTTTGAATGAAAACAAGAGTTAATAGTAATTAACTAGATAATTAGTTAATAGTAATAGTTAAGAGTTAATACTCTACACAGATACTGCAGAAATCATGTTACAGGACCATTATAGAATCTATGAAGTCAATACTGTAAATCATTTTCGGAATAGATCAGAAAAGTATTGATTGCCCATGCGCAGAAGCTAACTATCAAGAGACTATAATAGGAACAATACGTCAGCTAAAATTTTTCGAGTTTGAAATATTCTTCTAAATAATACGTATGGAGATCAAATCCGCTTCAGATGTAGCTTTCTATGTCCTATCAGGAACTCATATTCTACCTCTTTTACGCTATTTTATTCCTTACTTCCGTTTTGGACGCTATTTCTTACAAAACAGGAAAATACTGTTACAGCTCGAATACTAAATAAACCATATTATTTGTTATTTTAAATAACAATTATTTTGAATATTTTTTTTTTTAAAGCTCAGTTTACGAGTGTGTAATCCCATACCTTAATTACCCATTTATCTCTAATCCATGATATTTTTTTTCCTCTCTCGTCAAGAGACTGCATTCTCTTGTACTGATGCTTTTTTTTTTTTCTCTCTTCCCCTGCATCGTTTCTTCTGACCCCACCCACCAGATCGAAGCAAAAAGAAGAAAAGTTAAAAAAAAAAAAGAGGTGGTTGGTTTTCTCTACCCTCTCCCCTAAACTGATGCAATGGGCCGTTCCGGCGCATGCATATCATTAAGCAACGCCAAGGGACTGAGCAACATCTATAATTCCAACTCCATTAAATACACGACTAATTTTCTCCGTAAGACGCGTCTTTACTTGGGCTGTGAGAATAGAATAACAAGGGTTCTTTCTAATACGGCAACTTTTATGCTTAAAAACTGCTCATCACACTAAATACATCTTGTGTGAATTTTAAGAAAAAACAAACTGCAAATGGCGATTCCATTTTTTTTGTGTATTTGAAATTTTGTAAGATACCACACACAGAATACAAAGATACTCGAATCGCAAAGTATTTAGCATATGAGACATCTGGCGTACAATGGCTAACCCGTTGCTCATTTAGCACTGGTGTTAATTTTTTTTTGCATTAAAAGTTCACTCTGTGAGGAGGTCCTGATTAGTCCAAGTCATCTTCTTTCAAGGCGATAAAAGTCGTTCGAGCATCAGACTTGCGCTTGAAAATAAGCAGCATATCCTCCCTTATTCCTTGGCTTTTCATGACCTGTTCGTGAATCCTTTAAGCTTATTCGCAACACATTTTATTTGCATACATGTAATCACTTAATAAGTTACACTATCCGGACCTGATGTTTGATTATCTGCCACTTTACCATCCCCAACTAAGAGAATCAATTGATTGTCAAGAGATGCAGCCATTCTTACTCGTTAATTATTTGTTTCTCTTAGTCAACCAACCATCTTCACAAACGAATCCTGCCATCCCTCCCTATGATCTCGAATGTTTTTCGCCTACAGGACCTATAAATCTTCAATGTTATCATGCATGGAAATCCTATGAAAGCAACATTTTCTAATGTATCAAAAGTCACATTTAAATACTCGTAGTGTCTATTAAAAATGAAGAATTCTGTGGAAAAAATTAACTTTATTTGTTAAGAATACATTTATCTACAAGTTGCAAACAGTAGAGAAAGATAGAAACCCGAAATGGGAGCAATAAATGTAATTAAATATCAGTTACATAATACAGGAATACCTTAAGCTAGCATGATCTATCTAATATGTGTACAATGTGTTCTAAATGTTCGCAGTGACAGCGGACATACAGTTCATTCTTACAAATTTTCTATCTTGACATGACACGGCAAGAAAGTTTTCAGGAAGAAACTGCCTGCACGCCACAGCTGTATGGCAGGTAAGCACCTATTCCAAGAGATGGCCTTGATTCTCGTTTTGTTGTTAGAGTTCGTGGCCGTCCCGTGCACCCTTTACGCGATGTCACCACGCTACCTGTCTGTCGGAATTTTTTGGATGACGCCAAGAATCATACTCTCACTTGGTGCGTGGTTTCGAAACGTAAACTGAAACCGCTCCTTCACGTATGGGTCCGTCTTTTCGTCCTAGACCGTTAGAACGATTGTAACATTCAACTAAAAATAACTTTTCTTCTGTGCTCAGAACCATTGTTGCCTCGACTGATTCAAAACATAATATAGGCCGACAGACGGTTCTTGACGATCGCGTTTGCGCGAGAATTACGAAAAACACGAGATCTGGCCATTAGCCTCTTCAGCAGGTCTCAAGGAATGTAGTATTTTGAATGTCTGTCACTAGGAAAATGCTAGAGAAAAAAAATTTTAAAGTAGGATTTTTACCTTCAGCGTAGAGACGATGGATGCAGCGGCGAATAAGGCATCGGTCAAAATCGTCTACATCAGTAACGGGGCTTGCTCGTGGTCGCTTCTTTCCCGGAGTCGTTAAGCCTTCTTTCTCGCCATTTTGTGAGAAGACATGGGTAGAGGCTATTCTCGCGTCAATCACGTGAAATCGCGAAAATTCTGGATCGTCAATATCCGTCTGTCGGCCTATACCAATTACTATATAGCTTACATTCAAATAGATAGTGACACGTCCTATTATCGCGTGGAGATTTGGAATGTTTTCAGTACTGTTTGTTTCGACCAATACTGTTTTTAAAGTAATACCTTAATAGCCGTGTCAGAATTAAAATAAAAATAAATCAACAAAATCTATCCAACTGTAATTGAAATTATTTATTAAATTATAAACAATTCTGCAATGGCGACATTTTAAATTACTGATGAGATTTAGTATGATGAGATTCAGTAGAATGCCTAAACTAAATTTCTTCAAAAACTAACTGACAATTTTTTTTCAGTTGTTACAAATGGACAAGCCTAAGTTAACACTAAGACTTCAGAAATCAGAAAACAGTAATAGCTTTTTCTTTTTTGCTGAGACATTATATTTTTATGTAATTTATTCTTCAAATGTAAAAGATATCAAACTGAGCTTTGTTAATTAATTAATGTGGTCCCACTCTTAATTAATAGAAAATAAAATTTAGGGCTATGTAATGATAAATTAACGTTGTCTAGAAGAATAACATGAAAACCGTACCTCTTACACATTTTAACTCAAGATCAAAGATGCCGACACAAATTAAAAGTAAAAGAAAAAAGCCACTTCAACTGAGATTACAGCAATTGTAAATTTTTCAGCAACTTAAAAAAAAAGGGGGGGTGAGGGGTGCAGACTTTAATTCAAACAGAGAAACTGTAGTAATGAAAAATACTGTCTTGTTAAATTTTAAAGTTTTATTTTAAAATTCAAATTGTACCTCAGAATTAGTTCTGTGAAAAAAATTTTTTAAATAAATTTTAGAAAAAAGACTAAAAAATATAAAGAAATAAAAACTGCTGCGATAAATGTGATGTATTCCTAGTTCAGTGAAAGCAATTTCTTTCTTTTTTTTTAAATTAAAGTTAGAATTTTTGTTTTTAATTATTTTTTTCTAAGTTACTTCTTTGAAATGTAAAATATAGTAGGTTCTCTATAATGAAGCCTTTGTTTTTACACAAATAATGTAACACATTTTATTTATATATTTATTTAGTCTTGTCTCTGTCTTATAAGATTCTGGATATGGTGGACCTCAAATCAGAATTAATTTTGCATTTTTTGTTTTTTTACGAATACCTTCAACGATACTAGACTACACGAAAATATTGTAACAGTTTATATGTAAATATTTTTGTAGAAATTATTTATCTGTATTTTATCCTTAACCGTTATTTATTCCTT
Organism: Thereuonema tuberculata; assembly: GCA_023159025.1. Taxonomy (NCBI): domain Eukaryota; kingdom Metazoa; phylum Arthropoda; class Chilopoda; order Scutigeromorpha; family Scutigeridae; genus Thereuonema; species Thereuonema tuberculata. Next base: position 9,786,096 of record JAFIDM010000007.1, on the reverse strand, counting down.
TGCATTTCCTAATTACTGATTTCCTGTTTATTTTTAAATTCTTTTTCGTTAAAGCAGTTAATTAATTTAAGCTCGTTATGTTTTTGTCCAATCATTAAATCTATTTTTAATTAATCTTCCAATCAAATCAAACTATGTAAATACTATAAAAACCATGTTTTTCTTGTAATAAATGAATTCAGTTCAGTTCCAGAACTTGACTCATTATCTTTAGCTCCCAAAGACTCTCCTACAAACACCAGCACAATAGTCTTAAGCAAGCTCAGGCCTGTAGTTACAAAATTAATTAATTTTAAAACTCAATGAAAATTTTAAACTGAATCTACATAGTTCTTAGTTTTTCTTTTTATTATTATTATTATTATTATTATTATACATGTGTTTATCTCAGACAAAGTCCGGAAGCCTTGTAGGCGGAGAAATTCATCTCAAGCCATCTGTTGTAGAAACCTGCGGGTGATATGACATGTTTATAATAATACACTTGTCTGGATATTTTTGATAAGATTTTGTTGCAGCCCAATTTTTTCTAAATTATCAATAAAATTCTTCATTGAGAATAAAATAATTATTATCATTATTTATTATTATTATTATTATTTATTTTTCACAGTTTTTTTGAGTAAAGTAATATAAGTTAAATAACTATTTATTTATTTATTTATTTATTTATTTATTTATTTATTTTTGACTTTTAATTATACGGAAAAGGCCAACTTCAAACTTATTTCTAACTTCAAACTTAATTATAAAATAATTATAGATTTTCGCCATCTTTAAATTTTTAAATAAAAAAATGTGTGATTTCGTGTAATGAAATTGTTTTTTGCTAGATCTAACACTCCAAATCTGATTTCACTTTGCTGTGCATTTTCAGAATCGGTTTAACCACTAGCCAAGTGCTAATAGTCGGCCATCATAAGCCGGAAACGGAAGTGTACTGCCGCGACACCTAGGTGAGGGAAGAGGAAGCCCTCCACTCCGTTATCATGTTCTTCTTTCGTGGGGAAGAGGTTAATAAGAAAAGAAGAGCAGGAAGAAAGAAAGAGAAGCAGGAACCGGATACCGTTGTCTAAAAGATCTTGATGTTCATCTTCAACAAAAGGAGGCAAACGATCTTTTGAAAAGAAAGAGAAAAAAAATAGCTGAAACAAAAATCCATCGCCTCTTATCGCCTCCGTAGTGACGGCTGCTGTCAAACAAACTGTTCTTGTCTCTCACAAAAAGATGCAAAACTGATGAGAAATAAGATCCTGCAGAGGTAATAAGCTTTCAACACTCTTACTTAATCGAAAATTGCAAATTCCTTTTACAAAAATAAATAAAAGAAAAAAAAAATGGCTTCTGATGTTGCTGGGATGTTATTACATTTTGCAGGATTCTGTTTATATTCAATCGATAAAAGAGTTACAGGATAAAATAAATTCTCAAAGAATACATACAATACAGTATATTATCAAACTCATGGAAGTTGACGATCCCGTATTTTCGTGATTTCACGTAATTTACGCGAGAATAGTCTCTATCCATGTCTTCTCACAAAATATTGAAATATTTAAATGAATTATAATACGGGGAAATGCATGAGACTTTTACTACATTTTAATACAGTTTTAATAAATTGAAATCAGTCAATAAACAAACAATAAATTCATTATGTAGCATTTTCCCAGTGACAGACATTGAAAATACTAAATTTCTTGAGACCTGCTGAAGAGGCTAATGGCGAGATCTCGAGAATTTCGTAATTCTCGCGCAAACGTGATCGTCAAAATAAATGTGTTAGACAATAGGTCTAATTGCGAGTTTGGCTTTGCAAGGACTTTAAGTTAATCATTGTTGAATTGTCGAATGAGTTTTGTATGTAAAAGTAAATTTTAACGAGGTAGGGATAGTGATTAGGAAACCAATCACAGTGCTTCGCAACGGCTTCTGAGTCATCTTTACTTTGGAATAGACTGAGCCAGGGTGGTCTAGAAGATGCGCGACCCCATGCTATCTTACCCACCCCTATTTATATGGAATATTCGTTATTCTCAACTCGAACCTTGTTAAGGTTTCATTAATGATTAAAAAAAAAAAAAAAACTTAAGTTGAGAAACTGTAAAAAGATTTAAAATGGGGAGAAAAAAATAAAGAATAAGAATTGCCCATGAGGGGATCGAACCCACGACCTTCGTGTTATTACAACGACGCTCTAACCAACTGAGCTAACAGGCCACCTACAACATTCAATATTCAGGCCACCTGAGCTAACAGAAGCCGTTGCGAAGCATTGTGGGATATGTGTCCACAGACAGACAAACCTGAGATAAGGCGTCTTTCAGAAGCCTAAAAAAGGCAAGTCCGATTTATTTCAACTTAAAAATTGCCACCAGATACCGCTGATGATGCATTGATATAGACTATCATTGTAGAAACAAAAGTATAGATTTTGACTTGGAAATCTATGAAATCTAAATTTCTAAAATGATTATTGAGTATCCTTCCCAGAGTTAAGGATAGAATTAAAAAAGAAAATATTTATTATTAAAATTAAAATACTTTAGTAATAAATTCCTCTTCCAATTAAATTATTGAAATAAGCAATGAATAAAAGACTTACTTAACTAAAATTTAAAATTTGGAGTTAAATCTCCTGAATGAGAAACTGGATGATTAGTTTTGCTTGTTTATTAATAATTTTATTGTTAATTTATTTATTATGATGCTTAAGAAAAATAATTTCGAACGCCCAGTAATTGAATTAAAGAAAAATAAAGTGAATATTTTGTTTGTTAATTAATATTGTTCAATTAAAGCACACGGGCACCATTTTCTTGCTTACATAAGACTTGAGTGTTAAATGGCGTGGCTGTTCGGGTCGTGTGTTAAGATGTTTCTGGAGTCCAAACTCTAAATATGGTCAGCGTTAACAGCCTGTGAGAATACGGATCGTTAGATCGTATCCAGCATTTTGGATACCGTCCCAGCCAACGACATAACGAGTTACAGTTGTATGGGAAAGCTATAAAAAAAGGAAAATATCCTGTGAGCTGCTTTTGCAAGATCTTGAGTCAAGGATTTGCAGATGATAGCTGAGGGAGAAGAAAAAAAAATACGGAATATTAAAAGTTTTTATGGGAAGTGAATGAGGTAGCATTTAAAATAAAAAAAATAGAGATGCTATGTTTATGGGAGGCGGTATTAGGATTTTTTTTTTCTTTCAGGAAATTCAGTTGATATTAAAGATGCATTCTCTCTCTCTTTGAATTTCTTTGAGTGCTATAATTATATCTTAAGCAGGGGCGTATACAGGATTTTTATTTCGGGGGAAGGGGGGAGACCAAAGTCGAGGAGTCAAAAAAAAAAACACAAATAAAAAAAACCGTCGTCTTCTTAAAAAAAAATACTTATTTAATTATTTTTTAATGAACAATACTATGATGTAATTCATTACAAAGAATGTAAGGTAATGCAATGATAATATTCAACGAAGCGAAAATCAATGTTAAGGTGAACTTCCATTTTAATCTGGGACGGAATATAGAGTTATAGAAACTATAAAGACTAGCATTTTTTTTTCTTGTTTTTAAATTAATTTGATTAATTAAAAAAAAAATAAGGACGATTAAAAAAAGTTATCGGAAAATTATCATCCTTAATTTTTTTTTTTTTTTTTTACTTAATCTTAACTGAAAATATTTTCAATTTTCTTAAAAAAACGTAACTGTCCCAAAGATGATCGAAGTAAATCGATACGAGTTGTTTTATAATTTTTTTTCTCTATTATAATTAGCGACTTGCCAATTAAATTTACTCTTTAGATGTAAATTTCAGCGTACTGGATTGCCTAGCATAGCCCAATTGCAAATTCCTGAGCTGTTGACCAAAGAGCTTGTGCGCATGCTCGGGCTTCTTAATAGGTGGTGTCCGATACGTTTCCATGGCTGCCGTCTGGATGACGTCCAACACTTGAGCAACGGCAACAGGAAGTGCCCTCCCCCATTTCCCACCCCTCCATCAGGACATGGTTCGCTTTGCAACAACCCCAGGGAGACCATTGTTTGATGTGGTCAGCATTGTCGAAAGGAGCGCCACTCACTTCCGGCGGCAAGCAACGGAACACCAACCAAAATATCTACAAAATACAAAAGAAACGAAAAAAAAGTACTTTTCCAAGAAAAAAAAAAAAGGAGAATAAAGTTTGCTATTGCTTTTTCTTGGATCCTTCGTGGCTCCATTCAAAGATTTATTTCTCCTAATGTACCAACAAATCAAGAGACTTCACTTCCGGTCTAAGTGATGCCGGATAACATGGTGGAAACAATTTCCTTCGAGTTGTTTCGTACAACGACGTCAAAAGAACTTCCGGTCAATGCAATCATTGATAAAACAACTACACACTCAATGACACTGTCTTTGTAACAACTATTTGTATTGAAAACTTGAAAGAAGGAATTTCAAACACAAAGGCGCCATATTAAAAAAACCATTAAAACAAAACCTTGGCATTATAACTTCTAATGAAGTTTATTGGAACTCCCAATTAATAATTTATTATTTATTTGGAAAACTATAACATTAATGATGAATATTAATTAATATAAGTATTAGATTCTTTTAGTTTTTAAATCATTTGAGAGGCGAGTGCATCTGAATTATTATTATCGTTTTTAAAGCAATTTTTTTTTTTCTTATTCGCCGTTTCATACAAAAGGGCTCGGTTTACGTTGCTCCGATATTCGTCGTTTCGGACTTACGTCGAGCAGATATTAAAGAATTCCCGAAACATACAAGATGTATCATGATAAAATGTCTCATTCATGTAACACTTTTCTATATAAAAAAAATCTTGCAAAAAGTCCCCGTTGTACGTCGTTTCATTTAACGTCGTCATTGCTAAAATGCAACGTAAAATGAGAACTAACGAATAAAAAAATGTTATTATAAGAATATTTTAATATGTTTAATCCAAGACGAGATCTAAGAATAGTATTAAAGATCTTCGTAACGATACAAGCATGTCGTAATAATTAAAATTTTATTATCGTCGTAATTCAAATTTAATGAAAACAGCAAACTTTTGATACGAATTAGTTTACATACGGTCAATAGTTTACATACGAATTAGTTTGTAGTTACAGACATAAAATATCGTTAGCTTCCTATGAAGCATAACAAATTCTTAACTACAAAGTTCTGAACTTCTTTTTTGTTATAATTTAACTTTTAGAAATAGAACTTTGACTTTTTGGACTTGATAAAGAAATGTAGGCCATTTCGAAAGTACTCGTGTATTTTAATTGTACATAAATTTTACTTTTAATTGCTGTGTGTGATGACCTAAAATTCTTCAATAATTCAATTTAGCATGTTAATTACTTTAAATATATATGGAAATTAGCAACATCTTACTGTCTTCCAGGTTTTAGCATCCCACTGCTGACTGCTCATTTTAGTGAAATAGCCCTTAAAGTAAGGAGATAGAGATTACATTCCTTAGCATATGTATCACTAAAATTCTTTGGTTATTGTAGCTAAATACCTATCCTGGGAAGCTGAAATTTTTAGGCTGAAGTTTACGAAAAGAGATTTCTGTTGATTTTTAGAACCATTTGAATCTGCAATTATTAAATTACAAAAGTCTACTTTTCAGATGTCTCACGTATTGTAAAATATTTCACTTTTTTCCTTTCATTTTCGTAATTTCAGAATAAAATCTTGAAGGGATTAAACAGTTAATCCCTTCATAAACACGGATATAATCCCACGTCTTAAAAATCTCGAAATAGTACAGATTAATAAATGGATTTGAGTTGCAAGTTACCAGTGTGTGGCATTACAACAACTATGACGTCATATCTTTGTTTGATTGGATAGTCCTGGAGAAACTAATCTACTCCAAAAAAAAAAAATAAAAGAAGAAGAAGTTGCTATTTAGTTCTACTCTTTGCCAGATGGCTTATGAATAAGTACACAAATAGCAGCTTTTTATTGTGGATGTGTGAAATCCAAACGCTCTTTTTTTGTTTTTCCTCTCTGGACGCAGTATGGAACTCAAGAAGTCTTTGAATAAAAATGTTTTTGCTCTGAAATAAACAGAGGAGAAAAAAAAAGTGAGAATCAATACTCAAAGCAAAGAAAGTGGGGGTGGATGCAAGAGAGAATTCATTCATGAAGCATCCCCTGGAGGATGCGCTGTAGTCTGGGAGCACGTTTTAATTCGTGGTAATTTTCAAATAAATAAAAATACCACGGCGCCCCCTGTGAGAGGCTGGGGGGGGGGGGGGTGTTGCACACTTCTTTTTTTTTATTGTTCTGTGGGAGATGGGTAGAGTCGCCGCCCCCTGACTCCCCTCTCCGTCGCTGGCGTCGGTAAACATAAGTCTCGTTCTCCATTCCATTTCGCGCCGTGTTTGTGGATTGGCTTCTACCCATACAACCGATTGTTTGCCCTCGAAAGTCAACGTTATTTCACGTAGACGGGGGTGGGGGTGGGGCGTGGGAGGAAAAATAGGAGGTAGTAAACTGATACATATCAAACAACACAAGGGCACCTTGCTTCCAGACCCCCCCCACCCACCCGCACAAGAATGTGGATTCATCAAATTGTACTGTTTTTAATTCTATTCAGAGAGAAGTACAGTCAAAGTTTTTCTTATGTTTTTGTTTCAGAAGACAATTTCTTTTTCGTGTTTTTCTTAGAATTCAGTCTGTCTGTATGTCTTCATCAATTTTTATTTTTAATTTCGGATCTAGGTTTCCGTAAAAGTACAACCAAAGAATTGGATATGGAAAGAATGTACAAAAAAACAAACATTGGTATGTTAAAATTACAAAGCTAAAATTAAAACAAACAAGCTAGCAAAACTGTTTCCACATTTCGATGTTAAGTTGTCCGCAAAGTTTTGACCCAAGTGAAAAGTACCCCTTGAACGTGACCTAGTAAAATTAAATATTAAACATGTAAATAACAATGCGTTTATCATCAAGGAGGGTCGATCGGGCTGATGAGTCACTAATGAGGACGAAACGGCCGTTCCCGATTCCCTCTGTTGACAAATTCAAAGGCATGATTTTATTTATTTATATGGAGTCTTTGGTTTTGCACTTCTTAATAATTATCACCTTAAATTTGTTTTATGTAATATCTTTGATGTACGTTTGAATTACAGTGCTCATAAGATTCTGTCACTTACTGACTTCCACAAACAAATATTCACAAACATTTTAGGATATATACCCACACATGTAGACATACTCTACTATACTCTGGGATCTAAAAAAAAAAACCAAGAGGAGACGTCTTTTAAGATTAAAAACTAAGTATTTTACTTAATTCTTGTATCCTTTTGCAGGAAGTCAGTAAAAAATGTGGAAAAAAATGTATCTTTGTAAAAATTTGTATCTGTATAAAAAAAAAAGGGGCGATTTTAGCAAACGTTAATTTCTATTTTAATTCTTAGCGAACCATTTTCTTTTAGACAAATTCATCAAAAGTCCATCAAGTGCTGCAAAAAGATAGTTACAAAATGCATCTGATTAGTAATTAGAGCAGAATTGGAGCATTTTCACGATTGCGAATTTGAAGCTAAACGTATGGTTGAATGTTCAACTTTTTGTTTATATTTGTCTTTTCGAAACCGGAAGTAACAAGTTTCTTACCGTGATTTCGGCTTCATTCGTGAATCTTCATTAAACAAACAAATTACTTTATAGAATTCTAATTATTTTACAAAAGTTCTTGTGCATTTTAATGACATATTTCGTCTTAAGAAAGTGGTAATTTATCAACAATTGTCAGAGTTCCGGAGTCGATCTGGTACATTTACACCGGAAGTGCATTTATATCCATATAAATACAAGCAACTATTTTACATTCGAAGTAGCTAATAATAAGTTTTTACAATAAAAGCTTTAAAAAAGTACAAATTGCAAAGAAAAGCTAAGATTTATTAAATCGATGTAAATTACTGTTAATACAGTTTGTATTTTAAAATAATGTCAATAAATAATATGAAGAAAAAAAATTAAAAGCAAGTGAAAAACTATAAATATAACATACTTAAAGGGTTGTGTACTGTTTATTTAAAAAATTATATAAAAAATGTTCACATTGTATTTTAAATATGAAGAAATAATGAAAAAAAAATTAATAACTGATGCTAAAACTAACTCAATAACTTAGCAACTTCTTTTTTATTAGAAGTGCTTAATTAATTTAGAATTTAATATTGCTGTTTATATCTCTTTGAAATTGAAACGAAAGTCTACGAAATTTACATTTCAAATGTATTAATGTAGCTTTATAAAATGTATTTCAAGTGTAGCTTTATAAAGGAAACTTAACAAGAACTCATAGTAATTGGTAAGAAATCTTGGGATTTATTGGGGCTTGCAGCAAACAATTAGGCTTACGGGTTGTTATCATTTGTAAATGAACACTAGTCTGATAAAGTTCTCTGACCAGTTGTAATGTATCAATCACATCCACCCGCCCTCAACAACAAAAAGAGTCGAAAGACTGATGACTGTTTCTGGAGTCTTGTCACCACGTTAGCGTTTCGTTACAGTTCAAATCCGATTTGCAATCCACTCGTGAAAGATTGGAATGCATTTCACCACACACCATTCACCAAGTGTGCAAAGGCGGCTGGCGTTTTCTTTTTTTTTTTTAAATCACACTGAGCTCAGGTAAGCATTAGGTTGTTCGGGATTGGAAAGCTCAAGAGGGAAAAGCCGGAGAGGGTAGCAGCCACCACCCCCACTCCTCGGGGACACTGCCATGATGGCAAGATAGGCCTAAGGTGGACGAACCATACATCACAGACTGACGGTACATCAATCTCGCACAAATCTGCTTCATCCACACTGGTTAAACAGCTACCATGACTTTCGCTTTTGCAGAGCTTTTGTAACCCCCTCTCACCCACGCGCAAACCCAATAACCCTACCCTCGACGAGTATTCAGCGGCGGAAAACAGTAGAAAAAGAAACATCGGCTGAAAACTGGTGCTGGAAGTCGATGGCGGCAATGGAGGCTGCCATATTGATTGGTAATAAATCATGTGTTACGCTAAGACTGTATAAGCAGAGATACTGTATCTCAGGGTTGTACTCTTTCATTACAAAGAAGCTTCAGAGAAATTCGGCAGCAGGAAAAGTCAGCTTCAACGCAGTAAATGCAAACGCAAGCATTCTGCCGGAGAATTAGCTCACATGCAAATGCTAAATACTGCAATGCAACAAAACAAACGTAAGGAAATATCTCGTACAGAACGAGATATTGGAAGACCTTAACTGTCTACATTGCGGACGTAACTTTGAAGTGAAGAAAGGGTTAAATAAAGTATTCCTGAAAAGAATTTGCATCTGATTTTTGTTAAATAAACATTATTAAAGTGCTGATGTGCTTTTTTTTTTTTTTTTAAATTTGTAACTTGCGCTTATTGTAAACTGAATATTCGTCTTCAGGTATTTGTAATGACAAAACAGTCAATATATTTTCCAACACGCGCAAGAAAACTACGAAGAAATACATAAAAAATGGTGCGTTTCTTATTTTTTCGGCGAAAAAGCTTCGATCATTCTTTTTCCGACAATAATAACCCGCCTTTTCTATCTTTCACAGCAGTGTGTGTGTTTTCAGGCGGCGCGCCAGTAAATAACATGGTCGCTATTAATACCGTGGCGTTCCTAGAGGGGGCGACACTGAGAGGTGGAAAAGCAAAAATACAACCCCGTTTAAAATTGATGCCATTTGCCTCCCGCTCTCTGCAAAAGAAACCCAATGAATTGTTAAAGGATGCAGAGGCATCAAACACATCTCCCCAAAAAACATACCAACATCCATTTTCACTTTTGGCTTTTTGTGGAGCTAAAAAACATGCAAATATTCAAGCGGCTTTTAAATAAGGATTCTTCATAATTAGAAGCTGATTATTATAATGGATTAATTACTGTATAATTAGTATTTGTTAATGTGGAAAAACTAGGAAACGTTTCAATTATTAAGCAGATTCAAGGGTCAAAGTAAAAAATAACACAAATAGTGTAAAAAAAAAAATAATTATTAATTAAGTATGGCTAACAAACGAAGGCACAACGCTAAGAGAAAGAATTCGCACCCTGAGCAGTTTCTCTTAGCGTTGTGTCTTCCTTTGTTAGCCATTTCTTTAAATTTTCAGGCACGTTAAATCTCTTCTCGTTGATAAATGAAAAATTAATGAATGACAAAATAAAAGCCTTAGTTTTGTAAATTCCGATGTTTATATGCATACTTTTATTTATTTCTTAATTTACTTTTTTCATTTATTTTAAGAATGACTTCATACAGATAACCCAAACCCAATAGAGTAAATGTGGTCTCGAACATCATAAAGTTCAAGGGAATTCATTTCTGTGAATTCCCTTGAACTGAAGAGGACACATTTTGATTCTATTGTTGTTTTGATCCTGTTCTTTTATTATTATTTTTTTTTAATTTGATGAAACACTATTTAAGTTGACTGAAACCCTATTGAGGACATATGGTTCCAAGTATCTATAACAGAGGGAAAAAAAAATAACAAAACAAAAACCTTATACAAATAAATGTTTAAAAAGATGTTTGCTGTGTTTCAGGATAATAAGTTTCCTCATTTGTTTTGGTGAATATCAGTGTCTTCGTGTAATGGCGGATATTATATACACGTGCAGTACTTACCGGGTCGTTGTCGTCGCTTTCTGTGTTTCCGTTAGGCGTGGCGGTGGCGCTGCGTTGACTTGTCGATAGGTTGATTGCACCATCCGAATCAGTCTCATGGTCCATCATTCCATTTTCCTAAAACAAAAGACAAACATAACAGTTAGATAAAGTCAAAACGACAATCAGCAAGATTCCAATTATTTTTTATTATTTTCTGCTTTATTGGCAATAATTACAAATTTAGGCTTAATTATTTAACTGCAGGCCCAAAACCCACTAAAATAAACAGGAGTCTTTCTTTTAACAATTTAAAGTGTAAATTTCATCTTCCTAGGATAATTAGCTTCTAAGTTATCTTGACGGTCGAACATTGCCTATCAACCTAAAATTGCATTTTAATATTTGTTTGTTTGTTTTTTAGTAACACTTTTTCGCTGCAATTGTATACAGCAAAGTCTCACTTATACGAAACTCACTTATACGAAACATTCAATTATACGAAGAATTTCTCATTCCACGGCGAAACCCCCATAGTCCTATATGTAATTCACTTACACGAAATATTCACTTATACGAATAATTTTTGGTTCCCCATCATATTCGTATAAGTGAGACTTCATTGTAATATTTTAAACTTTCTACAAAAGAGTCTACCCATCGGTGGATAAGTTTATTCTATGGATCTGAAAAATATTGATGTTTTAATACGAAAAAAAAAATAATCAAAAAGTAATTAAACGAGTTTGTTTATTTAGAGTGTAGACAAGCAAAGTTTAAATAAATTTAACTGACTTTTGGCCTACTTTTGCTATAAGATTAAATAAAATAGGGAAATAAGATACGTGAAATACAATACGAAGTTTGAGAGTTTTACTTTTTTCAATTCGTTTCGAGGTATATAATTTATAGATTATGTAAAGATTATCAGAGATATTTAAAAAGTACTCTAGTATTTACTTTACTGAGTTAAGTATTTCAAATGTAAGTATTAGAAAAAATATTGATGAATTTTCTATAATAGGGTTTGATCTACTTACAGAATAGTCTTAAAGTATCTGTAGAAAAGAAAGGAAAAAAACTTACTTTTTATAATTTTATATAACATTAATTAACCTTACATAATATTTTTAGAATTGATAAACTTACTAAACTTTTTTTTTAACTTTGACTCTTGAATTCAAAAGTCTGATCTGACAACCAACTACACCAAATTTCATCAAGATTGTTATCCACGTCCTTTTAAAAATAATATAATTACACTATTATTTCTGTGAAACTTCTGTCTTTTATATTTTAGAAGAAACTATTACTCTACAGTAATCTTCTCTAAGACTTTAGATTCTTTATTCTCTGCTGAATACCTTGTGACAGACAGGGGACTAAAAAAAAAAATCTAAAAATTTTTGATGGCTGCCGGTTATTTATCATGGTTCAAAGAACAGCACGAGGTGTCTTCCCTTGTCACGTGGTCTTTGTAATGGACAATGTCAAACATCTCCATTCAGATGAGTCATTATTCAGCGCTAGGTTCATTCATCATTGCAAGCCAACTACGTCATTCTTCATCAATCAGAAATGAAAAAATCAAACCATAGGATATACGCCAAGCACTGGTGTCAAGCACCACCAATCATCATGCGTGCAATTGTACCTTTTTTTTCTTTCTTAAATAAAATTTGAATCTCTCTTATTATCCATAAGACATCCACACCTTGTATTAGGAATCCATAATAATTAAAATTTTATAAATTTATATTTACAAATTTTTATATTCATTTATAATTAATGTGTAAAAATGAATTGCGTTCTTTAGTAAAGAAGTCAAATCCGTTTGCGTAAATCAAAGTAAATATAAAATTTTAATCATATAAAAAATTTCTCCAAAAACTTGAAACCTACTTTCATTAAAGCTTTTTTTTTTTTTTTTAAGTTGTAAAAATAAAATAAACAAAAAAGTTTTTTTTTTTTGGTTTTCTTTGTGTTTTTAATTAAAAAACAATATTTTTTAAAAACTTAAATTGTGGAAATCACTAATAAATATTTTTATTTATTTATTTTTTTTTTCAGAAAAATAAAAACCATGAAATACGAACTTGTCTGACTCCAATTCATTTTATTAAATCTCGCAATTTAAAAAGAGGTTTAATATCTTTAGTAAAATATAGGATTTACGTGTGCGCATAGTTTTAAAATTTTTAAATAAAAAATAATTAATTAAAATTCTAACTTTAACACACAAGACTAGTTAAAAACACAGTATATACAATTAAAAAGTTCACAACCGGTTTCGCCTCCAATAGGAGGCTTTGACGAGTGACTAAGGATTAATGGCTTTGTTTTCAGATTTCAATACAAATCACTGTTTGGGCTTCAATGCTTTTCCAGAAAATTCTGTGATCTTTTGGCCCTAATTTCTCGAGAAAGACTCACACGGAAAAAAAATGTACAAGTTAGATCACAGCTAGTCCTGAAATGTGCATACGAAGTTTCAAGAGGAATCACAGTATATACACAATAAACCGGTTCCGCAATACAATGTCAATCTGCTCTACTGTAAAGGAAAACTTCTACAAAGATTCAACTTTTAACATTTAGTAAAACAGATTTCGAAACAAATATTTGACCCTCATTTATAACTGCTTAACTTATAAGTAACCTTGCGATTTAAAAGTAGTTATAGTTAGTGGTCTTTAATTAAAATAACAGCTATAATCTTAGCCACATGTACCGCGCTCCCGTGGACTTGTACGGCCTGTAGCGGAACACTTTTATTTTTGTTGTTATTTATTTTCATTTACTCTGTTTGTTTATTGTTATTTACGTTATATTTGTTAAGGATATTTTAAGGATTTTTTTTATTACGTTATGATTATAAATCATTCACAAAAATATTTTCTTATCTAATTTTTCTTATCTAATAATCCTATTAATCTCATTACTGCCAATTAATCTCATACTGATATCTGATTAGATTTTGTAATAATAAAAAAAAATAAATAACAAAAGTGTTATCGAAAATAAAATTATGTTACTATTAAAATTTTTATTCATTAAAAACAATTCCTAGAAAACTTTCACAATTTTTTAGCGGCCCCTAGGTTACAACTTGCCTGTAAAACATTGGAGACCGCTCTTGCTTTTATGCTTGCTGGATGTCACACTCTGTAGTGGCCAAACGATTTGAGATATTAGAATGAAACCTTCACCATTGTGTTCAGCATCAAAAAGTAGATGAACACGCCCAAAAAATCAGACCTCTAGGACCACTCCCTGACCGGATGCTGGGAGGGGCAAAAGTGGTCGAAAGAGGAAAACGGCGATAGACGTCCCCCCATATCGACCCTTCTATACACATTTTGTTTATAAATTTGTGCATATTATGGGGCTGCTTTGCTTTTGACACTATCTAAAAGCATTAATTTACCTTGTTTTTTTTAATTACAAATTATCTAATTGGATTTTATTAGTACCAACAATGAAATTTATTTTTAGATTATTTAAATAGAATGTTTTAATTAAATATATTTGCTTTCATTAGATTCAAGCATTTGGTCATTCGTTAACTGTATCATTTATTTACCAGGAAAAAACCCTTTGGTGGGAATTAATTTAATGAAAATATTCGAGTTTTTTCAGCGTAAGTTTAATTTCTAACATTTTTAAAAACTTTTCTAAACTTGTTCAAAGGAGAACATCTATATTCCATATTAAGGACGCTATTCCATATTTGCGACCTTGAAAAAAAAAATATGTTATTCCGCAAATCTGATTTTTTAGGTAATATCCAAAAAAGCACATGTTATTTGCCGTATAAGCAGAATTCCTTCTACGGTGAAGGAAAAAAAAGAATGCAATAAGTGTTAGGATAAAATAAAAAAAAAAGTAAGGGTGCGAGAGGTGATTACCCAGAATGCCCTTAGTAGGAAACAAGTGAACACTGTGTCTTGAGGCTAAGATTCAGGTACATTACTCATTAGTTTTGACATTAACTCGCTACTGTAGTTCATGTTACCCCAATTCCATAATCCAAGCTAATGCGAAAACATTACACAGTGGCAATTTGTGGAACCCCCCGCGAGACGCGCCACTTGCCTGGGGCAACTATTTCAACGATTTCGGCAAATTGCCCCATCATTACGTCGGAAGATGCCTGACACTGCTGAGCCAGAAGCGCCTTAGGACACAGCCGAAGCCAGTAGGAAGAAAAGAGCTTCTTGTACAGAGAAATTTCAAAAGGTGTCAACGATAGAATGGAACAAATCTCTATTGAACTTCAATTAGAAATCAGAGATGTATAAAAGAGGAGTTGTAAAGTAATTAAAAAAAAACAAGCCTCCCCTAGTATATATATCTTTCATCTTTTACGCTTTTAAAAACAAATTTCATCGTTCCCTTCCAAATTTCGTTTGGAGGACTTTTATTTTCACACATAAAACTAAATACTTCTGAATAATTACGAATGCATTTCTATTATTAGTGGCGTAGGCAAGGGGGGTTTAGGGGGTTGTACTGCCTCGTCGAATCTAATATACTGAATAAAAAGTAAAAATAAAAATAATAAAAAACAACTAATCTTGCAGTTATATATAATTTACTCAAATAGTAAAAGAATATTTTATTTATTTGATCCACTATAATAAATACTTTATATACTTTAATAAAACATTACTGTTATTATTGTTTTTTATTAGTAATCGTTTTTACTGCACTGCAAAACATAATGAAACTATAACGTTACCATCTTGCTACCAGATGGCGCTCCACATCAATTAAGCATAATTTTTTTTTTATTTTTTCGCTTCCGCTAAATTTCATTTTCATCATCTATTTCTCCTTACTCTGAACTTAGAAGAATACAGTTTCATATTTATCTTTACGCTTTTTATATCGAAGAGCCTGTCTTAATTACGGACATGTTCTGAAGATGTCTGCCAGCTCTTCATCTTTGAGTAGCTCTAGCTGAAGAATGGCAATGTATCTTATTATAACCTTTCCGTTTTCCTTTTTAATGACACAATCATTTTTATTGGATATATTTAATTTTAGAGAATACTTTATAAATTTTCCACTGTTTTATTATTATTTTAGAAAAAAAAATATTAATTTTGAGTCAGAATAATTTAAGGTTATTTACTTTAAATTCAGAACGAAAATTCTTCATTATTATTGAAAGTTAGCAATAAAGCTAAATAATTAGAATAAAACCTGATATTACGAAATAAAGCATTGGAGATTTTTTACTTGTCTATTACAACAATGAAAAACATGTAAAAACTAAAGTTGTAATTAAATGACACTCTATTTTATTGTAATTACAGATATAATGGAATGTTCTATTGCTTCTTAGCTATCTATTGTACGTTAAATACTAAGTTTCTACCTTATAAAAAGAGAAAACAAAAGGATAGTTGAGAAAGAAGTTGAATACTGAAGTACAATGGATGAGAAGCGTCCCGAGACAGAGGAGCTAAGGTAGGAAAAGAAAATCTTCTATTTTTTTTGTTCTATTCGTCTTCTTCTTCTTTTGTCGTTTCTTTTTTGGGCACTTTCCTTTTGTTTCGGCAACTTTTTGATGTAACTACGTTCCTGCGGACTTCCTTATAGGCTGGAACCAGGAGCGAAATACTGCCTAATCTCGACACCCGTATCGGAGGCAACATAAATAAAAGGCCTCCCGTATATTTCCGCCCGCGGGGCAACTCTCCTGCTTTCCGGTTAGGCCTAACGACGACAGTGGCTCCCCCAGCGGATCAAGCTAACAACATCGCCCATCAATCTTTCATAATGCTTTCGCTTTCCTCAGTTTTATTTTGTCAAGGCAGCGACAACCGCCCCCGGGCTCCTCCAACCGTCGACGTCGCGTCTTCCCAGCTCGCCTCCTCCTCCTCTCCCCCACACAATAAACCTTGCCCGAATCGAGTAAGTGATGATATCCTACTGGGTTAAACCCTATTAACTCCTGCGCACTTTTAACCGTGTCCTTTTCATCATAAAAGAAAAATAAAAAATAAAAACCACACATATACATAGGATTCATAAGTAATCAAACCTACATATCTGTTAACTATTACGACTTCTGATTAACAACAATAATAAAAATAAATGAAGATGTGATTGCACACGGCTTGCTTTCTTTAAGAACAGAATAAGTGATTCATTTGATTATAAATTTCAAATAACATGAATATCTACGTTTACAAGTTCAATTTCAGCTTATTTTGAAAAAAGATAGGAGATACTTAATTATCACGTGATCTCAATCAACTTTGTGATTGGCCAAACACTTTGGGTCATCGTAGTTCAAATGCATTGGTAGTATATTAATAAGTAACTATTCTGTTTATGTATTTTTTCTTTTTTTTTTTCCTTCAGTTTCACAAGGAAATAAAAGTATTGATTATTATTATACTAATAGTTATCGCAGGAGATATTGGTAAATGAACAATTAACATCTCAATTCTTTAATTATAGAAATAGTAAAAGAATTCAAATCTTCATACGAACAAAAAAATACTTATCTTTTATGGAAAAGTTATGTTTTCTCTGGTTAATTGTAATAAAAAATATCCAAAATGGGAATGTTTGTTAACCATTCCTGTTAAAATAGTTTAAAATTACTTTTTTCGCAGATGTAATTTTATTGTTATTTATTACAATTTTTTTTACGATTAATCTTTAAATTGGCGAATCCACAATTTTAAAATTTAAAAAAAAAAAGTTTAAAAACATATACATTTAAAGAATTCACTGAACTATTTTTTGGAAATTTTGTACTGGGAAGCCAAGACAGACTGTTTCGAGGTGCCTACCTCTCATCAGTTGGATTCGCCCAGTACTCATAGCTCAGTGAAATCCAAAGAAAGTACAAATCCCAGTACAAAATTTCCAAAAATAGTTCGATGAATCCTTTAAGTGTGTGCGTTTTTATGCTTATTTTTATTTTTGCATTTTTGTACCATGCACGTTAAATTTTGCCTTTAAAAAAACGATATTAAATTTTATTTTTTTCTTAACGATGTGAAAAAAAATTGATGCAATTTTTATTTTTATTTTGTCGGGGAAGGCGGAGATCGGGCTGATGAGTCCCCTGTAGGACGAAACGACCGTTCCCGATTCCTTCCCGATAATCGAATCAGAAAGGCAATTTATTTAATCAGGTGCTGTTTCTTATTCTTGCTTTTTCATTTTCATGTTAATGTGTAACTCACATTGTTTTGATCTTTGACGAAATCAACGAAGCTGTTTTGATTCGTGGGATTTGCTCCTACCCATCCTTTTCATCACCAATATCATCATTGAGGAGGCTTTTAGAGCAAGCTCTAAGGTGATGAGCAAGCTCATTTCAGTGATGAAACTAATATTAAAATGATGACAGAAGCAAATCACACCATCAAAGAACTTCACAATGACTGTATCAATGATGAAAACAATGACGAATACTGGGATCGTGTCATTTGGTCATAAAGAGATATTTCCCGAAGTAGGTATTCATTAAAACCTACTTATACGTATTCGGTTCGTTTCTCTAAATTCTGGATTAATCTAATTGTAAGTGTGTGTTAAGCAATAATAGTATGGTTTTTTTAATACTTTAAACGATGGGATCATTAGATAACCCAACGGAACATCGTTTGTCCAATTCGACAGTCCAGAGATCAATTAGCAATAGATATACACAAAGCGGATTTCAGGGACCCGTCAAAAAATAATAACATCAAAATCACTGCAAACATCTGGACGCTTAAAATAATTGACAATTTCTATTGAAGGTGGAGTGTATTGACATGGATCTACTGTATACTGTGTCAGGTAACATCAACAAGAATCGATTGTACAATCTAATCGAAACCCGAAGCTCTAAATCTATCCATCCATAGTATTCTGTCCGAAGACAGGTCCAATTCTGTGGAATTGGCATGGAATTCCCAGAAATGCCTGGGGAAAGATACTGGGATGGTTTCCTGTTGCCTGCCCCAGGACGTCATTAAGGAATGACGTCAGACCGAAGAGAAAGCGAAGAGGCGAACAAGACAGGAAAGGAAATTGAAACAGCCAAGCCACTGCCGGGATTCGAACCCAGATACTGGCGCACTGGCCGCAACAGCAGACCGCCGCCGAGACCGCACGGCCAAGCCAGCACGGCTAAGCTCTAAATATATATATTAATATAAATATAAATTTAAAAAAATATATAAATTAAGGTGTCAGCTATGAAAACATTTTAAAATTATTTATTAAAATTCAACAATATGTAAATAAGGCATAAAAAAAAACTATACAAAGAAAAAAAATAATGAATTATAATAATTTTTAAAAAATGTTATAAATCCATTAAAAATGTTTTAAAAAATTAAAGCATATCGGAAAATTGAAATCGATAACAGAAGGTCAGATAAATGGGAGTAAGATATAATGTATTATAAAACTATAAGTTTTAGTAATTGTTAATATTTTATTGTACTGTTTTATATTCCAAACAAGAGATTTCAATTAAATATCAATTTCTGCAGAATCATATTTATTTTTTTGTGTTTAATTGGCGTATCCTTAATAACTTCAAAATTCAATTCTTTCAGATTCGTCAAAAACAAACGTTACGATATTTTGTGCTTCCGTCCGGCTTTCACCGGAACTTTCTCAATCCCGGATTCGGTTGCAATAAGTCAGCACTGCGCTGTCTGTTTCCATCTTGACCCAAACACAACGGATTTCAAGAGGTCAGATTCAGAAATAAAATATCCAAAGAAAAAAAAATAAAGCAGTAAAAGAAAGAACACAAAGGAAAAAAGAAATAATAATAGTAATAGTAATATTCTAATAGTAAAATATTAATCTGCTGATCGTTAATCTGTTCAGATTAAAAAATAATAAAGTATAAAGAACAATCATAGAAAGAATTGCTACTTACAGTAAAATATATAATAGAATGTAGAATTATTATGTGTAGTCATTTTTTTATCATTGCATTTTAATATTACAAAGAAATATTAATTTATATTTTTAATGTTGTCTTATGTGTTATATATTAATATAAATACGAACAGTAATGAAATCTCTTATGAAATCGATTTCCGATCTAGGTTAGGTTAGGTTATAATGGAATGCTGTTTCCATTATACTGTTGTTTTGTGTTTATTGACAGCTGTGTAAAGTCCGAAAGGAATTAGGAAACTTCCAACCGAAGAAGTTCGATATCATTAAAAGATATAATTAGCAAAAAGAAAATTAAGATTAAAAATAAAAAAATAAAATAATAGCGAATTAGAAATGTACAGTTTACAAGTTGTAAGTAAATAAAACAAGATCTGCTTGAGGTTGGCTTTTCAGCAAGACATCACTGTTATGCAGTGTAGCCTACCTGCAAGGCGGGGAATGTATACTCCCTAGTTTAAATAAAAATATAAGCTAAAAAAACTTATTCCGTAATAAAAAAATAAATAATTTAAGTAAATAAGTAAATGAATGAGGAAATAAATAAAGAAATAAATTTCCATAATTAGTGTAAAATAAAATAGTTCACTTCTGCGTATTCTGAAGTTGTCTTCATGAGGGACTCATGAAGATCAGTGTTTGTGTGTGTTCCCCATGTAACAACTTTTGAATGTAACAATGGATCTTCTCGAAACATATGCATATTTAAGGACTACAGATGACCTAACTTTTATATTTCAAATGTTTTCCAAGAGAGTCCTTGCCGAAAAATTAAATGTGAAGACGATTAAAAAAACTCACAAAGAAAGCCCATAAAAACGAAACAACGATGCTTAATAGTGTATACTTTTTTATCCTGTCTATGGATTTCTGATGGATATCTTAAGCAATTAATCCGCTTATTAATCCTTTTAATGTATGCGCGAGCTATTCAAATTAATTGGATTTAAGCAAATCAAATAAGTATTTGGGGCTAAATCATTTATCTTTTTTTTTGTTTTGTTTTTTTGAAATGAAAAATTTTAACTGTTTGTAATAAATAAGTTTTATAATTCAAAAATATGAAAAAAAAAACCAATGAAAAAAATAACAAAGATGTTGTAAGGAATATTAATTTCAAGAAGCCTTAAGGATTTCAATTCTTTTATGAACTTCCTGTTTAGCGAACATTATCTTTGATTGCATAATGGAGTCTTTCATTTTGTTGGTATAAAAA
Organism: Thereuonema tuberculata; assembly: GCA_023159025.1. Classification (NCBI taxonomy): domain Eukaryota; kingdom Metazoa; phylum Arthropoda; class Chilopoda; order Scutigeromorpha; family Scutigeridae; genus Thereuonema; species Thereuonema tuberculata. The sequence continues at coordinate 9,765,280 of JAFIDM010000007.1, read as the reverse complement.
AACAAAATAATAACAAACAAGAAAAAAAAGGAAATCGAAGAAAATGTAATGAAAAACCTCGTCTTATTTTTTTTATTATTATTGTTATTTTTCTGTTTTCTTCGCTAAACCAGCTCTTCGCTTGTTGTCAGATTTCAAGTTTGTTGGGTTTGTTTTTTTCCTTGTTCTTTTGCAAATAGTAAATATTTAATGAATTTTGTTTGCAATTTACTACGAAAATCCAACCTGAAAATAAATACAGCGGAATTCCTCCGAAAATAAAATTAAACAAGACGTGGATATTAAATTAATAAAACGAAAAACGAACTCAAGTTCAGGCAAATAAATATTTGTTCCGACGAATGCCACAGAATTAATAATGGAAATACAAGGTATCTAAAAATTATGTAAACAACGCGACTTTTCTCTCTAACTGTAGAAAGGATACGGAAACCGCAGATAAAGCACCAATTTAAGGTCGATGATTAATATTAAACCGAAATATAAATTTCAATTGAACTTTATTTAAATTACTTTATTTCTTACAATACCGTGTAAGGAAATTACATTCCCCTAAGGAAAGAATGATAAAAACAAATGACCAACAATGAAGCTGTGCTACGATGGTTATTTACTATTCCCGATCAACAATATTTGCTGAATCGGGAATAAAAAAAAAAAATCGTTTTTCTTATGTACACTCAGTCCCTACTTACGACCAATCGACTTACGACATTCGCACTTACGACCGAAATGTTCAAAATGTCAAAAACTCGAACATTAAAAAAAAATATATAAATAAATGAATACTTCTAAAATTCAATAAAACTAAGCATAAAAACGCACACATTCTGAACTATTTCAATGAATAGTGTAAATAGTTCAGTGAGTCCTTTAAATGTGTACGTTTTTATAGTTATGTTTATTGTTATATACGTATCACGCACGCAAAAATTTACCATTATGTATAGAGGAGAAGGTAGGAATATGAGATAGGGTAGTAATATGAGATACCGTAGTTTCGAACGCCGTAGGCTGGTGACATCTACGGAAACAGTTGGAAATTACTTCTTATAGCGCTCTTGTGTTTTCATTTCTTGTGCTTTATAAGTAATTTCCAACTGTTTCCGTAGATGTCACCAGCCTACGGTGTTCGAAAACCACGGTATCTCATATTACTACCCTATCTCATATTCCTACCTTCTCCTCTATGTCTATGTTACAAATTAATCTTTCATAAGCTAAGTGATCTGCTAGCGGAGATTAATTTATTGTCCTTTTTATCCTTAACTTATTTTTTGATGTTTTTTTTTTAACTCAAAGGCCATTGTTTTGTTTAATCTTGTCTTTAGTTTATGTTTTTTTGGATTCCACTGAGCTATGTGTACTGAGCGAATCCAACTGACGAGAGGTGGGAACCTCGAAACAGTCTGTCTTGGGTTCCCAGTACGAAAATGCCAAAAATATTTCAGTGAATCCTTTAAATGTATTGCGCTTTTTATGTTTATTGGTATATTTGTACTACACACGTTAAATTTTTCCACTTCTAATATTCTTCGAATGTTTTTTTTGTATGGAGACACTTGAACGTGTCTAGTACAAATGTAACCATATATAAACATAACGTGTACACATGTTTATTGTAGACCATTGTCGTAGGGCTAATGTTCCTTTTCTCTCTACTTTTTCAGAACTGTTAAAGAAACGCCTCTAGAACCAGAACTAGATGGCATTGGTGAAAGCTAATTCCTGGCGGGGATTCGCGGCTCTCTGTTCTCAAGGCAACAGTCGTAACGTGTTTACTACAAAATAGCCGTTTTAATTTTCATACCAACACAATTTATTTTATATCTACATCCATACTATTTATTTAATATCTATTTATTGAAAATATATTTAATATTTACTGGTTCATTAACCTGAGTTTTTTATATACTGTCTACATATACACAATTAATATATAAACATATTTAGTTTTTCTTTCTCTCATTTGCGCGCGTTTTTGACTTACGATCAAGCTATCGGAACGGAAGCCGGTCGTAACTAGGAAACTACCTGTATATGTTTTTAAGATTTTAAACTGAAAACCGTTTTTTGTTTTTTTTTCAATTTTCTGATAGAAGGAAAATGAAATAAATGGTCTTTCAATTTCTTAACGAATACAAGACAAAGAAAGAATTTAATTAAAAAACGATAAAAATAAATCACAGGAAGTTCAGAAAAAAGTAGGAAATGCAAAATTACTCTATAACGTAGATGTATGGCTAACCTAATCAAAAACTTGAAAACACAGAAAGGAAACAAAGTAAGAAAAATAAAATAAATGCTACTATTAAAACAAATTAAAAAAAAAAAAAAGAAATTCACTGAAAATTTTTTTTTTGGTAGTAGTATATTCGAAATACTAATATAAGGGTTTTGGAGATATTTATATCCTCTTTGTTGTTCAGTGAAGATGACGCTTGCGAAACTAGAATTGACAATCCTTCATTATTAGAAAATATTTTCTTAAAAAAATGTTTTCTTAACAATAGTTATATTTTTTTTAAATATAAAAATACTTACAATGCATTTTATTTGAATAACCTTAACCTGTAGGTCATAAATAACTAATGTTATTAACTATAATTAAATATGTTAACACAAGTAAAACCTAATTAGATGTTGTGGATACAAGGACGATTTAACACAAATGAAAAGATATAATTTTTATCAAGGTATAACAATTTATAGAATCCCGTTTAAAAATTTAATATAAATAGAGATTACATTTTGTATTTCATTTAAAAAGATAAAGGAAATAAATATTCTCAAAGATATTTTTCGGATTTTGTTGTTTTGATGAGGATAAAAACTTAACGGATGTGAATACAGTTACGGATGAATTTTAAAAAGCTAATACACTTGCTTAAAAGCTTTTCTTTAAAAATTTTAAAAAAAATTTTAAAAAAAATCTTTAAAAAACATGTAAAACAGAAACCAAACCTAGGTTTCAACCTGTTAACAGGTTTTCATCAGTGAATCTATTACGTGATTTTAAAGATTTTTTAGTTTTTTTAAAACTTTTTAAAGAAAAGATTTTAAGCAAGTGTGTTAGGTTTTTTAAATTCATTCGTTTATTAATTTTGGTATATAGATTGTTTTTATATACAAGTGCACCCTTACAGCGTTTCTAAAAAGAGATTCTGACTATAAAAAAAATCATTTATTATATTAATAATTTTGTCATTCACTTTTTAACAGAATCTTAAAAAATTTAAATTTTTGAGATTTTATATCTCCAAAATCTGAATTTATTGTAATTCAGATCAAGTATTTTTCTTTCAATGACTAAAATTTTATTAATTATAAAAAAAAAAAACACTTTAGCGAAACGTTATTTACACATTTTCATGTTATATAATTTAAAATTCTAGTAAAAGAAATTTCAACAGAAAGCCTCAAAAATAAAGAGTTTTTATCTATTTATGGAATGTGCATTCTTGCGATAATGAAGACAGAGGTGGATGAAAGTGTGTTCAGGACCCCAACAATGGAAGAATGCTTTGCAGTTCTCCAGTGGAACGCAAGGCATTTATAGGCTTAAGTGTTTCGTCAGAAAAATATGAAAGCAATCTAATCTAATTGGAAGATGCAAATTTTATTTCTCTTTGTTCGTTTTCATAATTTGAAAATAAGAACTCTAATGTACTCCCATTTAACAATGTATTAAAAAAACATTTGAGCATTCAGTTCATCTTAGACCATAAATATAAATTTAATATAAAATGCAAATAACTTCGGTTCAATTTTTTTTGTATTCTGTGATTGGTTAAATCTTTACAGATAAAATACTATCTTTAATTTGAATTTTGATAAGGCCATTCAATAATTAAAAAAAGATGTTTCAAGTAAGGTTGTTATCTTGTTTATTTTTCTTTATTTTCTTTTTCCTGAAATGACAATACGTTCGAAGCTTTTTTTTATGCAAACTTAAATAAAATCCAAAAATGGAATCACAGTTAAAAAATGAATTTACATTCAATTAACAATAGCACAAGTACTTTCGGAATGATCTACATTCCGTTGTCAAGTGAAAGATCATTTCGAAAGTGCTAGTGCTATTATAAATTGTATATAAATTATTTTTTTAACTGTGATATATGGAGGTCTAATTCCATTTTTATTTTATAAGCAACAAACGTTAAATAATTATTTAATTAAATAAAATAAAGTGCTCTATTTATTTATGTGTTAGTAGTATTTCAAATTCCAAACAAAAAATATAGATTTTTACTATATTTAGGAGTGTGTATATGATATGTAACATCTCTGTATCTATTTCATTGTTTTAAAAAAAACTTGAAAAAGGAAAGAAATAAAGAACTTCCGAAAATTTGTTGAATAAATATATTTTATAATATATTTTTTGTGAAGATGATGTTTATTTAATAATATGACAATATGTAGACAGGAAATTAGAAAGAAGTATGGACTTAAAAATATAGATTTTTTTTTATGATTATTATTATTATTATTATGGAAAACTCAACATAATGAGAAAAGAAAAACAAGATTAGCTGAAAACGTAATAATATAATTGCGTAACAAAGAAATGATTAAGTAACAAAGTAAATAACAATTACAGAATATGCTCTTTAATATATATCTTTTAGAAAGGAGTTTTGTCATGAGAAGTGGATTTTTTTTTTCTCCCCCACTCCTGATGATATCAATTGTTGGACTTAAGAGAGAGAAAGAAAAAAAAAAAAAGAAGAGTCCACCAAGTTATGAAAGTAGGGGTGGGGGTTAGAGTTTCTTTACGAGTGCCGTATTCCAGCTGTGTAGCAAAGGCTTATATATTAGGCTTGCCATATATCTTCACGAAGAAAGCGACGAATTCCTGCTGCATTTCTGATCAGTTTAACTTATTTGTTGGCGGCAGAGAAGCGTTGATCGCAGCCATAATCTGCGATGATAAGTGGCGGCCCCTCAGTCCGGCATCGAAAGACCGGGGTCACTTGTCAACCGACCCGACCATAGATCACAGTTTTATTTTACGGTGGTGTGGAGGAGGAGGATGCTGGTCCTCTTCCATCATTGTTTCAAAAAGAGGGAGGCGGGAGGAGACGAAGAAGACTTAGTTAGAGACTATATTCACAGTTTAAATTTTGAGCAACCGTCACGGGTCGGTTATTTATAGATGACCCTGGTGGTCCGGCGTTGGGGGAGGCGCTCGCATTTTACGACCTCGTTGGCACGAGGAGATATTTTAAAGTTTCGCCGGTTGAAAGGCGACCTAATCAAATACAGCGACGAGCGTGGACACCGGGGTCCATCACTCAGCCCTCACCCGCTATTCGCCACGTTTCAGCTCACATAAGCAACCTGACTTTCGGCCCCTGGTGGAATTAAGCCCCACCGCGTGAGAAATGTCCAGCGTCCACCGATCGGGCGCTTGATGGACACCTCAGCCCAATAAAACGCCAGCGTGTCTTCTTTATGGAGTTGTTGTTGTGTGCAATGATCCCATAAATAGTGCAGGTCAAACAAGACAAGGAACCCTTGCATTAGGAAATCGGAGTGGACGACCCCTTGAATGGAAGCATCTGGAACCAGACATCGCCACACCTTCGATTCACATATCAGAGCGCCATAATATACAACTCAACAAGATATTAAAACAATAACTGAAGAGGAGAAAAAAAAGGACTTGCGGAGATTCTTCAAACCAATAAGTTATCTAAGTGCAGTATTATTTATAACCATACTAATATATTTGAGAAAATTTATCTAAAATACGAGACGAAACTGCATTAGGATAGTAACAGCTCGATTTATAATTATATTCAAAATTTGCTTCAGATCCAAATTTAGGGTCTGATTTGAGCTTGGAGGCTTATAAAGCAAGTCGCAGGAATTTTCGGTTGTGCCTGGATATATCTTTTTATTTATTTCTTTTCTGGACAGAAGTGAAACCAACAGGAACAAACAATCTGATAATTTAGTTTTTCGTGTGTAACGGAGGTTATTTTTCCTTGAATACCAGATTGAAACATTGTAATCAACTGAAACATATTTATTGAAACACATAACTGTATTTCTTTGTTCGTTCGTTTTTCTTAGAATGCTTAGAGTTGTAATTAAAAAAAAAAAAAAATTGGAACAGAATTGAGCTTCAGCTTCGACTCTTCTTTTTTTTCAAATTAGACTTAAATTTTCTTAAGATTTTTAGATTTAATTCTTCATTGCTACTTAAAATTCCTTTTTACAAGTATTAACGTTAAGAAAATGGAAATCAGCTTATTTAGGTTAAGTTGAAGTTCAGATTTTTGAAACCCATTGCAGAATACTGCTTTACTTTTAATGAACTACAAAATTTAAGCATTAATGGTAATGTGAGTAATGCCTCGTAATAGCGGTTACGGCGTGGGCTTATATAACCCCCTCTTCCCCGAAATAAAATCCTCTGTATGCTCCTGGATCAAGGCTTCAATATCCACATGTCTGTTATTTATTTCATATTCATTTATGTTTCCTAACATCTACAAAGACAAATACGATAAAAGTTTTTGTGAATCAATGTAAATATAAGTTAAATTTCAAAGAATTAATTCTTATATTATATTCCCATACATTTTAATACAAATATGTAAAGAACTCATTTGCACAGTGGAATAAGAGATATCTGTACCACTTCACAACAGACACTGGGGCAAGAATTTGGTGTTTTTTGTCCAATTGAATTTTATAGAATTTTGTATGCAGTTGTATATAAAAATAATTTTGCCCAATCTGATTCAAGATTTAAATATGGGTGCCTTGTATACGTTGATGAATTTAAGAGGCGTTCCGTCATACATTAGAAAACCTTATCTTGTCCTGGAATAACAGCTCGGAAGAGATGGATTTCTGGCCTCTGTGATCTCCTGACTTAAATCCCCTTCGAGAGAAAAGGCACATAACGAATTTCGTTCTTCCATCTCTGTAAAGGATAGATTAAAGTTAAAGTACCTACTAGAAGCCTACCTAAACCCTTAGGATCGCGGGAAGTAAGGTTCCCGGCGTTTCGTGGCCAAAGGAATTAAACTGAGGTCGGATGGTCAACCCGACGTCCTCCTATCCTTAACCCCAAGTACCTATTTTTCACTTCCGGATCCGGCAATTCTTTTGCGAAGTTGGTTTTGGCAATTTTAAGGTCGTCTATTATATTTTTATTCTTGAAATTCGAAAATAAAATCCTTTAAATATTATTATCTTGTAAATGATGGATATTTTTCAGCCTATGTGTACAAGGACTTTCATGTTCCTTATAGGGCTGTAGATACAAGTTTACAATTACATCTATGTATTCACAATTTCCCAACCTAAAGTAATATATCACTATTATACAGAACGACGATTATAATTTGTAAGTGTTAATTACGAATTTCCCGAAATAAATAGTTAAATATATTTAATAGTTAAATATATTTAACCTACCGTATATCATAATAACGTTATATTCCCATATATCTTAAGTTCAGAATGGTTCGCCAAGTAAATAATTTGTAAAGTTTTGATTTCCATATACAAATACGAGAAGAAAAACAAGTTTTAGTTATATTTATGGTAAATTAATCTAGAAAAAGGGGATTGGTTTCTCCTCGAAGGTTGCCATAGCGACTGAACACCCGATTTCCCGCCATTTCTGCGGCAAGTGTCTCAGCGCAAGCTTTTCAATTCTCGTCTCGAATGTTTGGTATTATTACCGTAATTTTTGGTAAACGGAAAGCTTTGTTCCTTTCTCTGCGTCCTGTTTCGTAATTTTCTACAATTTCTGTCACCATTTTCTACAATTTGTTCTGCTGTAGACGGTGTTGTTTAGTTTCTGTCCAAGCGCCGTTGACTTCCATCAACCAAAACTTCATAAAAAAAAAATATATATATCCACCGTGTTTCAGAACATGATGGAAACAACCGACATTACAGAAGAAAAGATACTAGAAAAACACATAGTTTGTAAAGATGGATGTTGAGAGGACCGGATATCCGGTTGTCAGTTATAACATTATAACAGTTTCAAAATAAAATAAAGCATCATAAACACAATATAATTTCGACTCTTCATAATAAATAAATAAATGAGTTAGGAAGAACAACTTTACATCGACAGATAGACTGACGGATTAAAAATTACTAAAATAACTTCTTAAAACATAAAAATTTGTAACAAGAATTTTAACACTGTTAGGAAATGTGAAGTAGTGAACCATCGTATGTTGATGTGAGACAGAGATGCTATAAAGACTCGAACCCAGTTGTGTATTCCTGCATAATATAAAACCAATAATTTTATTTTCCTCCAGTCACATCTAAATACAGATTTAATTATTATTTCGATCAACTTAAAATCAAAACTCAGAAAAAAAGAGCTTACTTCCCTCGAAATGATACTTTTTGTTTATTTTTTGCTTTTGAGGCATCATTGCGATTCCCACGATGACTACTTTGTTTTTAACTTCATCAAAATAATGAAAATGAGAAATAATTAATAAATTATAATCATATAATAGTTATTTTAATAATATAAATAGTTAATTAATAAATTTGATGAATGCTAATAGTATAAACTTTATTTTATTTTTTTTATTACTAAAAAAATTACTTTACATAATATTTACTTGGGCTCTCTAAATGCAATTAATTTCAATCACATTAAAGCAAGCGGAAATAGTGGATTACTAAGAAAGAATTAATACGCATTACTGTTTATTTCTTTTCTATAGGATTTTTGTCAGGTTCAAGCGGTAATTTCTCGACAGGCAAAAAAATTATCAAATACAAAAAGTTACATTGTGAATAAGCATGCCACGTTTGCACATACACACGTGAATGACGATTTCGATAGGTTCACTCTCCGATAAACAAGCGTTCCTTAACCCTAATTAAACAGGGCTAACAGGTGGGACGGTAAGTGATGTTTCGTGTTGATCATCGGCCATCACAATTTAAACATTTTCATTTTTTTTTTTTAAATCCACGTAAAAAGGAGGGTTAGAGAATTGGAAAGGTAGGGGGTGGAGGGAGAGAGTGGGTGGGGAGAAGGGTGATAATAGAGATTCGTAGAGTACATCATAAAAAAGAAAACGATGTCTTTTTGACAGCTGCTTTGTCCTAATGGCGTCCGTAATCGCTCTTTTGGTCAAATACATCGCGTGGAAAGACGTGCAGGGAAGGAACTAACAACTGTCACAGCGCATCACAATTTATATATATTTTTTTCAGCTGTGAAAAATGTGATTTTGAAGCCCAATGAAATTTGGATGGGACTCAGTCTCTCTTTCTCTCTCACTCAATGTAATTTTTTTTCCCCAGCCAGTTTTCAATCATGATTATAATTTACTGAAAAGAGGAATCGCATTGATAAAAACCTGTCTTCAATTAGGCACCTTTTTTCCCCCTTGATCACAAAGATATTCAGATACCCTAAGAATTCAACGCGTATCCAAAGAGTTCAGATTTGTTTTTTTGGTTGTTATTTATTACGGTTTGTTTAAACAAGCTTCCCTAATTATGAAAGCTGGATTTAATTAAATACAAGAACCATTATTTTTGAAAATGTGCTAAAGCTTATCTGAATTACATATCCTTTACGCAGTCTGACGTAACAATGATGGCAACAATTTTTTAAAGTGATTTTGTACAACGCTTAATAACTGCGTTTATTCCCTCTATTTGCAGGAAACAACTAGACTTCCACTGAGTTAATTTACATGAAATTTGGTTTACACCAAAATCACTATAATTTACCGATAAATCTAAAATTTTATGCAGATTAAAAAAATTAAAAATTTTAAATTTATTGGTTAAAAATAAGGACTCGTCCATACTTTTTAAAATGTTTTTCTTCTAAAAAAAATAGCTACTAATGAATGGATTTTTTTTTTTAAATATCTCAAAAATTTGTTAAAAATATCTCAAAATAAAAAATAATAAAAAATAATAAATATTTTTTCTTATTTTTTATTTTGAAGTATTTTATTTGTGAAGCTAAAATCATGAATCACAAACGAGAAAAACTATTCGTGTATCATACAAAGTACTCCTCTAACTTTGTCGTGATTCTCAATTTTGGGTTGATAATCGAAAGGGTAATCTTTGTTAGTCTGTAAGTGTTATTTAACAATATTTAACTTAATTAATTTGTCTTCATCATCTTCTCCAATGGCCTGGCTCTTTGGCATCTTACATCATTGGCCTCAACACGAGGCAGAAGCTGTGAACTACAATACTTAGCCGAAGTATCATTACCCAGGGTATACTGCAGGAGGGCTTTTCATACATACATTCACATCATACCCGTGGAAACAGATGAAACACGATATAAGAAAGTCCCATTCATGTCGATTCCGAGATTCGAACCCAGGTTCTGATCGTATCAACCCCATGGAAGGCGCTTCCTTGACAACAAGGCTGTATCCGAACGGCCTTTATTAGTTTATGTATTTCATACATTTAATAAATTTAAATATTATTAAAAGTCAAACACTGTAGTAACAGTTTTGGTTGTGAAGATATATGTATTTGTTACGTTTCGGAACATTGTTTCTTATTGCACTTTATTGTTAATCTTTCTCTTATAAATTATTAATGTTATCTTTTTAATAGAAAAAACGTAAAAACACTGAAATTTGAGGCCAAAATTAAAAAAAATAATAACTAATTTCACATGCTGATGAAATTACATGAAAAATCAACATCAAAAATAAATCAAGTCATCTTTTAATTACAAATGGAAAGACAATGACACACAGAACTAAAAGATTAAAAATTATTTAACACTTCAAAAATAGAACGGCCGGTTTCGCCATTATAACGAGGCTTTTTATATTATGTATTCTTTAGTTGAAAACGCTCTGTGTGTCAGCATCCTTTCGTTTATATTTATATCGCACACGTTAAACTTCTATAATTTTTTTAATTAAACTAATAAAAGTATTATAATAACTATAATATTTATAATATGAGAAATCTCTTTTTTAATCCCTTGAAGGGAGCGCAACCCTGTAATTTATTAAATACTGAAATACAGTGGAAAGCCAGCGGAAATTTTTAATACAATTGACGCGATCATCCCGGAGGTTTATTTTCAGCTCGTAGGGGTGCTGCTACATTATCTTGGGTTTTTCTAATTATACTCATGGACTGCATCCAATTGATTGGTCTTATGTCCAATCTAAGGAGACGAAAGTATGATTTAGAAGCGCCGCGTTGGTCACGTGATTCGCGGAAATTCCAAGTCCCCCCAGGTAGAGGGTGTAAATCGTACCGATGTCGACACCTCCAACTACACCCACGAGGAAAACCTCTTTTTTCTGAGAACAAAAGCTCTTCATGGCCCCTCTTGGAGGCTTTCTTAGTTGGGAAAACTTTTTGGACAACTCCAAAAGCCAAACTCAGAGACTCGTGAAAAACTCATTAAACTTCTCCTCTTCTCCCCATTCACACAAAGAGCGTCTTCGTTAAAAAGTGCTAAAAATATAAACACAAGCATCAACATTTACTTGGTAACATCAAAAAGACGTTTAAAATCAAAAGTTTTGAAAAGGTTTCGAGTTATAGGAAATTATCCTTCTTCAATGACGTGGACCAACATTGACGTGAAAAGAAATTCAAAAACACGTAATTGTTAACTAAAAAATTATCACAAAAACATTTCAGATTCATCATATCTGTTATAAACATTTCAGATTCATCATTTCTGTAATAAGTGAAGCTCATTATCCTTACAATGCTGTTCCCTAAAATTTATCTTGTTTTAAGCAGCTTGTTAGAATTTCACTTGAAAAAGATCGGCAAGTCCGATCGAAACCTGGTCGAGTTATTAACATTTTAATGTGTTTTTATGTTTTTTAGTGATTGTGTGTCTGACCTTTTTTTTAAAACTACATCCAAAATTTATTTACTTTCTTTTATTTTTATTTCAAGTCATGACAAAAGAGACAAAAAGGAAAAGTTATTTTATAAAATTTTAATACAATTTATAAAAAGCTTAATTTTTAAATTTTCTGAAAAATAAAATTAAAAATATGCTGAAATTCGCATTAGGCCTACGTCCTTAAATTGCTTAAAACTGATTAATTTTATTCTCATCAAAACGCGCACAAATTAGTTGATTGCTTATGAACAAAGAGTAACTTCCTCTTTTAAATAACGTTGTTTCGTTTCTAACTATTTTCTATGCTAATTTCTCGTCAAGGACCCACATAGAAAATATTATAAATATTCAAAGTTATATTGTCCTAAAATATGAATGTCAAGTTTGAAGACTACTCGACTTGAAAGTATCAATAGAAGTTTTAATCTAGATGTAATAATAATTTAATATAGATAAAAAATTTATTTTTCCTCAATTGCATTTATGACTCACGTGGTATCTAGACATCTGGCGCAAACGAGTATTGCCTACAACACATTATAAGTACGTATGTTATATTGGAAATCTTGGCCAAATGTGATATACTCTGTCCGCCTACTTACTATAATAATTTGAGTCATTCTAATCTATTTTTAATAATCAATTTAAAATTTGAAAAGTCCTTCTAAGAATGGAGTCTTATTCAGACAACTTCTATTCAATTTATTAAGATCTCTTGTTACTGTTGATTCGTTTTAGGACCTCGGTCAACAGTAGGATGTACGTGATGAGTGTGGAAATCGAGCACCGCGACAGTTGATCTATCCCACGGAAAGAAGGACAAACAGAAAGACTGAAAAAAAATGGCGGAAGTATTGCAGGGCAAATGGGAGAACCTCGAGAAAACTGTCAGCGCCGATCGTCCAACATCACGATATCCACATGAGAACCGAATCCCGGTACTCAGAGGTGAGAATCTGTTGACAGTAAGTTCGAAACAGTTAACACTACAATGTCTACGAAAGTTGCTAACAATATTTCATCAGTTTTATTGTCAAATTATTCAAGGTAATTTTTATATTTCTTAAAATTGATGTATATGATACTATTTATAATTACGTATAAAATTAACCTGCTTTCCTATAGTCATCAAATCAGTCAGACCAGGCGTGTTTTTATTGTGTTCTCTTAATATATTTTGAGCTGCTGCAGGGTCTTATTGAAACTTGGCGTAAACATTTAAGGAATAGAGACAATCTTACGTTTGTATTTGAAAATATTTTCCAGAAGAGGCCAAAATCTCGCTGAAAATCATTCGAAACGAAATAATCAAGTATAACAATGAATATTAATCCGTTAATTTCGTAAACTGATTTGCGAGCACTCTACTACGATTAAAAGTAATTGCATCTAAGCGACTTCAGTATGTAATGCAGAAAATGAAAATTTTCTTTTCAATATATTCAGGAGATATTATAATTTATAAATAAAAGTAGATTATTTTATTTGTGTCGTTTTTTAATTTTAAAATTATTAGAAATAAATTATTAAGAATTTTCAGAAATAACATTGTAAGGAAAAGTATGTTTCAGTTTCAATTTCTTTCAGGAACTCGTTGTTTTTCTAATTATTTATATATATTTATATATATATATATATATATTACACAATAGATTTAACGTGCGCTATATATTTTAAAATAAAATAAAACAAAGAACGCACATAACTAAACAAAACACAAATTCACTGAGCTATTTTTTGATATTTGTGCTGGAAATTGGAGACAGTACTGTTTCGAGGCTTATTGGCCTCTCATCAGTCCAAATCCATCCAGCATACCAAGCTCAGTGAATTGGGATGATATACAAAACGGACAAACATACAAATCAATGATCCCTGAATTACAAAAACATCAAAATAAAATAAAGAATAAAAAGGGGTGAATAATAAATAAATAAATAAATTCCTTGATGCTAAGCTAAACGCTAGCGGGGATTAATTATTCACCCCTTTTTATTCTTTATTTTATTTTGATGTTTTTGTAATTCAGGGGTCATTGATTTGTATGTTTCTCCGTTTTGTATATCGTCCCATTTCACTGAGCTTGGTATGCTGGATGGATTTGGACTGATGAGAGGCCAATAAGCCTCGAAACAGTACTGTCTCCGATTTTCAGCACAAATATCAAAAAATACTCAGTGAATTTGTGTTTTGTTTAGTTATGTGCGTTCTTTGTTTTATTTTATTTTAAAAAAATATATATTATAATTCGTCTGTAATATTTATATATTAAAAGGACTTCTGAACAGGGAGATGAAATTGATTTATAAGTTCGTATCTTTTTTTTTTTAATTGAAGTGGCTCTGAGAAGTGCTGATGGAGTCTCCAGAAGGGCAGGATGAAAGGGTCGTGGGTGTAGGGTAGGAGGTGAGTGAGGTAAAGGCAGAATGGGGATGATCAACCTGACACCTCAATCCGATGAATAATAGCCATACGGTTCAGAAAAATGGCAGTGTCATTTTGTACGAAAAGATGAATCCAACTAAAAAAAAGAAAAAAAAAATATATCTTTTCTTTAAAATTCCGAAGCACGTGCGTCGAAGCTTAGACGCTCCTGTAATTTTCTTTTAATCTGGTCAGCAAACGCCAATGATCGATTAGGGTGTCCGGGCGACTGCGAGTGACCATTGTCTCCGCCTGCATACGAGTGACCACATTACCTCCCGCGCCCAATTGGAGGATATTGTTACACGTACAGCCAACAATGACAATCGCTCTCCAGGCTACAATAGACAAAAACGAATCGACAGATCAATAACAATAAAAACTACTCCAAATTATTAGTTCTGTCGCGAAAGAACAAAAAATAAAAAAACATTTTCGTCGAATGATTGGAACTTTGAAAAACTAACGGAAGTGAAAAAGAAAATCATGACATGGCTGCCATTTTGTTGCGGTACATCGTTCTCGGTACATCTATTAATTTATTTATTTAAAATAGTATATAGATTCGTATAAGTATAAAAAAATCCTTAAGGTCCTGACTCAAGCAACTGCAGCCGACTGGAAACCTTTAATTTCTTTTATATATTTCTGTTTCCAATGAACCTAAAATTCTGAAAATTTAAATATGAACTTGTGAAACATCTGGGATTTCTATTTTCTTGTTTCTAATTTTCAAAATATTCTGTAATTAATTAAATTAAAAATCAAAAACAGTCAATTTTTTGGGTGTTTTCGAGGTATTACTCGGTATTTTCAACTTTAAAAAAATTGACGAAATCCTGGAATGATAAAATATTTGTAAAATAATGTTTTGTATTAAAATATTTTTTATTAGTTAACAATTAATTATTAAAAAAATAAAATTGTGTGAGATTAATTTTTTTTAAAATTAACTATTGCATTAATAATAAATATTTTAAATACAAATCATTATTTCACAATTTTTTTTATCATTTTCAGGTTTCGTCAAATTTTTTTGAGTTGAAAATACCAAGTAATACCACTACCTCGTAAACACCCAAAAAATTGACTGTCATTGAATTTTAATTTAATTGTAGAATATTTTGAAAAAAAAAAAACAAGAAAATAGAAATCCCAGATGCTTCATGTGCATTGGAAAAAGAAATATATAAAAGAAATAAAAGGTTTGCAGTCGCCTGCAATTGCTTGAATGTTATTATGGAGATAAAAACAACATTACAATTTAAATCGATGTAAATATATCACCATAATTTGAATAACTATTTATATAAAAAGCTGAAATTTTGATTTCAATTAATATAGTATCCACTTATGAGTTTTCTACAAACTGTATTTCAAACTAGACTCAAAGGTAGCTTATTGTAAACAGCCATTGTTTTCTATTTACTATTGATTAATTAGAAAATAATTATTTGCTGTTTGGACATATATAAGTATATTATTTGCTGTTTGGACATATATAAGTATATTATTTGCTGTAGTTATATTGTATTTTATCCTTTTTATATTACTTATTATTAGTTTTTTATTATTTAATTTAATTTTTTTTTACTTATTTTATTTATTTATTAGTGCTTTTTTTTTTAATTCACCGAGTTATAAAGTTATCATTAAAGATTTACTATTATTATTATTATTATTATTATTATTATTATTGCAATTAAATATTAGAAGTCAATATCAGTTTTCCCCGTGTCCTTTCATTCAAGAAATTCTAAAAAAAAAAATTAAAGTAAAGAAAATCTTGTAAAATTTTTTTCATATTTTTTTTTAATGTTTACAATTATTTTAAACTTTTTTTTTTCATTAACAAAACAAATTATTAAAATTCTTTAAAGCATTTTTTTATCTTTTTAAACTGTTACAAAACCTTCAAAATTATAATATAATCTATTTGAAAGATTACTTCAAATATTTCAAACATTAAATACAAAAATTTCGTGTAAAATTTAAACATGATCATTTTTATTTAAAAACAAATAATATTAAATTTCGTAAGGAAAATCAAATTTTGTTACTGTGCAAAATAACAATAATAATAAAAATTTTACTAATGTGAAATGTGTTTAAGAATTACTTCATTTTTATTAAATATTTTATAAAATTACTGTTATAAATTTATTAT
>JAFIDM010000007.1:9678508-9725765 GCA_023159025.1 Thereuonema tuberculata | reverse complement strand
AAATAAATAAATAAATAAATAAATAAATAAATAAATAAATAAATAAAATGTACTTGCGTTCTATCTTAGAAAAATATTTTTATTATTTAAAAATATCTTAGAAGTATTTTTTCGTGTGTGAAAATAAATTAAAAATAATAACATAGGCTACATACAATAATATTTATTTTTATTTTTTTTTGAAAATATTCTTAAAATTCAGGAGCCTTTCGGGTTCCTTTGAGGAAAATCCTCTTCAACACCCGCAAAGAAATCCGAAAGGCTCCTGAATTTTATAAATATTTAAAAAAAAAAAATGTAAATGTTCTTGTCTATGTGTTGTTATTTTTAATTTAAGTAAACGGCCATCTTGCTGGCAAATTGAAGCGAAGCGGCAGCAGATCTACATTTAATCAGTTTTAAATATACCTTTTTTTTTAAAAATCATATCATTTTTCTTTATCATTAGAAAACATTGAAATCGGTTAAATGGTTCCGGTATCAATTTTTTTTTTTTCCGGTAAGTTATCAGTGACAAAACAGCTTTCCAGAATATTCTCAATAGTGTTGTAGTTTTGGTTTTGATTTAAGTTTAACAGTGGATTATCGTACGGTACTCCCGTTCAATGTGCTTTAGAAACATATATACTTCAATTCTTATACAATATAAAGTAATGATATGTTAGCATTGGTTTTATGTTTTAATGCTAACAATTCCATTTTAAAATAACTGTTCTTGATAAATAAACAAATAAGTAAATAAACTAAATAAAAAATGTTAGCTAATCAAAAAATAAAATAACATTAAAAAAAAGTAAACCAATAAATGACAGTAGTTTTAACTTACCGATATTTAACTTGTAATTAATGTCATTTTAACTTACCCACACTTTACTATTATTTATCGTTCGTAAGGAGTACATTTCACAACTGTAAATAAGAGTAACTGTAAATAAACCTTACAAGGAGTTTTAAATGTTGTGAAATTTGGGTCCACAAATTCTGAAACTGAAGTATCCTTATATCCGAGTTTAAAGTGAGATTTAAGATATTTTTAGCTTATTAATAAAGAAATTATTTTTAGCTAAAAATTTGAAATAAGAAACTCTGTGGAATATTAATAACAATGAAAACTAAACAGAAGTGGATCCACTTTTTATCATTGACTGCAACAATGATGTACTCCTTACGTTGTAAGAATAACCGTACGGCGTACAGATGATCCTGGATACAAGATAAACGTGCTTTTTATAGACTGAGTGTCAGGAAGACGGAACACTCATGATTCGAATAAAATGCACAGTTTGCAAACAAGAGAATGCACTAATACTGAAAATGCCGATATCCCGTACTTGAAAAGCGACATTTTCTCTACAACTTCCTCCTTCGTAAGCATGAACTCTCCAAGTAATAGCAGAATTTTTACGTGTTATCCACAGAATCCCAGACAGTTGATTCGATCATTTTTCTGCATTATTTAAAGCATTTTATCCCTACCTGACACGACCTCATGGCACAGCGGTCCACAGGCACATCTTCATAGCGGGACCCGAGCGCGGGTGGCATCGAGGAGGCTTCAAACGCAACACTACAGGGTTTTTGGGGGTGGGTTGTAAATAGGAGGCCAACCCCTTTTTCCGTTCCTTGGCCCCCTCCACCAAAAACTCCCCCGAGGATAAATAATCCTACCTAAGAAAAATCGCCACCTCCTCCGAAGTAAAAAGAAAAGAAAAATTAAATGGGATTTTTTGGTTGAAAAATATTTATTTTTCTTAGAAGAAAGTAATGAAGAACTAAATAAACATTGAACACGACTTGGTTCAACAAAAATAACTTGTGTTACTATGAAAACTCGATATTGGAAGAACTGGTGTATTTATTTTTGGTTTTGTTTTATTCTTTCGTTCAACAACTTTTGTTTGTTTTAGATTTTAAGGCTTTTTCTGCAATGTTGTCAAATCCCACAACTAAATCAATTTGTTACATAAGTTCAATGAAAAAAAAGGTAGAAATTTTTTAATTCAACAACTGCCTTCGCATTCTAATACTCAAAAGTATTGTATTATACTTAAGGGAGATCCCAATTCTCATTTTCCGCCAATGTTTAAATAAATATTTATTTTGTAATTTAATTAAAAGTTTTGTGCAGGAAAATATTGTAGGTAGTTATATGTAAATATACCATTAAATAGTATACATATTAATGTACTATTTTGTAAATAAAACGCATCAAGTCTAATTAGTAAAATTTTTGTATAGTGTTAATTGATAATTGTTATTTAGTTTTAATTTGGATCTATAATAATGTTACGAATAACAAAAAAATAACAACAATATAAAACTCTATGGAATTAGAGTGAGAGAACATTACTGATTATTAGATAATTAAAATAATAAAAAGATAAATTATTATTTACTTAATTGCTTCGTGGAAAACTTAAATTACTTATCGGACATCTTTCAAAATGATAACAACATTATAATCTAGTCTAATAACATTTTCTTTTCTTATGCAATATTTCAATCCAATACAATATTGGTTGAAAAATTGTATAAGAAAAGAAAATGTTATTAGAATAGATTAAATTACTTATGTTACGCGGTAATAGTAATATCAGCTTTCTTGCTGTTCTTGAATATTAATTCAAACGATAACATAGCATTGCTATTTTTTTTTTTTTTTAAACTTTTTTTCAAAAATTGGATCTTTTTTTTTAAGTATTTAATATCCAAAACTACAAAAGATTTTAATGACATATCAAAAATATATAGTTTGGTCTGATGAAATGTTTACCAATGTAAATGTCGTTAATGCATTGGTTACTTAATATTCAAAACGAGGCTCGTAGTAGATCTTACGGGGATGCAATAATTGCGCCAAGAGGATAATCGGCAAGTACTTAGAGGTTGATGATTAGATTTATTAACTGAAAATAAGAAGTAACTAAATTAAAAGCTTACAAACAAATAAATAAATAATAAATAAATAAACTAGGAATAAATAAATAAAAAATTATAAATAAACTAAACTAAAATAAAAAAAAATAAAATAAACTAGAATAAATACATTCCTAGTTTATTTATTTTTTTTATTTATTTTATTATTTTTACACTCTAGTGTGAATATACGCATATTGGGAGCTGAGCAAGCAGTTTTAGGGAATGTAGAGGGGGAGATTAAAATAATCGTACTCTTGTTTTAAGTTGGATCAGCAATAAGCAACGTAGCAAATTTAACTAAAATCCGTCAAGCCGTTGTAGCGTGAGGTGCGTATAAACGGACAAACAGTCCAATAATACTAATAATACAAACAAATAATGGCTAATAATACAAACAAATAATGAAGACTATTAACGCCCTCTTTAAACATGAAGCAATTTAAAAAATTAAAAAAAGTATTGACATGTTTCAGATACTCTTTAAAACGGAGCCATCTTCAGATTCTGTTTGCCAATAGAAAAATAGTTAGATCTCGCATGGTCAGTCAATAAATAAATAAATAAATAAATAAATAAATAAATAAATAAATAAATAAATAAACACTGTTTGATTGGATGTGACTTTCCCTTTGCTAAGCCAAGGCTTTTGACCTATCTTTATCGCCTGGGGCTTCTTGTTTCCTACGAAACTTGAAGGATAAGCAAGGGATAAGAGGAGGGGATAAGGGGTGGGGGAAATAACTGTCAGGAAAGAAGCTGGGTCACATGAATTACACAGGAAAATGAGGGCAAATGAGTTCTTCTCAGTGAATTCCCTGATTCCAATCTAAAACTCCCACGAACTGGAGGTAATTTCCTAAAAAGTGTTACCAATTGTTACCAATGAATTCCTTTTGTTTGTGTAGGCGTGGAAGCACTGATTTACATGTCTGCTTGGAAAGTTTTATTTTCAATATCTACTTTGGTCTATGCAATATCGAAAAATATATGTAGTTTACATGTTGTTATTATTTATTATTTTATTGATAATAAATGATAAAAAAAATTATATATTTTAAATTTTAAAATAAATGGTAAAACTTTATACAGACGAATAATTTTATTCCGTTATTGATCATTCTTTGTATATTTATTTCATTCTTAAGGTCCTGACTCAAGCAACTGCAGACGCTGCAAACCTTTTATTTCTTTTATATATTTCTTTCCGATAGGCTATCTAACGACAAGATTCCAAATTTGATTTTGAAATATCAGCCCAAAGGAAAAAGAGACAGAGGACGACCAAAACTACGATGGAAAGACCAAAATCATCTTCAGAGCTAGGAACAGACAATCATTGTCTATACCTAAGATGTTCAAGACAAGACATATATTTCTTTTTCCAATGCACCTAAAATTCTGAAAATTTAAATATGAACTTGTGAAGCATCTGGGATTTCTATTTTCTTGTTTTTAATTTTCTAAATATTCTATAATTAATTAAATTAAAATTCAATAACAGTCAATTTTCGAGGGTTTTTCGAGGGAGTACTCGGCATTTTCAACTCAAAAAAACCTGACGAAAATCTGAAATGATAAAAAATTTGTAAAATGATGATTTGTAAATAAAATATTTATTATTATTACAATAGTTATTTTTTTAAAAAATAATTTAATCTCACACAGTTTAAGAAAAAAACACAATCTTTATTTTTTTAAAAATTAACTTTTGCACTAATAATAAATATCTTAAATACAAAACATTATTTTATGAATATTTTATCATTTCAGGCTTTTATCAAGGTTTTTTTAAGTTGAAAATAGCGAATAACACCTAGAAAACACCCAAAAAATTGACTAATTTTGACTATTAATTTAATTAATTACAGAATATTTTGAAAATTAAAAACAAGAAAATAGAAATCCCAGATGCTTCACAAGTTCAAATTTAAATTTTCAGAATTTTAGGTGCATAGGAAGAAGAAATTTACAAAAGAAATAAAAGGTTTGCGGTCGCCTGCATTTGCTGGAGTTAGGATCTTGTTTTGTTATCTCGTATTAGAACGTTAAAATAGTTAACAGTACAGCGTTGCGTGGGCATCATGGTCAGTAGACTTAACTGTTGGACTTATAATTTTTTTTTTTTTTTTTTTTTTTTTAATTTTTGCAATAAAATCTTTTTACAAAATAAACTAGGTATTCGCATAGTGTAACAGAAACGAGCGTGTACGGAGGGTAGGGGATATACACCAAAATAATATTGGCATAAAAAAGCTTCGCGTGAAATTTAAAAAAAAAAATCCTTTTACCCATATAGACTATGGAGTGATCAAGAAGTATTACACTGTAGTTTGGAAGGTGTTCAGACCTTATGTTTTAAAATCACCATGCATTAGTATCAAGTTTATGAAAATCCGTGCAGCCATTTTATCCCGAATGTACAAATAAACAAACGGACAGGCAGGAAAACAGACAAAAGAATAAACAGAGCAGACAAATGGTCCAATGGAATGAAAGACGTGACTGCTTCAGTTAAAAATAAGTTGTGTTTTTTTTTTTCTTATTAACTTATAATACACTTTGTCTTTGCTTCCTTTTACAAATGTTGTGATTTTCCAAATAAAATCAGGAAAAGAATGTTCAGCAATTAGAACACTGAAACAAAGTTGTGGAATTCATCTCTAACCTGAAGATAAACTAACATGAAAAGCGCTCTTCAGGTTACTGAGATCAAAGTTGAAGAAATTGTTAACGAAAAGTTGTTAAAACGTAAGTCTTTTTAAAGTAAGGATATCAAGTTATTACGAAAATCTTTATATGATAACTTATTGAGCGTAAGCATGAGAAAGCCTACATTTAAAAAAAACAGCATCTACTGTGCTAAAAGCACCCCCTTTTTTGTTATTGCTTTTATTTATACAGATATTTAAAGTGATAGATTTTATTTCGAAGTATAAGATTACGAGAAGAAAATTGTTAAAAAAAAATGACATACAAAATTGTAGCTACTCGCTAATTTCATAATGCGAGTGTTACTCAGAACATGTTGTAAAACATGTTGTCATAATGTGATGCACAAAATACTTACCAAAAATGTTTTTTTTCATTGCTCTTTGAATCAACTTCCGTTAACATAAAAAGTTGTGATATGAATTATTATAAAACAGAGACTTTAAAATTATTAAATTTCAAGCAAGGAAAATCAGAGGTTTCTTTTGTTGTTCGGATTGCGGAGTCCAAAGACATTGGACTTTTGTATATTAAGATACTGTTGGAGCTCTGAAATTGCAATGGAAAGTTGGGAAGAAAACCTCTACTACCCCTTTGATAATAGAGGGTGCGTACAAAAATGTGAATCTGATGTGGTAGCGTCATTGCTTTCAAAGACTCCAGTCAGTCCCTGTTGTAGGCTTTAGCTAACAGAAACAGTTATCAGGCATCAGTGGAAAAACTTAACGAATTCGAGAAATGATTCAAGTGCGAGTTTAATACAAACACTACTTTCGTATTTTAAAATACAGATAGTTTCTTTCAAATCATTTTCTTTATATCTACTATATTTTCTTTTCTTTTTGTGGTATCTAATGCACGATGCGTAATCTTCTCCTATAGTAATCCTTCAGAGATGATTTTTTTTTTCTTTTCTGATTGGCAGATGCACATCAGAAGAGTGACGAAAAAGCCCCCTAACCCCACCCCTTCCCCCTACCCCTGTCAAAGACAAACAGCGATGAGCGATGGGCACGAGATTACTTACTCTCACCCAGGTGAGTCCGGGGTTTTAAAAACACATGAAAAATAGTGAGACAGTGGAGAGCTAATCTATACCATAACTCAACGGTCCGCTGATAGCGGCTCTGACCACCCGCGCAATTTATGTCCGCGAGAGGTCGCCTTCCTTTATCCGACTCGGACGACACTTGATCCCCTCCCAGTCTAACGGTCTCCTCCCACCTCCTCCCACCTCCTCCCACTCTTTCACGTGATCATCATCATCATTGTCCTTTCCCTGTGACGGACCAATTCGGAAGAAAAGTTTTTCCCAAATAAGAACAGACAAAGTAAGACATCAATAAAAAGTCTCCAATCAAACGAACAGTTGTATATTTACTTCAGAAACTGTTCCTCATACATTCCCAATAACAATTGCAACTAAAAAAAACAACAGAAATGGACAAACTATAGGAAGATTTCGCACATAATGTTAACAGCATTTATACAAGCAAAGATTTTGATGGACCCGTCATCTCTCATGTGGTCAAGTTACACAAAAATCACAATAAACTGATAGACAAAATTTCAATATCTTTTAGGGATTTTTATTAAATTTAAAACATAATATCTACAAATTATGTTATAAACTACGAAATAAATGATGATTTAAAATAACATGGAAATTTGATTTTTAACCGCCCATCTTGTTATAAAAATATATCAGATTCTCAACCGGTGAGGGGCAAGAAAATTCTTTAGTGTTTCTATAATCTTCACATTTTGCCAAATTCTATCATCTCTCTACTAGGTGTCAAGTGTTCTGGATTACCACAAATTTCAGGTATTATCAATTTTATTCCAATAACGAAGGGAAATAAATTATTAATTCATTTTTCAAATGTCAATTTTATTCCAATAACGAAGGGAAATAAATTATTAATTCATTTTTCAAATCATCTTAACAACGGGCTAGGGCTGACGATCCAGTTGCATGGTGAAACAGCTGGTCCCTAGTTCCCCTCATTGAGATGAATAGGAAAAGGCAATTGTTTTGATTATTCTTGTATTGGGCCTTACAGTCATTTTCCAATATTTCAGAGTATTTTTAAGTTTTAGAATAGGCATAGGCGGAATTGAGGGGAGTGGGGTGGCAGTTGCCTCTCCAATATTTTGAGGAAAAAAAACACTAAATATATGTTGACAAGCATTATTTACTTTTGCCCCCCCCAAAAAAAAAACAAAACAAAACAAAATGCTGAAATTCCGCTGATGTGTACAGAGGTCGATTGCTACTTAGCCTGTTTTCAATGTCCTGCTTTGATTATTGGAATGATACAGCTGTGTCTACGACTGCAGGATTTTAAATTGTTCTTTAAGTCGAGCTAATGGTAACAGTTCTTTGATCTACAGTTTGTAAATTGGCGTTTAGTGAAAGTTTGTGACTACAGTTTGAAGTTACAAAGGCTACGTTTTGAAGTCATCACTGTCGAGCACCGGAAAATGCGGAGAAGGGGGAGGGGAAGAGAGTTTCAAGTTACCCACCGAAACGGAAACGAAGTGCTGGCGAAATCAACTGTGTGATCAAAAATCCTTCCATTGATATATTCGCACTTTGTGTAATGTTAAGTCTTTTGCCTCTTTGTTATCTTGACGCATGCAAAGACAACATCCCTTCTTCTGTGGGGGTGTGTTTACCCCCTCACCCCCGCCTCAGAGCACTTCCACTCTAATTTTCCTTTCCAAAGTCGACTCACATCTGCTGCTGTGGCGGGAAAAAAAGTCGAAAAACAACAAACAACTGAAAAACAAACAAATCAATCTTTTGCAGAGACACACAGCGGCGGAGACAATCCTTTCAATCCCTCTTGTGAGGGTGGGGGTGAAGGGGTGCTGCCCACTCGCTTAATTTCAAAGGGAAAAAAAATAATAGAAGAGATGATGAAACGTAAGGATAAAGCGAACAGAAATAATCTTTCAATATCTCTATAAATAGATATATTTCAATTTTTCAAAACAACATATCAAAGTTTATTAGTCTCGTTTAAGAATGAGTTTTCATGATCGTAAATACTTTTCTTATAATATTTTTTTTTCGAAACTTCTTTTAAGTATGAACGAAAAACTAACTTCTTATAAAGAGAAAATCTTAAACTAAAACACAAATGAATTTATTAGATGCATTCATCAAACGGAAAGAGCTTTTAAAGAAAGGATGAAATGGTATTAATTGCCCATTTTCACAGAATACTTTTACACAATAAGAGAGTTATAAATTATCGAAGACTTTAATCTAATATTTAATGAATAACACTATTTATTATAAATCAGCATTAAAATTGAAAAAAAAAAAAAAACTATCCAAAATTCGAGGTTCGATTTAATATATATTAATATATATAATATTGTAGTGGTGTTTGTGGGAGAGTCGTTGAGATGGAAAAACAACGAATCAAGTTCGGGAACTGAACTGAATTAATTTATTCAATGAAAAACATTGATTTCTGTAGTATTTACTTAGTGTGATTTTATTGGTTAAGCAATTAAAAATAGATATAATGATTGGATAAAAACATAACGAACTTAAATTAAATAACTGATTCAACGGAAAATAATTTAAAAATTAACAGAACATCAGTAATTAGGAAAAGAAAAGGAATAAATAAACGGTTAAGGATAAAAATGATTACAGATAAATAATTTCTACAAAAATACAGATAAATAAATGATTTCTAAAAATATTTATATACAAACTATACAAACAATATACATAAAAACGATTTGCCAACGGCTCGCAGGGAAGCTGAAACTGTTGTTTGTATATTTTTTTTAATATCTTAAAAATTTAACAATTATTAATATGAGTGTTGGCCTCTTCATTTTAAATATTTCAGGTTACAATATATCTATTTAACGTATTATTATATATATACACACACACACATTAAGTAGATATATTTAATTTAAAATATTATGTATTTAACTTAGTTTTAAAGAAGAAAGAAAATAATGAAGATATTTAAGAATTTTTTTTATAATTTTATATATTTTTCTAAATGTGGGAGGGGCGAAAGAAGCGAGCAGAAGTCTTTTATATTGACATCGTTTAAACTCTCGAATTAATTACGCCTCATAAGGAGTTCCAATAATATTTTTCTTCTTTCTATAAAATCTTAAGAAAATAAGACGATAAAAATTCAAGGATTTTTTTTTTTCTTTTGCAATTTTTTTTTTTTCTTTAGCATTTAACTTCTATCAAAGTAAAAAGAATTACGTAAGTTGAAATTTGTTGAAGTTTTTACCAAGGATATTAGATAAAGTGGGAAATTTTTAAAAACTTAACTGTATAATAAAGGATATAGCATGTAATCCATCTTTATAATAATACGAAATTTTATTACTGCAAATATCTCCAATAACAAATTTCATCGAAATGTATGCACATATTGTTCATTGTTAATGAAGGGACAAATGTAGGGATTTCTTTTTTTCTTAACAGGAAACCTCAAAGCAGGAAATTTTTATCGAAATCACAGTGGCGCCTCTTAAGATAAAAAAAAATCATTCATTAAAAAAGTTCACTGCTGTGTCGGCTTGGCCGAGCGGTCTAGACGCGGTCTGCCCTGTGGCCTGTGTGCCGGCAGCTGGGTTCGAATCCCAGTAGTGCATGCCTTTTCTTTCTTCTGTGTTTCGTCCGTTCTTCACTGGGACTCACTCTCTCAGGATTCTTCTCGACGAGAGGTGAAATCTCGTCACCCTACCTGACTTCCTAGCTTGTACTGATGTTGTCATGTTGGGCTAGCGCGTGGTCCGTCGTGGCTTATTCGCGGGTCATAGTAGAATAATAATAATTATAATAAAAAAGTTCACTATGGCCGGCGGACTGCTGACACATGAATTTTCTTCCTAATATTTTATTACTGAGTTTTTTATTTTTGGTTTTGATGAGCCACTGCGATTATTCACAATAGCCTCAGTACCGAGACCCCGCTGTTTATTGGTGACTATTCCTAGCTGATGATCGCCTTTCTAGAATGTTACACTTGGTCTCACCCATTGTTGTTCAGGAAATTTTCATTTTATCAATTTTGCCCCCCCTCCCATTTTTTATTTATTAGTTTTTGTTTATTATTTTTTTATCTATTGTCCAAACTTTTCTCCAGCCGAATCAAGTAATAAGTATACTAGACTTATTACTATATACTTCAGTAACTTAAGTATATATTAATTTGCCGAAAAATCGTTGCCATGGCTATCTTGTTAAAATACAACGTGATTCAGTGTGAATTAGATTCAAGATACAAACACAGAAGAAGGATATAAAACACAGTTCGAAGTCCAATTTAGATCCCAGGTTAACATGCGAGACAATCTGGATGATATCAGCGGGATCCCAGTCATGAAGACAAATCTTATCCGAAATCTGCTCTATAGGTAGTGTTCCCCATTTGTCGTATGTCTCATAGGCTATATTTATCGATGTAAATGTGTCTACACGCACTTACTAACGTTTTTGAATCAACAACATTTACGGTATCAGACTTTATGGTATCAGACTTTACGGTATCAGGATTCCATTGCAACAGTTCAAAGCCGGAGATACTTGACATCGCCGGACGTTCAAATCAAGGGCACATAACGACCTTGATACCGGAGATCAGTAAAGCTCTTTGATTATGTTTACTAAATAATTTGACAACGAGTTTGTTGGTCAGTTATGTTGAAGCACAACTTCCAAATTCAATTACACAATACTTTTGTTGGGAAATACATGAAAATTAAAGCATGTGCAAAAACATTAAGCGGGTAAATCTAACTGCAATGAAATTATGACAGATGGAATTTCAAACAAACACCTCCTCAAATTAATATTAGTTATCTTTGACTCTATATTGTCCTGTTTTCAATCTTTTTAGGCTTTACAAATTATAATCTTTATTCCTGAATCAGTCATTTTGGTATATCTATAAAAATCAGACGAAAAATATAGTCAAAGCCCAAAACTAAATCCTTCTCTAGTGTACGAAATTTTACTCTAATGTTGACAGAAGTAACAATCACTTTAAAAAAACGTAATTAATCAGCTTAAAAAATTTCTTTTAAATGCAAGACTGGCAAATCAGTAAATTAGGGTCCAAAATTTGAATCAAGACCAGACACAAAATAATAATACAGAATTAGCACTTAGATTTAAATTTCACATTAAACTTTCTCTGAATATTCGAAAGCTAAAAGCAAAACCCGGCACAAAAGAAACAGTCAGGAAGGGATCGAAAACGTTTGAAAACATAGCCTACAACGATAACTGAGTATGACCACGTAATGAAATTTAGTTCAGTAACGAGCCTTTTTTATTATAAAAGCTTGTGCATATAAAATCATTTAGTATTATTTAATCATTGCTATATATTAAAAAATCAATTAAAATTATTCTGTTATATATTATAAAAAAAAGAATAAAAAAGTCTTTGTTGATAAACTTAGAATTATTGGCCTCGAGATAAAGAAATACTAACTTCGTAAGTATTAGCCGGATGAAATATATAACTTATATATATTGGCAGATATAGAAATATGATTAAGAGTTCCACATGTCTACCCGGCTTTATTTAGTAATATTAAGTACGGTTATTCTTAAATTGATGATATTTTACGTGTGATGAGAAACTTTCAATTTTTAAATGGCCAAGCACACAAGATTTAGAAACTAACTTTATGACTAAACGAAAAAGATTACAAGGTTTCGGCTTGTCGAATTAAAAGCCTTTTTCACATTGAAAAAGGCTTGTAATTCGGTAAGCCGAAACGTATGTAATCTTTTTCGTTTAGTCATAAAGTTAGTCTCTAAATCTTGTGTGTTTGGCCATTTAATAATTTATTCTTATATTCTTTACTATTTGAAAACTGCATTAGATTAAGCGAAATCTTATAGCGTGAAACTCGTAAGTGTAAGGTATGAATTAGTCATCCCGAATATATATATATATATATATGAGATTTATAAATGCTTTAATAGCCTTATATAATAGTATAGTACAAATATATTATTATTATTACTTTTTTTACAAAGAATAAGAAGACTCTTACTGTATTTTCTTTAAGCTATATTTTTAATTACTTTAATTTATTATAAATAAACGATATTTCCAAACGATATTTATTATAAATAAACGAGAAAATATAAATATAAAAAATATCCATAATTTACAAAACATAGCTTTTGTTTTTCTGAATTTATCTTGTATTTTTTTTTTAATTGAAGAATAGCTTCAATATCTGATTTATTTATTTATCTATCTTATTATTGATTATTTTGTTTGATAGTTATTTAAAACGTCTTAGCAATTCATTTTATTGTTTCCAACGACACTTCACAGCAGCCCTCAGGCAATAACAGATCTCAGTACGTTTCTCGTAATAATCTCATTGTTTTTCTGAAGGAAGTACCTCAGACAGTGCCTCATTCTGTAGCTGTTTCTCTATTACCAGGTTCGGTTTGCCCCGTGTGCTTTGTCTCGTAAAATACCGTAGATATGAAATGTACGCCGTAGAATGAATCTCTCCGATAGGCCTTTTTTTTTTTTTATTTCGGAAATTCCCATAGGTCGTAAGACGCCGATGAGAACTTAATGGTTCTGTTGTCTTGTTGGTGCAATTGGATCACTCTGGAAAAAAAAAAAAAAAAAAAGGAAAAAAGCCCCCCCCCCCCCTCCCCTGTGTCTGTTGATGGAATTACTCCTGTGGTTTCTTAGGATTTGATGATGTACAATTGAATCAAATTCAGCATCGTATTCACTTCCTCTTGTTGCTGTGCCCTCCCCCCACCCCTCGCTGCCAAATGGTTCAATTCCAATAACTCCTTTTACTCAAAAAAAAAAAAAAATCTACAAAGCCCTGACCTACCTATTACTGAATCGTAGGTTTAAATTGCAAATAAGAAGTTCTTGAAATACCTTAAAGTCTATCTTCCTTAATTTTTTATTATTATTATTTACTTTTTCTCTTTTTTTTTAATCGATTGAAATGAAAAGCCATATTTTTATTCAAATTTTAAAATTAACTAAATACAAACATACCGGCCTTTTTTTTTCCATTTTCTGAAAAAAAAAATGAATTAAATCCACGTTATTTACTTAATATGTCGATTAATTTATATCACAATAGATCATGCGCAAATTAATAGATTAGTTAAAAGGATTAATATTCATTGTTTAAGACATCAATGGATATCCACTGCTTAAGCTTTTTTATGAGAATTTGTTTATCATCTTCCCTTGCTAATTTCTCAACAAAGACCCACTCCTAAAAGATTTCAAATATGAAAGTAGATCATCTATAGTTCATAAATGTTCATACCAAGTTTCAAGAAGTTCCATCCAGTGATTCGAAAGTTATGGGGAGAACTTACACACATACATACACACACACACACACACACGTTTGATGAATCTGAATTTCATACACACAAATGCACTTAAAAAACTAACATATACAGTATATGTATTAACTTAGCAAACAAGGTTGCAACAGCGATTAGTAAACCAATCACAATGCTTCGCATCGGCTTCTGATATGTAGTCTATAAGAAAATATAATAATGCTATTTCAAAGTTAAACCATAACACTTCAAAATTTCATTTCATTTTGTTCACATTATATTGAATTATTGCTTTAATTTCCTTATTATTATAAAATGTGATTGTTCCGAATGCAAAAGACGGAACTTTTATGTTGCGATTATTGTGATTATTGCTGAGCTGTGTTATAAATGTGATTGTTACGAATGCAAAAGGAGCCATTGTTGCGATGATTGTGATTGTTGCTGAGCTGATACCTCTCCACAGACGGACGGACGAAGCGGGGATATATGGCATCTGATACTGGGTATGAGAAGCCTAAAATGATTTTAATGCCTTGCAAAAGTCCAGATGGATATTATATTACTGTTTCTATTGTTAAAAATATTATTTATTAAGAATTAATTAACGTAACAATTGCAATTAACATTCTTTCTTTTAAATAATTCAATCAATAATAATGAATTCGCAACACGACTTGCATTTCCTTTTTTATTGATATTTTGTACGAGACAGTTGTCCTTTATTTCCGTTTACGTTGCGATCAATAATAGGTGCTGAAGAGAATTGATAAGTTCGAAACAGCTAGAAGGGCCTTCAAAAAATAATAACTAGTTTTGTATTATATATTTCTTTTTAATAGTGTAATTTAGAAAATGTGATCGTTCAATAATGTAATTCACGATATTAGTCATTAATCAATTAAAATAATAACACTGCAACATTTATTGCAATAATAATTGTTTTTTTTAATTTGATAGTAATAATCATCGCGCTCGGCTTCATTGTTAGACAATTATGAGAAATTTAATTTTTAGAAATCGATTTAATAATTAATGAATATCTAAAATTAATCATTAAAATTTTAGATATTAATTATTTAATAAATCATTAAAACTATAATATTAAAAAAATTAGTATATGCTTTATACATCATTTAAAAAAACTAATATTACAAACAAAATAAATAAATTGCTTAATTGAGATTCCGTAATAAAATTATTATAAATTACCATTTAAATTAGATAATTATTAATGTTAATTAATTAATCATTAAATCTGTAACATAACAATCTAGGATATCTCGAAAAAAAAATCTCAAATTACTATTTACTTTTAAAGACAATATATCAGAGACATTTTAAAACGAGGTTTTAATTGATTTTAAATCTTTAATTATTAAAAATTTAGCTTAAAATTTTTTCGTTTTTTTTTCAGTATCTCTTTTCTCCCATCCCCCCAAAAATAAATAGTAAATACCTATAATAAAAAAATAATAAAAAGTTAAGTGAATTGAGCGAATAAAACTTTATCTTTATTTTTATTTTCTAATAATTTTGTCTCTTTGATTAGAAACAGTATAAAAAAAATAAAATTTTTTTTTTTTGCTTTCTTTAAGTTTTTTTGCAGTCTTTTCTTTTTTTTCTGCACGAACAGAGAATTTATTGTTAAATTTCTCATAGTTTTTGTTTTGAGATTTCAGCTATTTTTATCCTGTCTATTGTTTACTCTCCCTCTTCTTGTTATTTTTTCCCTTTCATTAATTTTTTCGCTCTCGTCAGGGGTGGAGGGGTTCCGTCGGGAGTTGTGAGACGCTCGGGTGTGCGTGGGGGAGAGGGGGGGGTGTTACGGGAACGATGCCTCTTTCTCTTTTGTTGTCGTCACAAATAATTGGTGTGCATCGTCTCCCGTCTCCTCCCGTCTCCCATTAGCAAATGAACGCGCACTTAGTTAGTGTATTTATGCTAATTGGTCTTTGCATCGGGCGTCGACGACCAATCAGAAGCCCTGGGCGACAAAGAGCGCCCGCCCTCACCGCATCTCATCAGCCACGAATAATAAGCGATCCTGTTTTCTCTAAGAAAAGCGTTTAATTTGCGATTGAGGACAATCAACCTCCCCCCACCCGCCCACATACCCCCCCCTCGAACACCGCACATCCCGCACCCGACTACAACGGATAATCTGATTGGTCGTAACCGATGGCTGAGATCTAATGAACAACCCCCCCTCTTCCATCCCAGCATCCAAGTCTAAGATTTAAAAAAAAAAATAGGGTTGAAACTAAACACAGAAAACAAAAGAAAAACATTAAAAAAAAAAGCTAACAACAACAAACACAAACTCACACATCAATTTCAGACTCAAAAATTTTTAAGTAACTTAAATTTCAAAAAGACAAGAACTTAAGAAAAAAAATAAGCCTCAAAACTTCAATAAACTTAAAAAGTGAAAGTAAAAAAATACAATAAATACGGAAAAACGCTAATGCGGGATAAAAGATGATAATTTTTTTTTATCTGAGACAAACAAAAAAAAAAAAATAATAAAATGCATTTGTGGAAGAAACTAACAACATTCGATATAAAAATAATTATAATAATAATAACATATAAATAAACTCAACTAATAAAAAAGACAGAATTCAAAAAATATTAATTCTTTGAATATTTTTCTTCAAGCATTTTTTTGTATTTCTTTACGTTGGAAATTTTTTTATTAATTTGGTACTTTTGATTGTAACTATTCCACGAAATAAAAGTAACTTGTTTCTAAGCACTTAATGTAACTTTAATGAAAATATTAGAGAAAATTCATGTGTGCTTCTGTTTCACCCAAAACATTTAAGGTCAGAAATTGCTGTTTTGGTAATTTAACAATAAATTTAAATAAGCCCTACTTAAAATAGAAAGGGGATCACTAAAAAATTGTAATAGCCAGTACATTTGTATACACTAACCCCCGAAGAACACGATTAATTGGTTCCGTGTTCTTTGAAGCTGTATTGTTCGAGACTACTAAAAACGGGATTCCGTTTCAAGTGTGAAAATAAAAAAATAATCAAAATAATGAAACAATAACTAGATACAATTGGTTAAAAATCTTTCAAATCAATAAATTGAAGAATAATTTTGGTTTAAGATTGGAAAACTATATAAAATATAAATTATTCAGTCAAATTAATTGGGAAATATATAATTCTAAAACACTAAAAATATTAAAAAGGTTAAACTTCGTTAATCGCTGACGTAATTGAGGAGAATATTACTCTAAATTTTTAAATACTGTAATTTTATATCAAATAATATATGTATTTTATTCTTTTTCAAAAGAATTACTCGAAAATCGTGTAGTTTGAAACCGTGTAATTCGGGGGAAGGTATCCGTGTTCTTCGAAACTCGTGTTCTTCAAGTACCGTGTTGTTCGGGGGTTAGGTGTATGCATTTTTTTTGTCTATAAGTGAGAATATAGAAACAGAAAATAGGTCTACTGATTTTTTTTTTTGTTTTTTTTTGCTTTTTTTTTTTAAATAAACAATAAAAAAAAGTTTACAAATAACGATAAAAATAAAAGTACCTCAAAACTCTAACTCTATTACTAAGCTCTGTAGTAGAATATTATGTCTCTGTAAAAACTCGTTCTAAATAAAATAATTTTCAATTAACACGATACTTATCGAACTTACAGTGTTATCAACTATCATGGAGGATGATTATATGATATTAGTAATAACAATAATCATTATTATTGACTATAATATTTACAAAAGCCCAGTCCCTTACAAGGATCCCCCCCCCCGCCGATAAACCTTTTCTATACAAGTATAATCTTTCTTAATATGAAAATAAAGTTTACAGTATGAAGTATCTGCATATTTCAAGTTTTATTAATCATACACATTCCCTTCAAATGAACTTAATCAAACTTCATTGGTATTTGAAAGCGTTTTCGTGATATTTAATTACAAATAAAAGCAAAAAGAAAGAAAAAGAATATTATATACATAAAGATATATTTTATATATAAAAACAGTTTCCCTCAGTAATTAAATGGCAACTATAAATTTTACAACATTTAAAAAAAAAAAAGAGATAATAATAATGGGGATCAAAAACTAATTATTAGGATAAAAAACCATACATATTATAATCTCATTAACACTTATAGAAATAATACTGCATCAGAAAAATGATATCACTTAATATCTAAGCTGAATTTTTTTAGAAGTTAAAAAAAATATATCTCGAGATATTCATTCTTATTCAAAAGTTAATATTTGATTATATTTTCGCAATTAATTTAAAAATGAAGAAAAAAATTTAAACTTCAAAAAGTTTATTAAAGTATTGAGGCTTATTTTTTTAAGTTCTTGTCTTTTTGAAATTTTTTCTTAAAATTATTTTTTATTTTATTTAATTCTCTTATAAAGTAATTTTTTTAAGCGCTTCCTTAATTTTATTTATATTTTTCTTTTCTTATAACTTTAACTGAAGTCTTAACTGAAGTCTTTTAATTTTTTTTGTTATAAATTAAAAAAAAACTAATTTTTAATTTTTTTAATAAAGAATTTACTTTTACAATTACGAGT
The DNA here is from genome assembly GCA_023159025.1 of Thereuonema tuberculata. NCBI lineage: Eukaryota > Metazoa > Arthropoda > Chilopoda > Scutigeromorpha > Scutigeridae > Thereuonema > Thereuonema tuberculata. The sequence continues at coordinate 9,707,209 of JAFIDM010000007.1, read as the reverse complement.
AAAAACAATATTTTCTAAATAAAAATGTAATTTCAGTTTCCTATTGATCCCAAAAGTATCATCTCTGCTATGGAAATTTATCAGAAAAAGATACATTACACATTTTTTTCCTTAATATTAAAATAAAAATGTAATTAAGCATTACAATAAATATTTTTCAAATATATGACAGCAATTGGTGTCCTGCGTGAATCAAGTAGAATTGGCTTCTAGCAGTTCAGAATCTGTACTGTTGTCCCCTGTTTGGAATCTAGGTCTATTCTTAATAACTTACTCCCGTCCGAAAGTAAATCTGTTCTTGAAGAATTAACAATGCATGGATTATTAGGCCGTACTCACCGAACGATGGATGAATCTGTGTCTGTTATGGGCAGATGTCTAAATTAGGTCAAACCAAGTCCGGGATCTTTGACTGCGGCAGATGGGTCTGGCGAGACAGGGCGCCAGCAGTAGTCCTACGAAAAGTATGTCTCGACATAGACATGCTGATAAGCACGAACTATTGCAAGGTTTATGCTTACAGAAAGCTCTGCTTGTGAGGAAGACTTACCGGAAGCTCAAGAGGACAAACCACGATAGGAAAAACCCCTGTACAAACCACTGTTAACCGCTATACCAGCGATGGGAGTCGTGCGAAGAAGGCTACACCACATAACCAGGAATAGTGTACAGGAAACAAACATTGAAACGGACGCGCGAAGTGTCATTGCGAATCTCAACATCTGGTAAGTTGAAACTCTGCAACTAAAAACTTTTCTCTTCACCAATAATAATCTCGGCACCAAACATATCTTCACGCAGCCTCAGGAATTGCTCATAACATTAGAGCCGTAACTATAATTTTAGATTCATTTTAATTCTTACTTTTTTCGGTAAGAACGACTCATTTTTTTGGAAATTCAGAGAATGTAAATTTCAATTTCCCAGTCATGATCCTTTGTCAGTAAATGGAATATTCTCGAAATTCTTAGAAAATTTTGATAAAAACCTTTTCGCAGGAATATTCAGGTTTGTTCTTATAAAATAGTTTGAAGGAGAACCGATAGAAAAATAATAAAAGATTAAATATAATAAAAATTCGACGTTAACAAACCAATATTTATAGGTTTGTAAGTACTTTTAAAAGAACTAAGTAAGCAATAGAAATTACTATACGATCACACATAACTTTTACTATTAAATGTATAATGAAACATTACAAAATTTTTAATATTTAGTGCAATTAGTGAAGATTCCAATAAAACATTAAATAATTATAACAAAAATATAAAATGAAAAAAAAGTAACATTCAAGAATATTACATATATATTTATAATATATATAAATAAAATTACAGAAATTATATTTTTAATTGTTTTAAAATTTCTTTTCACCGAAATTACGAAGCAATTTTAATAGAATAAATTTTTAAGTTTCCAACATTGACTAATCTAATAATACTTCTAAATATCTAAATATTGATATAATTTTGAAAATGAATTCTGTAACTTTAATTAAGAAACAATTAGTTTTAGAATAATTATTCTTGACTCCGTTTGTCTTTGTGAAAATTGAAATGATTTCATTTGAGGTTTGTTTAATTGAAAAATAAAATATTTAAAAAAATCTGGTGTAATATTACCATTACAATAAAAATAATATAACTTATGATCTTCGCCATCTCTTTCGCGTAAAGTCTTTAAGATCCTGACTCAAGCAACTGCAGGCGACTGCAAACCTTTTATTTCTTTTTAATATTTCTTTTTACAATGCACCTAAAATTCTGAAAATTTAAATATGAACTTATGAAGCATCTGGGATTTCTTTTTTCTTGTTTTAAATTTTCAAAATATTCTGTAATTAATTAAATTAAAAGTAAAAAACAGTCATTTTTTGGGGGTATTTTTGAAGTATTACTCGGTATTTTCAACTCAGAAAAAACTTGACAAAAACCTGAAATGATAAAAAAAAAACCTCCGTAAAATAATGTTTTGTATTAAAAATATTTACTAAAGTGCAACAGTTAAGTTTTAAAAAAATAAAAATTGTGTGGGATTAAATTTCTTTTTTAAAAATAAATTATTTAATAAATTTTTTATCATTTGAGTTTTTCGTCAGGTTTTTTTAAGTTGAATATACCGAGTAATACCTCGAAAACACCCAAAAAATTGACTGTTTTTGAATTTTAATTTAATTAATTACAGAGTATCTTGGAAATTAAAAATAAGAAAATAGAAATCCCAGATGCTTCACAAGTTCATATTTGAATTTTCAGAATTTTAGGTGCGTTGGAAAAAGAAATATTTAAAAGAAATAAAAGGTTTGCAATTGCCTGCAGTTGCTGGAGTCAGAACCTTAAGTTTAAGTCTTACCAAACATTTAAGTCTTGCTTTTTTAAGTCTTAATAGAAAAAAAAAGTAATCATTAAAATTAGAATTTTGCTCAAAGAAGTTGAAGGCGATGATTTGTTATAATATAAACGTTATAATAATTGTAATATTTAACAAATCCAATGTACGCTGAAGTGGGAAAACAGTAATATAATTACATTTCTATCGAGATTAATTTCATTTTTTTAATACACTTAAAATAAAATTCATGTGTGTTATTACTATTTTAGTAATCAACACAAATATGTTGTTGTTACAGGTAACATTACAATCCGCGTAACAAGCAGTGCAATTGAATAACAACTCTATAAAATACAAATTACGTTACTGCACAACCTTACTGGACACTTACTTCCAATCTTTGTTTCACTTTAATTTCTGGAACCCAAACTTTTTTTATTAACCAAAAATTTAAATATTACTCTTTACATTTCTTGGACCGACCGCGAAAGAAGTAAGTTTCTAATTCCAAACTTCCCAATGCATCTGAGCGACTTTAATATTTAATATATTTTTCCTAAAGAAAATAAAGTCTCGCTCTATTTATCTGGGAAAGAACTTTTGGTGAAAGTTGGGACTTGGGGTAGCGAACTGCCAATCATTGCATGAATAAGACCATTTCAAATACAGTTTCAACCAAATAGATTTGTTATATTAGAACTGTAATATTACAAAGAATAACAAAAAACCCCGAATTGGTATGGAAAAAAAAACCGAAGACAGACTTTTGAAAATTTTAATTAGTTTTCGAAACAGTTGGAGTTTGGTATTTATTTTACTGCGGAATTAGCAGGCGCTTTCAATGCAAATTTCTTTTCGAATTCAAGACCCCTTGTTAAAATCCCAAAACCTTATTCGGTTTTTAGATAAACATTGATACGCGTTTTAAATATTCAGAACATTTAAAGAGCTTTTGGAGAAATCATTAGCTATACAAGACGGATTTAATAATACAGCGGAAAAAAAAGAAAGACATCTTCAAAATGGGACGGAGCTTCTGGAAACAGGACCCTTTCGGGACACAAAAAAACTTGGGATTGATTCAACGAAACTGGAATTGAAACTTGATGGTTCAAAGTTGAAATAACCCTTCTACGTTATTTTATTTTTATTATTTTAGCAGATAAGGTGTCTTCAAGATCATATTAAGATATCAAGAATGACTGTTAAGAAAAGCAGCAAAGAATCATATAATACTTTACACGTATGGCCATTGAATAGATAAACTAATTTATAAGCGTTAAATAGTTAAACATCACCGTTATCTATTCAATAAGCATCCGATTACAATGGATGAGATAGATACATGGTTACAATGGGGATATTATTTATGATGTAAAGATAATTGTGGAATATTACGCAGAATGTATATGTAAGTCTATATCCTACGAAAAGTTACTTAATTACACGTATTTAAATATATGTGTAATTAATATAATCAAAAACAACTCAAAAGAACTGAAATATTCTTAATAGATAAAATTTCATGGTTTGTTCTATTTGAATCTTATCACATTCAATTGAACTTTGCAACAATATTCACCTACAATGTAAGAAAAATAGGTATTGTATATTAGCTAAAAAACAGAAAATAGCTCAAGCTAAAAAAATCTGCTAAAAACTAATAAAGTAAAAACAATTGCTAAAAACTAATAAAGTAAAAACAATTGCTAATAATTTTATCATCATAAATTCTGGCTTTAGTTAAATTGTTAAGTAATATCTATTTAAAAGTTCTTGCAGAGGTTTGGCCAGCAAAGCGAGCAAACGATATAGACTTCGGTTAGTTATAAATATTTAAGATATTTAAATATTTAATAAATAAAAAAATGTTTAGTATTTATTTAATACCTTATAAAGATGTAACGATGTCTTGTAACGGATATTAGAATTTTTATAATCAACAGAATAACAGAAAAATAGAAATAATTAAAGGCAATGTAATTAGTTTATTTATTCATTTAAATAAAATATTTTGTATCTCTATCACTTGATAATTGAATGAAATAATAATAAGTTATTTGAGATAGTAGCGGTCATAAATTGGATAGCATCTTAAAAACAAAAAGTACCACAATGTTTATTTTTAATGGTATTATAGCAATTTTGTGTTTACCTAATTATCTATTCTACATAGATAAATATTTGCAATTCTATGCAATCTTATGGCTCGTGACAGGAACTATTTACGCTGTCCATTGATAATTTGAAGGTTTTCCGAAATCCTATTCAGGTTTTAGTTAAGTGCTTCAGCCTAGAACAATCTATGAAATTTAATTGAAATAGAAATAGTAAACAAACAAAAAATCAATATTACTAAATAATTAAAATATTAGTGCAATATAAAGATTGCATAGATTTTGCGAAAATGTCTAAAAAATTCCAGGTCTTTTGGAAGGACCCGTTAGTTTAGGATTAAATCACCAATATCTAATAAATTAATTATTATTATTATTATCATGTAAACATTATAAATTGCCCAATTACACTAGAGCTTCAATTATAAATTACTAATATATTTATTTACAAACTATCAAATTTCATTTCGTCATTACAACATTACAATAGTTAAATAAAAAAAGCAAATAAAATTTGCTAATTCATGAATTATTTTAACAACTTAAGAGATAAATTAATGTTTTAATTTTATATATTCGCTTATTTTTGGCCCACAATCAATCTTCCTGCTTTTCACTTCGGCCCTTGGGAAAGAAATGGGACACTGTCCCAAATAATCACAGCGTGATAGAGAATTTCCCATCTAAATCGAGCTTTTTGTCTTATTCTGTGAAATGCACGTGGCATTTACTGTAATTTAACCCGTGACGTATTAGATAGACGTACAAGCCCGTTACGTTACAAAGAATGTTACAATTTCTTTCTCGTTACCCAAAGAATTTTGTGTTTTGGTTTATTTCTCTATACGAAAAGTACTCAAGGCAGACGTACAAATACGACGAATTCTTATATTAAAAATTAAAATTGTAAAATTTTTACTGATATTCAATCTAGGCAGAAGCTATGTTTCTTTAAAAGAAATACATAAGAAGTCTATAACAAATATTCAACAGCCAATTGAAGAAGAAAATAGCCAAGGAGAATGTTTTTTATATAATAGGTTTAAAAAAACAAATGAAATTAATTCTAAAACTGATGGAAATTAGAAACGACAATAACTAAATTTAATAAAATCAAATACACAAGAAATCTGATATTAAAAAATAGGGAATTTTTTTTTATTAAGAAGGATCTTTTTAAACGCAAGCAACAAAGAGAAGGAATTAGAAAAATGTAAATGAAAAATATGCCCACAAAACAAACAAGGCCATCTTTTTTTGGTTATTAAAGTTTTACAGTATTTGACAATGACAGTACGATATATTTGATAAGTTATAATAAATCCTAATCGTTTTGTATTTAATTGAATACAGTAATAGTTAAAAGATATTTTGATACCGCTTTGTATAAAAATATATAATCAAAGTTAGTGCTTTATTAATTTCAATAAATAAAAGAAATATTTAAGTGTTATTTTATTAAATGAACTTTATTATTGTGTTAGAAAAAAAGGAATGTAAAATCGTTCGTTTGTATTTAACGCTTTACGTGACAGAAGCGGTAGAGGATACACAATGTTTCTTTTTTATTTTCTTGAAATGAAAAATGTTTTCTTATTTAACTAATGTTCGCACTATCCGTTTTCGTAATAACTGGTTTCGTTATAAGGTTAATAAGAGAAAAGAGAATAAAAACTGACGCTGTTCTTAAGATAGCCGATAAAAAAGACTGCCAATATTCCTCTATCGTGATTCATGTATGTATATGTTATGCCTTTGTTTTGCATATAAACTGATTTGTGTAAATTGTAAGATTCACATTGTGGTAGTTTTCATTATCGATTTCAAATACTAAGTGTATCGTTAATTTTTAACTTACATTTATTGGTGACTATAAAAACAAAACAAAACAAAAAAAAAAAACTCAAAGAAATTGCACATTGGCGAAAAGTATACGACGTTGCTCAAGAATTCTCTGAAATACGAACTTTGAAGTCTACTTGATTGATGTAGATTCAGCTTTCAAACTGTAATAAAAAAAATAAAAATCTAAACAAACGGAAGAAAAATCTAAATCAAGCGTTTTTTAAATTTTTAATTGTAGTTTTTGAGCTGCGATTCGGAAGGAAAACAAAATGATTAATTAGAGCATTTAATTATATCTTAAACAATTTTCGAAGGTTTGATTAGAATACATTTCGCGTTCAATCTTTCCGTCTGAAACACAGTAAAAACATTCGGTTACGATGACCTACAGTGGCCAATTGTACGTACGTACACACTAAAAGCTCTTCGTAATGTACGAGAATTTAAATTCGGGTTCTTAAGATATCTGGTTAGCTATGAAATATGACCCCAAAGATAATGAATTTATTTCTTACAAATAACAAAACATCAGTGATAGGAGTTTCCTTTTATGAGTGAGTTTGTGAATTTTTTTAATAGTTATTTTTAAAGACAACATTCTGTTTTTCCGCTTTTCAGTTCCATTTGATTTCCTTTAAGACTACGTTACGAAGTATCTGTACATTGCTCGCAATTTATTTAAAATATTCAGTATATATTAGTATTAATCGCAGGGATCACCGACCCAAGTTCAAGAGAACTCCTAAGGTGACTATTTTTAGGCTTAATTATTGATATAAACATTCAGTTTTCTTTTGCGGCTTTGTTCTTTATATTTCATTTAAGATTTTTGCGTTTAACACTCTTAAAATCAGTTTACGAAGCATGCTAATTTTTCTCAAAACCGAATTGAAAACCCAATGCATTTTAGTGCTGGTCGATCATCAAATATAAGAAAGATTCTATCATTATTTTTTTTTTAATTTTCTCTATGTGACTAATAGAGAATGACTAAAAAACAATGACAGCTTTTTTTATCATTTCTAAACATAACCACTGAGAAATGTTCCCAATTTCCATTGCGTGGATTTCTACAATGTAGCTGTGTATTCGAACATAAAGAAACCCCCACCCCTTACCAAGTTGTAACTTCTCAGTCGATTCGTCCTCAAGTTGCTTTCCAAAGACAAAACCCATTTCAAAGATCGTTCCAGTTTTGTGTGTAGGTTTGGGGGTGGGGTGTGGGGGTGGGAGGGCGAGATCTAATTCTTTCGATTCTTTTAATTTATTTTTATGGCTGCCAGAAGATTCTGTCGATGAAGACAAGATGGAAAAGAAGGAGGAAAGAACGGGACAGCAGAAAGAAGAAGTAAAAAAAAAGGAAAGAGATGGAACCTAATTGAGAAGCCCGTGTCGAGTTCAGAGGTCAGTGGGGGTGGTTGATCACGTGGGTATCTCTGGGGAACTGTCCCTTCTCGCGTGATGAACGCTTCCTGTGAGTGCACTGTCCGGAGCGGGAGGGGTGGGGACAATCGAACGAGAAATTTATGCAAACAACCCCGTGGTCATTGCTAGGGGTCACATTCCCAGCCAGAGATGTGTGGGCACTGCTGATGGGGCACATCTTTCTTTTTCTCTTTGCTTCCACCGTAACAAGTGGACACACGCGAAATATTAACGCAACCCCAACCATTTCAATCTCGTGGAAAAGTCAACTGAGGCTTAACATTCAAAAAAAAAAAAAAAAATTTAAAGCCTTTTGTAATAAAAAAATAAATAAAACAATTCTAAAAATTCGATAAAGCAATTGCGACTTAACAGTATTGTTTTCCAATATAAAATATATTTTAGATAACTTTTTTCTTATAAATTATTTTTACTTTATTGTTATTAAGAAAAAACTTAAGTTTTTCGTGGATTCTGAAGCCAATTCACATGAGCTTAAAATCATTGAACTTAACAATTCATGGACATTTTAAGGCTTAACTATTTACAACTTATTCACTACTAATACAGCAACAAATAAAATAAATAAATAAATAAAAACGACCCCGTTTGCTATTATTCTTTTTAATTTTTTAAGTTATTTTCCAACTGAGTTTTTTATTTAAATAATTTTTTGTTGCTGCTCTTTAACCAGAGAACTTAACTATTACAGAAGCAGCGAACTTTAGTTATTAGGTCATTTTTAAATCTATTATCTTTTTTAATTCATATTAAAAGCTTAAAAATAAAAAAATAAAAAAATAAACAAAAATAAAAATAAACTATTAATTGTAATAAAAAATTACAATTTTCTCGATAATCATTACATGCTGAATTTGTTGTTTTTAAAGCAGTGGTTCCCAAACTCTGGTCTGTAGCGAGGTTATTTTCAAAGGCATGAATTACATTTCTAATTCTTATTTAATTATTAAAAAATGTAAATCCCTAAGTGTTAAGAACAATTTTAATAACTATTAGCAAAGAAATTTAACACACACGCGGAGTTAGAAATTTCGTTTTAATAAAATGAAAAATGAGGTTAATTCTTTATTTTAAAATAACATTACATTTGTAAAAATATAACAGCTATTTTTATTTATAAAATTGTATTGCTATTGAAACAAATTTCAATTTCCTACGATATGTTTAGGAAATTTATATTAAATTAGTATTATACTAAATGTATATTACATTTTAATGTAATTTTACAGGAGGCTGTTTCAATGAATGCTTTTTTTTTTTATTTCTCGAAAGGAGATGCATTCATGGAGGCGTAGAATGAACTTAAAAACAATGAGTCATGCAGGAAAGCTATTTCTGATCAGGGGTTGCTTTGGCTGTGACAGTGCAATGGACGATTACACGGCATTTTTTCCCGCTGGCGTTATTTCAAAATCATGTTATCAGTAATTACAAACATTGAAATTTTTATCTGAAATTCATTTACTTTGTAACTTAAACTTAACACTTCCAAAAATAGAAATATATTTCAACTAAACCCGTCAATGACTCATTCTAACGGAAGTATTAAAATAAGTCAATTATTTATTAAAATCCTTTGTATCAAAATACAGACGTCGATCGCGTAACTTGACGCAATTATTACGAATGATATTTTCTGATAGATTATTATTTACGTTGACTGAAATATGTTAGAAAAATATAATTCTTAAATACATAAATTAAACACGTCATCCACTTTTTCTGGAATATTTATTTAATACGTCAAGCTAAATACATCAACTCTATTTCTTACTATAATTAATTATAGCAACCTAACATTAAATATCAATTAAATACATCAATTCAATTTTCTGAAACAATTGTTTAATACGTCAAAATAAAAACTTCATTGCATTTGAAAGTGCATTTATAAGTCAATAGCAGAAATAACAAAATTTCAGTTAATTTTGACAACAGACAGTCTTATGGAGTTTTTTGTCAAATCTTTTAAGGATACAGACATGATTATAACGCCATATTTAATTGAAATGCTACATCATTACGCAAAAGGGGGATGATTCCACGAAACACCAAATGTCCTAAGATGCTTGACAAGCTTAAAAATTAAAATCAACTCATCATTTTCAATGAGATTTTTCAGATTAACAATATTTTATTGAAATCAACTCGCTTATTCTCAATCTCTATTTTAAATATTTAAATAAAATGAATTCTATAGTTTATTTGAGAATGTCAGGTTTTTTTTTATTTTCATGAATGTAGGATTGGAATGTTTCGTTTTAAAAATATTGTCTTTTCGTTCTACAGTGAATTCCAACTTTTCCTTTCCTCGGAGAGAGCTTTAAAGACGGCGGCGACGGTGTCCGAATCTTAAGTCGTGGGCGTCACCTGTCCCCCCCCTACCGTCTCCAGTCCAATGTAACGAATAACTAAACATAGCGCCTTCAATGAAATATAATAGAAAGTGTGGGTGGCAGGCAACCAAATCTCAGAAATAGAATAAAAAGATAAAAAAAAAAAGAAAAGCGGGCGGTCCCACCATGGGGGAGATAAGGTCCCTCCCGGCTCGCCATACAAATTTCTTGCAAATCGCGGATGGGATTAAATTTTCATGAGGGCTCAGTGTCCGTTCAGCTTTCCGGGCATGACCGTCTGTAATGGTGCGCGGGGGAACGATTGCCTCATCGATTCGGACCGAGGAAATCAAAGAGAAAGGACGGGTCATCACCGCACGCCCTCACACCCGTGCAGTAAATTCCGACACAGACCGCCGACCCGATACAGGGTCTGTAATTAGCCTCTGCAACGACCCAGGACCAAAGCAGACACAGGGAAAAGCACAGTGTAATGGAATGGCCCTGTATATTCCAAAGCAACAGGATTTCAACTCAACGCTGGCGATTCCACAATCCTTTAATTAAGACCTAGTGATATATATTAATCCACTAATCCAAGCATTTGAAATAATAATAATAGCTTCGCTTTTTAGACACAAAAATGAATAAATTTCCATTTCTATAGACTTTCACACAACTCAGTTTCTATCTCTTTCTAACTTAATCAACTCCAAGTTCCGTTTAAGATGAATGGCTAAGCAGCAAAATTTGACAGTAGCAACAAACATTGGCAATTGTAAAAGTTATTTTACATGCTTTACTATTTGATTTTAAACTTAAGAGCCCATTGGATAATCCATGTTCTAAAAATATATTTTTATAGTAAACGTTGTTCTCAATACAAAAAGATGTGATTAAAAAAAGACATTTTGTATTAAACTAGACCATCTCCCGTGTACACGCGCTTGTTTTTCTATATCACATAGATTTGGTTAAGTAAGAATATTATATTTAAAATATTGCAACGTTTCGGCAATTATAGTTTTAATTGTCATTTTCGAATTACAAATAAATAGACGGATCGGAAATAAATAAACAATCTTCAGATTCAAAAAACAGGTTGAATACATTCATTATTTAATGGGGCGAATGGGAAGGACACATAAGTAAAAAAAAAAAGTGAGTTGTAGTCCCGGTGGCCTAATGTATAAGATGTCTGACTTCGGATCAGAAGGTTGCAAGTTCGATTCCCGTCGTTTCATTGTAAAAATGACTTACATTTTCCATTTTCACAGGAAATTGCGCCGGACAGAGAAATAAAAGATTTTAGTAATATAGATTTATAAAAATTATATTTGTAAAGTCAAATGTACGTCAATTTTACGAAAAAGGGCGCTAGATCTAAGTAATTTACGTCATTTTATTTCTGATTGATTAAGTTTCTCGATTGAGAACATTAATGGTTTAGTTAAAATTATTAATTCGAATATAAACAAAGAAAATTAATAGTACATTTTTTTGTTGATAATTTTTAAATCAACAGCAGAAAAGAAATAAAAAAATATATATAAAATAAATTAAAGAAAGACGAAGAAATCAGCTGACTTTCGTTTTATAATAAATATTTATATTTAAAATTATATTATTATGATATTAAATAATCTAAAAGTTGATATTAAGAGGAAAAAATAGGAAATTTAAATAGAAGTAAGGAAATTTCTCTAATTAAAAATAAAAAATTACAAAAAAAATTGTTAAGTTATTTGATAAAGAAATATCTACAACATTGGAAAATAAAATGTACAAAAGTATGTATTAAAACAAAAAGATTATTTTAATATTCTAATAACTTATATTTACAAAAAAGAGATAAATATATCATTAAAATAAACTGAAATAATATTTTATAAATAAATTAAATAATTTATAATTTAAGGAAAATGTAAATAGACAAAGAACTTGTTTCTAATTGGAAAAAAAAAAAGAGTAAAAATTAAAAATACATTTTTACAAGAGTAAAAACAGAGTAACATCGAAATAACTACAGTCATTTGAAGTTTACTTTAGATGTCTTTATTTTACTTCATTAATTTTTGTTTTAACAAGTGTTTTCTTTCAGGCAAGCATTATTTCCTTACATTACAAAATGTAAGGCGATACACAGTAAAGTACAGTACGCTACGTTTCTTCGAATTAATAATAAAAAAAAAGCTTTTTAATAGAAGAATTACTTTATGTAATTAAAGCTATATAGACATTATATATTCTGATATATTAAAAAACAAACAAACATTTATATTATGTTAATAAAATATATATATATTTTTGTAGCAAATTTTTGACGAATTCATTACTTTATTCAAATGCTTGCTTAAAAAAATGTTAATCAATATTGAAAAAAAAAAAAGATAATTCTATCAATTTTATTTATTCAAAATTGGACAGATAGTGTGTGAACTTTGAAAGATAAAAATGAATGTTTCCTGATAAAAGGTTCCATGTTCTACTAGCTGCTTTTGAATGACAGCTTGTTTTTATGAATGATTATGTAATAGTTATGTACTCTCTCTCTCTCTCTGTAGATATAGATATGGAGTAGACAGATATATCGCTATTAAGATAATAATCTAATCACAATTTATAGGTTATTTCAATGGAGATTAAGATGTACGATAAGATGTATGATTAAGATGTTGTTAACGTTTGACTTATATAATAGTATGAATTTTAAATATTGAATATTTTTAAGTCAATACATTTATGATGTAACAAATATATTTATGAAATATAAAATGAAATTATCTTTACTCTATATGGGTGAAGCTAACTTAACTAGTATAAATATATGTATATGTAATATTTAATACTCTTATTAATTGCAAGGATGATTTCATTTGAAGAATATTTTTATTTTTAGTAGTATCGTTGGTCTTAATAAAATATAAGACATAAATATAAAATAGTTAGTGTTAAGTCTATCAGAAATTTATATTCATGTCTTATTTATTTTAGCGAAACTTTTTGAAATTTTTAAATCTGTAAAAATGCGAAGCAGTGAAGTGACCCCAGTGGGTCTTAGCTTTTTAAAAATAACAATTATAAATCAATCAAAGATAAACATTAAAAACACACTAAATTTAAAAGAGAAATAAAAAAAAAAAATTAAATTTAGTGTGTTTTTAATGTTTATCTTTGATTGATTTTTATCGTCAACACACGTTAAACTTTTTAGAAATAACAATTAAAGTTAAAAATTATTTAATTGAAATGATATTTGTGTTAAGTGGTTAGTTCAATGCTTAATCGTGAAAAGTAAGTTTTTAATAAGTTGATAACAATTTATTGAGAATTCAAACAATTGCAGTATTTAGATAGCGAAAAAGTAATTTAAACTGCAAATTATTGAAGCTGCAAATACAAAATTCGAACGTGAAAACAGCTGAACTTACTACAGTAAAAATTAATAAAATAAGATTTATAAAAACAAGTAACGTTTACGGAAGGTTTATCCGTGATATCGTACCTTCCATAAATTAATTAGCTAACTTAATTATTTGTTCAAGGAGTTAATAAGACTGTAATAGTTATTTTAAAACTGATTTCTGACCAGTCTAAAAGAAAACCTACTTTGAAGCATATTGACACTCATCAAATAGAGCAACTGAATAAGGAAATACCTTTACAAAACGAAACACAATCTTTGTAATATTCCTAGAATCTTTAACTTTGCGAATTCCCATAAGGTCTAATGTTTAAACGGCAAATTAATTTTTCTGCTATTTGATCGTGAATTTTTGTGGTATAATTTTTTAAAAAAGCCAGAATTACTTTTTGGAGAAGATAAAAACAAACGAGAATTATAAAAGTTAATAGAAGAACTCCAGAAAAAGCGATTTAGAAATTAAGAATTTATTATAGCGTTATTTTAACATCAAAAAGAAAACAGTAACAAAAAAATGTCAATAACGGTAGAGTAATAGAGAACTGTGTGTTTGATAAAATTATTCACAATAATATTTCAGCAATATTTATCCAAAAAATTTAAACAAAATGAATTGTTTTTTATTTAATATAAAATTCAAGAGGGAAAGCTTATTATAAAGCTAAAAAAAGATTTAGTTGAAAAGACTAAAACGTAATAGAAATAAACAAAATTGATGCCATTAACATCTCAATATAGTTAAGCTGTATCCAAAAGATTGGTTATTGACATTTAAAATTTCGAACCTTTAAAATAAAGAAGACGACAAAATATTCATTAGACAAAACACGTTTTTCTTTATGCAATGAACTTGTAGATGTAAAAAAATAGGCTGAGAAAGAACTTATTTTAAAGAGTATTTAACTTTTAAATTAAGATACACACAGTTTGTTTTATTCTCCATATTTTATCCCGTATTTTTCTAGCCGTCTTCTTCTTCTCCTTCCTAGCAACATCGTTCATTCGTCGTCCTTCTTCTTCTCTTTTGTTCTACCTCTCTCCTCCCTCTCTAAGGCATTTTTCGACTTTTAATTAACTCCCCCCATTCAACCACCCCCACCCGGCCACCGACATCAACCTGAACCAGGGCCTTTTTTTCCTTTTAAGACGGAATTAACGGTAGGGGCGCTTTAAGCTCGGCTTCCTGCGTTGATGGAGGTTTTAATTGTGTAAATACTGTCGGACGACTGAGGCACCCATTTCATCCCTGACTTCGAACCAAGTTCACACACAACTCTCGAAATGGATTTACCTGGCAGCCTAAGGAAAAGGCTGCACCATTTTTTTTTTTTCTATTCGTCTTGTTAACCTTCCCTCCCTGTTTCAACCCCACTCCCCGCCCCCTCATCTTCTGTTCACGTTCGATTTTTATTTTTTCTTCTTCTTTCATATCAGTCATGTCTATCAAGAAGTCTTTGATCTTTTGGGGTCCTTCGCGTCCCACTGTTTATTAGTTCAAACTCTATTCAGAACAAAAGAACAACTGGAAAATAGTGAAGTTTTAAAAAAAAGAACATCGCGTATAACAACATTTTGCTTTTTATTTCATTATCTGAAACGGAATCTCAAGTGAAGTCACAGTTGCAAAAGTGGATTTATGCTGATTTAGCGGTTGTAAAAAGTTATTCTAAATTTTCTTAAATAATTTCTAACGTGTGTATATTTTATGATTTATTATAACACCTAGATATCAGACATCATCTTGATATCCTTGGTAATGTTGATTTAATAATCATTAAGCTTTACTGATAATAAGCGTAAAGGGATTTTTATCTAAATCTCTTTCAAAAATGTTATCATGCAGCGTAGAATCGTATTTTATGCTTAAAATCCTCTTTTTTGGTTTCTGTATAATATGGATGAGTTGTACTTTGAGATAACACAAACAGATCCATTTTTTAGCTTAAAACGTTACGTACTTCTGATTACTAAAACTTGTATGAAACATGTTTTTTACGTCAATTGTCAATAAAAAGCACAATAATCACTGTTTTGTCCATCCGTAGACTTGAAACAACTCGACTTTCACTGCCCAGATTTTCACAAAACTTACTATTCATGTCGGGATTGTCTAAATTTCAATCAAAATTAAGGACCACAATGTTTCCTAAACCTTTTACTCATAATTCTAACACCAAATGTAGCAGTTCTCCATCTAGTAACGTCTCTTCTTGCTTAAAACAACACAACTTTTAGCAAATTTTCTTCACAAACGAAATTGATTCATTAAGCATTTATTGCAATTAGTCAACTTATAAATAACAACAAAATTAATTTCATTTATTTATTTATAAATATTTTACTAATGTATTGATATTTATTTTGAATATTAAATATCTCTGAATCTTTGTTTAAACCACTGTAAAAACAACTGTAAAAACAACTGTAAAAAATTCTATATAAACAACCATAAAAGCTACTATAAGAAATCTATTTAAACCACTGTAAAAACAACTATAAATATATATATATAAACAACTGTAAAAGCTACTGTAAGAAATCTATTTAAGCCACTGTAAAAACAACTGTAAAAAATATACATAAACAATCGTAAAAGCTACTATAAGAAAGCTATTTAAACCACTGTAAAAAAAAACTGTAAAAAATATATATAAACCGTAAAAACAACTGTAAAAAATATACATAAACAACCGTAAAAGCTACTATAAGAAAGCTATTTAAACCACTGTAAAAAAAACTGTAAAAAATATATATAAACCGTAAAAGCTACTATAAGAAATGTATTTAAACCACTGTAAAAACAATTGTAAAAAAATCTATATAAACAACCGTAAAAGCTACTATAAAAAATCTATTTAAATTACTGTAAAAAAACTGTAAAAAATCTGTATAAACAACCGTAAAAGCTACTATAAGTAATATCTGTAAAACCACTGTAAAAATCACTGAAATAGTTTATATCAGAGATTTTTACAATGGCTTAAACTGATTTTTACAGTAGGTTTTACAAGGTTAAATAGGTTTTTTACAGTAGCTTTTACATTGGTTTATATAGATAACATAGTTTTTACAGTGGTTTAAATAGATCTTTTACAGTAGGTTTAAATAGATTATTTTACAGTAGCTTTTACAGTGGGTTTAAATAAATTTACAGTGGCTTCGAAATTGAAGCAATTGTTTTAAAGTAATGAGGATTTCTCATCAATTCAGCTTCATTTCCACTCTTTTCAATTCATCTCTCTTTCTAATTTCGTTCCCTGTCATCTTCGTGAGCATTTTCGTGAAGACGGCTATCCTAGAAAACCCAAGTGTAAACTTTTATTTCGTACATTTGTTTAAATTATATCAAAAACGCTTCTTCCTTTCTAACTGTATCGACTGTTTACTCGTTGCTAAATTCTTTTCTATCTTTTTTTTTTTTTGGTATTTTTCAATCGCGTCATTAATCATTCCTCCTCCAAACACCATCGCAATCAATATTTTTGCTCCGTGTATGCAATTTTTTCTTTGGACTTTGTTTAAAATTCTCCAGACGCAAATCTGCTTGGATATTAGCTAAGGTCCATCCAAATCATTCTGTTTGCATTTGATGGGAGGATATTATAACAAGTTTTCGAAAGCCCATCGTTTTCTCTTTATTTTTGCGAGAATCCTTTTTAAAAGCTTTTCTTTTTTTTTTAATTTTTTTTTTGAAACGGAATCTATTTAAAGAAACAAATCCTTTTTCTTTCGAGATTAGATCTTCACAAACAAAATAATTCCGGTTTTCCGCGGAAAAGTCTTAGGACTGCATTTACTAAAACCAGCAAAGAAGCAGAAAAGGGAGAAGAAGAAGAAGAAAAAAAAAACCCGGCAAGACACAATCTAATTGCAATTTGCATAAAGACAATCGATGAAAACACCCTCCACCCCCACTGTTTTTCTGGGCCAGAAGCACTTTCTTAAGAGATGGGATTTAGAACTGGATTGGTCAGTTGTCAACACGAATCCAAACGAAAATTGAAAACTGTCTTCAATCAAGTGATAACAGTTTACAATTACAAAAATACATTACTGCAGCAAGCTTTAGTAAAGCTGTACATTGCAGTATTCTAAATATTAAATATAAATTAACAAAACAGTATTCTAAATATTAAATATATATTAATAAAGCAGTATTCTAAATATTAAATATAAATTAACAAAGTAGTTTTCTAAATATTAAATATATATTAATGATGTTTTATAAATTATTACAATAAACACTTCTATATTTATTATCATAAAGAAATACTACTCTGTTGATTACAATTTTATAGTATTTATTAAAAAATATTCATTACATTACATAACAAATTATAATTAAAACTGACTATAAAAACTGTAAGAAAAATAGTAATATAATAAAAATAGAAACACTCACATTTTGTAGTAGCATTTGTTATAACAGCTTAAAATAATTTAATACACTAATATAACTTAAACATATATTTAAATATCAAATATATTTTTTATAATAAATACATTTTACATTCACATATATATTTAAATATTTAAATTAAATTTATTTTTTTTCCTTCCTATCATTAAATTATGTAAGCTATTATAATCAATTTATAAGCTATGTGTGTGTGTCTATTATTTCATCAGTAATCGTGAATATGAATAAATAAATAAATAAATAAATAAATAAATAAATAAATAAATAAATAAATAATCTTTTATAAGTAGTTTCTAATTAACACTTCCGCAATAGAACAGTTATTTAAAACTAAATAATTAAGGATATTAAAAAAAGAGAAAGCCGTGCTTATCAATTTATAGAATGCTTATAAATACATCTATATAATGATATAAGTTACATTAAAAACATTACAATGGCTTTACTTAATTATAAAAATTATAATAAATATTTTAAATTTCTATAACGCTGCATACATACAAACTTATTCACGGTAAAAATCACCTCGAAATTTTTTTCAAATCAATTCTTTTTTAAAATCACAATAAACAGAATGACGTTAAGTTTTTGTTTCTGATTTTTATTTATTTATTTATTTATAATTATACGAATTTGGCCAAATTTGATTCCACACAGTAAATAAATCGTGTTTAAAAAAAAATAAAAGAAGATGATATAGATCTGGTTTTAAATACAAATTGTTTTGCTTCCGATAGTATATCTCCGTTTGTAGTTACGTCACTCTAAGCTAGAAAATTGTTAGGTTTTTAATTAGCCTTGTTACGGATCTTGTTTCTTTCCGTATTTATTTGAAGTAATTCATAAAATGAATTTACATTTTGAATTTTTTTTTTTTTTTTTTTTTATATACAGAACTAATTCAAAATCTACATTCTTTTGGCTTAATTTGAAGTACGAGATACGGAAAGAGATGAGTATATTAAAATTATCGAAGGTTTTTACAGTGGATTGTTGTCAAAATTACAGATGAATCATGGATTATTTTAAGAAGATTCTAATTTGATACATTAAAAGGTTGTGATCCAGTATTTTGCTAGGATAGGTATTTCACGATCTTCATCAGCTGAGAATATTTAATGTGTTAATATTTTTTGGCGCTTTATTTAATTGCGCATAAAAAAAAAAATTTTACTTTTTATTAAGATACCAGTTTGAGAGAATAATTTTAAAATAATTTGAGAAATTAATATTATTGCTTTAAAAAAGATTAATTAAGTTACATTCATAATTATAATAAATTAATGTTCATCTTTTAATTGTCTTTTTTAAAAAAAATTTTATCATCTTGTGTTTTTAAATTCATTCTTGTTATAATTATAATGTTCAGTTATAACAATGATTTATAGTTTTAAAGAAACAAGGAAATAAGTTAGCAACTATTTTAAACTAAGAAATTACTATTCGAATTAACTTATACATTTGTGGAAAAGTAAAATTTTATATAGTGGATATAGTTTATATAGGAATATCTATTATTGTTCTTTGATATAATCATTTTCATATTTAATTTCCACATGACATTTGGCAATTATGCACCAATTTCATTCAAACTTTTTTTTGCTCCATGCATATGTCAAAAAATTTTATTTTGACTTTCACTTCATTTGTTTGTTCGAAATGTTTTGAGAATTTTATATTTGATCAATTTATATTCATTCAAAGACTGGCATATCGATTCTAATTTTTTAAAGAGTTTTTCGATAACTTGAAGCTTCTCTTCATAATGATGAGGAATTAAACAAGATATCTGAGTAATAATAATAATAATAAAGCATTTCAGTATTCCTAAAATTTCTAAGTCAATTACTTTAACGTTAATTACTCAACATTCAATTCTTAAATATAAAATTAATACGCTCTCGTACATAATTATCATTATTATTATAAAAAGCTGTTTATTTAAAAAAAGGTTTATATGTTTAAATTTTATATTAAATATTTTATAATCTAGAATAAAAGACTTCCATCATCTTATTTAAAGAAAATTCAAATGTATTTTAATACTTACGAAAATTCTAATATTAAGAGAAATGATAAAAAAAAAAAGGAAAAAGAAACTACACGTAAATGTAGTTTATTTTATTTAATTTTTTATTAATAAAGAAATTCACTTTTTTTTTCTGAAGTTCACCAACGGTTAAAGTCAATGCATTAATTATATAAAATTAGCTTTTATTGCTAATATTATTTTTTTTTTAAAAAAAGAGAAAAACCTTAAAATAATATTAACAATAAAAGATAATTTTACATTATTTAAGTTTATTTAAAAATTAAACTGAAGCATCATCAGATTTAAAAAAATTTCAAACTTTTAAATGGCTTATATTAAAAAACCAAAAAATAAAAATAAAATGAAAAGATTATTTCTAAGAAAATATTTAAGCTTAAGAATAATTTAAGAATTAAATTAAAACGAAATCTAAAATTAAAAACCAAATTTTTTAGAACACAATCTAAAATTTTTTTTAAAATAAAATTTAAAATTTTTTAGAACACAAACTAAAATTTTTTAGAACACAACCTAAAATTTTTTTAAAATAAAATTTAAATTTTTTTAGAACACAAACTAAAATTTTTTAGAACACAACCTAAAATTTTTTTTAAATAAAATTGAAATTTTTTTAGAACACAAACTAAAATTTTTTAGAACACAATCTAAAATTTTTTAGAACACAATCTAAAATTTCAAACTGTTATGTTAACACACTTTAGCAACATTATGTAAGTTTGTTTTTTTTTTTTTCCAGCTAATTTTTTGCGATAAACGACGAGAAGAAATGGGAATGATGACAAAACCAGAACAAAAGAGTTGAAGGAAACAAAAAAAAAGAAAGAAGGGGATAAAAGAAAGAAAGACGTGTACGGAATGGCTAGCAACCCCCTCTCCCTCCACCCTCCAAAGTAACTTTAAAAGTACAGCAATGGCTCATAAAAATAGCAAAAGAGGTAATTTGGAAGACCAGCAAATCGGGCCTAAACTGGAAGCTAAAGGCCTCATCAATATGCCAGCCATTATTAACGGTACCCTGTAATTTATACGATGAGTGTGTAAATAATGAAAGCCCCCATCAACCCTTCACGCCACTTCCGGAAAAAAGCACCATCTGGTGAGTAACAAGAAAAAAAATCATAACTATCCCACGAAAACTGTAGAAGAGTAATAGGAATTAAAAATTAATAAAAATAATATTTATTAAAAAGAAATTAAAGTAAAACATAAAAGAATCAGTCTAATTAAACGAAAATACCTAAACTAATTACCGTTCCTCTTTTAATAATAATAGAGTTTGTTTACAATATTTAAATTAACATATTAATTACATCAACAAACTAGTTAGTTTTAATAGATATTAATACTGTAATTATTAAATAACTTTAATGGGTATATTGTTGCATCCATTGTAGTTATTAAGAATACAATTAAATAAGAATATACAGTAGTATTTTACTGGAACTAAAGGTATACTGGGTCGAATAACGGTGGTGTTATAAAAAGAGTTTTTAGTGACGTGTATGAGAGATTAAAATGTATGCATTTTAGTAAGGATTTTATCACTATACAATTTTTTATTGAGCAACGCGCATTTTTGGATTATCTGCATTGATTTCATGTTACTGATTCATTTTTGTGCGCATGTGGTGACTAAAGTTAACATCTGTTTACATTGTATTTCCTTGTGAAAATTGAATTGATTCCTAATTTGGAAAATTTAAATGATTATTATATTATGGTTAACACAAAAAATATATAATTTAAAAAAAAATGCGTAAAAGTTATTTCTGCAAATATGTAATTACATGTAACTTGATTTATTTACGCTTTAGTTTAATATAGCATAAAATAATTATAAATAACTACTTATATTTATAACCATATAATACTAGCCATGGTGCATGAGTTAATGTTTTGTTTAAGTAGAAAAAAAAAAAAGACATCGGTCACTTGTAAATAATTTGGTCTCACCCATTGTTATTGTTAGAAAAAAAAAAGACTTTAAACTTTCTTTAAGTTGTTAATTATTATTATTATTATTATTATTATTATTATTAAATTATTCCTACATAACCAGTTACAAGAGGATAAAAACAAAAACAAAACAAAGATTTTTGTAAAAAAAAAAAAGATTATTGAAAAATCATTATTATCAACAATAAAAAAAAATTAAACTTAAAAAAACTAAAAAAAAAAATAATAATTATTTTTTTTTGAAATTTAATAACTGCATTTAAGAATTGTTCCATTACAACAAACTTAATAAGGAACAGTTGAATATTTTACGATATAACATATTTGTAATTTCTACAAAAATCTGCTATTAGAGGTAAATTTGTGTGTGTATTCTTCAAGGAACGTTGTAAGGTAAAATAAATATATAAAAAAAATAACAAAATAAATTTTTAAAAAATTACAAAGCTTCATAAATCACAGGCACATCAGAATTAAAACTAGTTACATTCTTAATGTATTTTTACATTTTTGTGATTAGTTTATGGAGACACAAGAGCTTTTCAATTTTGTTAATGACGAGATTTTTATCAGTTACTAAATTAACTATTTACGTTAATTCAGATAGTTAACTAAACTAATACATGTGTTTCCTTTATGAAGTTTTTAATAGATTGTTCAAATCTGACATTTCTTTGAAATACTCGCAAATAACGCAAATGTATCGCAATATGTCGCAAAACGTCAAATAGAATAATTTGAAGAAATATTTACTTTTAATTTAAAATTAAGTATATATAATAATAATCCTTATATATAATAAACTTTTTTTTTCCTGAATACAAACCAATTTGTATTATTTAAAATACAATTAGGGGATTGTTTGACTCGACACTCTCTAACCCTTTCACTTTTCCATTTGAACAAGATATTATTTTAAAATGTCATGAAATCACCGGAAATAATTATAAACATTGAGGCCTGCGCACTGCTGGCACATGAATTTTCTCACTAATTTTTCATTGGTGAGTTTTTATTGTGTATTTTTTCTTTTTGAGGCGCCACTGCGCTTCCGATGTATTGCTCATAATTATAAACATGTTTATGTTTTATTTTTATGTAATTTTATAATTTTTATAATTTATGATTATAGTCTCGTAGTATCCAGAGTAGTATCATACGACTCATTCGGCAAAATAGTCTGCAATTATTGTCTCTTAATGTCTCAATGGATTAAAAAAAAACAATAGTGCTTTTACCATGTGTATTTCCTAAGAAATCACCCTGATACCAGGAGAAATGCTGAGATGCGTCCCGGCTGAGACGCTCTATTTACTCGAAAGGTAAAATGAAAATAAATAAATTTTTCTTGTGTTCTGGAAAGTTCTATCCTATAACAAATGGAACACAGGTCCGTGTGACAATCGGTAAATGGCCCGCTGTACTGCTCTCCCCGTGGGAAAGACGTTGCGTCCAGGTGGCGGGATTAGCGCCAGCGCCATCGTCGGGGAGTGTATGAAACGTTAAACAGTAGAGGCTGGCCGAGAGTTCCCTTTTTGTCGATTCAATTCGGAGTGTTAATGGAGTATCTAATACCACCTAAGCTGCCCCATCAGTCTCCATAAACAAGCATCGTGCTGCGGCAGGTAAATAATTCATGGGGGGCCACCGCTTCGGGGCCACTTAGTGCATTTGCAACGATTAGTGGACAGGAACCCCAACAGAAAACTTAAAATCACTTTCTTTTTTTTTTTTCTTAACACAATAGCAGCAAAAACACAATCTAGCACTTAACGTTTTAAACAGTATTCCTCATATAGTTCGGTTACACGGCAAACAAAATGTTAATACTACTTCCGTATATTCTTATGCTTCTGAAGATATATTTACTAAAATATTATTAATATTTAATAAGTTTATCTTCGTGATGAGTCGAAGCGCATGCATGATACCAATGGAAACTTCGAGAAGAAAGTAGGGAAGAAGACATTACGCACAGTGAGTCTTATTAAAAATTATCATACATTTATTGTAAAGAAAAAAAAAAAATGGACTGTTTTAAGGGGTCATTAATGAAATAGAATGTAAAGTTTTTAAAGTTAATTAAAAAAAATTGAAGTTAAAACTCCAATTATTTCTGTTTGCCTACATTACCGTTTACTTCTCTATAATAAAAAAAAAAACGTTGAGACAATAAAGTCTTCTGAATACTTGTAAATAAATTGTAATGTCTCTTGTTTAGCATTATAGTAGCATGTCGTACAATAAGGCTATCTGAATTTCCTGTTCTTTGGCTCAAATTTGTGATTTGTGCTAATAATATTTGTATATTTATACAATCATGCTCAAATATGCTAAGATTATATTCAACACGACTACATCTGTTACCAGGACTTATACAACGGCACCCAGTCTAAATGATAGGTCATTAAAAGAAAAGGTATTAATTGATTTAAATTTATTATACTATCGTATAAAAATAATATTTATATATGATATAAATAAATATATATGTTTCGTATATTTTTCCAAATTATAATATTCTCTTTTGAAAATGTAACAAAGATGTTATGAAACATGTAAAGAGTTTAATAAACATTTTTCCCATTAAAATATGCATTGTGTATAAATTATATGACGGGATTTTTTCAGTAATTATGCTTGAATATACAGTACTATCGTGATTTAGCAACTATTCTGACGCTATCCAGCGAAGTTGGCATTTGTTGTGCAGAAAAAACAAACTTGACCAGAGTTTCAGGTCTCGAATAAGCAGTGCCTTCAAAATGTGTGAAAACTGCAGTATTGTTAAAAACCTAAGTTTAAAGGTACTGTATTTAAGTAAATTCTGACATGTTTGCTAAATAAAGTAGCTAAAATAAAACTTCTAACTTCTATATTTATTTTTGTAATATAAAAATAAGTATAACGAAAAGCAAGATTTAACATACATAATAATTCATAAATGGAGAAAAAAAATCACAGCTGGACAGTAAATATGCCTTCGCACATTGAACCAACATCAACGGGAATCTTGAACAACCGTTTCATCCTCATTAGGAATCATCAGCAGAACTTACCCTTAGTTTCGCGCAGTCTGAGCCAAACATCAAGGGTAAATTCTGCTGATGATTCGTAATAAGGACGTTAGTTTCGCGCAGTCTGAGCCAAACATCAAGGGTAAATTCTGCTGAAGATTCCTAATAAGGACGAAACAGCTGTTCAGGATTCCCGTTGGCTCAGTGTGCGAAGGCATATTTACTGTCCAGTTGTGATGTTTCTCCTCTATTTATAAAAATAAGTCATTTACAAAAAAATAATAATAATAATAATGATAACTCTTCAACTTTTAATTAAATATTCGATTAACTAAAAAAAAAAATTAATCAAACCAAAAAAAAAGATTATCGTTAAGATATATAAATCCGGGAAGATTCCTCTAGTTTCAGATTGTAAGATCAATCACATGCCCTTTCTACACAGATGAGTGGTGTCAAAATTTTAATCACAGACTAAAGTATTGGTTGTAAAATAACTTTGCTTAAGAGGCTGTTCTTTTTAATCTAAAAAATACAACAAATCCTCAACAATTCAACCATAATTTAAAACAGCGTCTATTAAATTGGCTTTGTCTGTCTGTCCGTCCGTAGAGGTCAAGTGGTCTAGAGAATCGTGGCTACTAAGTTTTTTATCACGGCACTTAATTCATAAACTATTTTTTGAGATAGTTTAAAGGCGACATAAAAAAAAAAAAAACACACACAAAAAAACAAAGCCACTAATATAATTTTTAAACGTACCTACAGTAAATTACCGAAATTTTATTTCTAATTATTAAGGTGTGAGTACTAATAAAAATGCCGTGCTGGCGTGGCCGTGCGGTCTCGGCAGCGGTCAGTGCGCCAGTACCTGGGTTCGAATCCCGGCAGTGGCATGGCTGTTTCAATTTCCTTTCCTGTGTTGTCCAGCCTCTTCTTCACTTTCTCTTCGGTCTGGCGTCATTCCTTAATGGCGTCCTGGGGAAGGCCACGGGAAACCACCCCAGTATCTTTCCCTTGAAATTCTAGGGAGTCTGCTAGGGGTTCGCCATCTTGGGAACACTAGCGCTCCCTGGAACACGGAGGCTTCGGATACGAAGCTCGCACTTCGGTGCGCACCGGCATCACACTAATAAAAATATCCAAATATCTACAAAACATTTCAATTTAAATTTTACCTACATACATACAAAAATTTACTTTTCTATTCTACGTTTCTTTTGTCTATTATCAAAATGATGGGGAAAAAAAGTAGAAAAGAGATGAAATTACGCTCCTAGTAGATAATAGTAAGTTCCATATCACAGAATCGTCATGGAATTTTTTACCATCTTAAACAATCAATTTTATTCATTGATTTTGCGTAAATGTATCTTTATGCTATGAATTCCTTATCATTATGTTCAATGATCTTCTTTGATGTACATAGTTGGTAAAAGCATCATGCTATTATGATTTCTATTTATCAAAATTCTTGACGCATTTGAAAGAATGCGAATAAGATGTAATTCAAAACAAAAGAAAAAGTAGTTAATTTTCTTGATTTTTTTTTTTTTATTACATTGGCGTCTTTCCGATTTTTGTGAATTCCGTCTAATAAATGTATAAATTAACAAGACGTATTTTTAGATCACGTAAATCTAACATGACGCATTTTTCGATCACTGAAACTTAATATGACGGATTTGTCAATCGCTAAAATCGAATATGACGCATTTTTTGCTCACTTAAATCGAATATGGCTGAAATTTAATGAAACGTACTCTCGGATCAACTGAAAAACATTTCCCATCAATAAACAATATCAAAAAAAAAAAAAAAAAAAAAAAAAGATTGAATAGAAAAGTTGTAATTAAGTAATTTTTAGAATAGGTAATTAAGTAAAAAAATAATAACAATGATATGGATCTCCAATTTTTCTGGAGATACTAGTCAAAAATTTTGATGCTAGTAAAAAAACAATACGTCTCGTATTTTTAAATTTAAGGATTCATAGACATGAGTTCATGAAGTCATATAGCAGTGGCATTTAATGTAAAGAAATTACAAAAAAAAAGTATACTTAACAATTTTAAGTCATTTTTCATGTGTAACAAAACAACCGAATAGAAAGATTAAAAACTATATTCTTTATAAATATATAAATTAACAAGACGCATTTTTAAATCTAATATGACGCATTTTTCGATCACTGAAACTTAAAATGTGGATATGTCAATCGCTAAAATCGAATATGACGCATTTTTCGTCAATGAAAATTCTAAATAACTATCATTTTAAATAGAACCATTTAATGATGTAAAATTACTAACATTTATGAAATGCTATTAAATTACTTCTGTTAATTTTTCAACTTTTGTGAAAAGCAATAAATTTATTAAAAATGAAAGAAAATGTTCCTTGATTAATTATTTCGCGTCCATGAAACATTTGCGAATCACTGATATAACCCAAACTTTCTGGAATTACAAATAAACCTTAAACTCTATTTAAACATATTCTAAAAAGATTACAAGAAGTGGATTGTTGATATTTTTGTTCCTTCAAAAGAAGATGATGTAAAAAAAAAATCCCCAATAAGTATGAAATTAAAAAGTGATTTTTTTTTTAATGTAAAATAATTTTTAACGAGGATTTAGTTGTTCTCTTCATTCAGATAGTGTTCTGATCTTTTTTTTTTTGAATAGCAACATGAATCGCTTCCTGGTGTGTAAGTGGATACGGTATAGCGATGAATGGAGCAGCGTAGGAATCTTTCATCCCCTTCCCCCCTCTCCTTCTATGCAATCCCCATTTTTTCCATATTTTAGTTTTCCACAATGCGTGTGTGTGTGTCCACGGTGGCGGAACCGAACTTCATTTTCACAAGAGATGGGTCCGTTACCTGTATTGAATGATAGGGATAACCACAATGAAAGCTGCCAGGAATTTTATGTTATAAAGCCAAAAAAAAAAACGAACCCCTAACTTTTTTTTTTATCTTCCCCCGCCTTTTGAGGAGTGGACCTGTCCAACCCAAAATTCAAAAAGGAAAAGGAAGAAAAAAAAAAAAAGAATCGAGGGGGGGGGGGGGTTGTCTTCGAATAGGAAGGGTTTACTATTGTCATTCTGAAGTAGGAACAAGTCCACGTAAGGGGAAGGACCTTTTGTCTAATACACCACCCTTTTCTAAGTCTGAGAGATTTCATCAAGAATATCGAATAACAAAATAGACAAAAGTCATTCTACAATGTGAAATCCTTTATTACTGTTATTATTACTTGAAACAGCTACACTTTCAAAGTGAGAGATCGACTTCTTTTTCTCTTTATTTTTCTATTAATGTACAACAAATATTAACAGGAAAAAATTAATTCGGAAAAATTTCAGGTATTTCTTGATAAAAAAAATAAAAATTCATCAAAAAGAAATTGAATGACTTAATTTTGTTTTTTATATTTAAAAAAAAATGCTATAAATTTTATTTTTCAAATCATACATTTATAATTTTTTGTATTTAATAATTGCTTAAAATGTTGAAAGCTCATCTAGTAATTCTGACTTACAGGAAAGCGTTATACATTATACAACTTATCAATAAATTATAGATTATAATTCCGTAATAAATTATGAATTATAAATTGTAAAGCAGTTTTATATATATGTTTGTATGTATAGATATATTTTTTAAAGAACTATAAAATTACACAAAACTATTAAAAGTACTTCACTGATGGCGGTGTGCACCAAACTTCGGTTAACTTGAAGGACTGCTAT
>JAFIDM010000007.1:9651093-9664105 GCA_023159025.1 Thereuonema tuberculata | reverse complement strand
TGTCATTGTTGCTCATAACAATTGTTGCGATTGTTGTCATTGTTGCTAATGATTTTAATGACACTTGTCCCCAGAAAAAACGGGAATATAAGTCTTCTGATCTTGATCAGAAGACTAACAAGATTGTAAGTGAGCTTCAAGTTCTTTAGGGAGCTTCAACTAAGCTTTTGGGTAAGAATAATATCTTTTCCAAAAGTTTACATCTTCGTTTTGTTTTTTAAAGATATTTTTACATTAAAGTTTAAAATAACATGTGATCGAGTTATTGCAAACTTTAATGTTCGAATTTTGTTCGAAGAAGGGTGGGAACCACAACTACCAAAACTTCAACGAGAAATTTCTAGAAACTAGAAAAGAACGTCGAAAACGGAAGAAAGGCGAGTGTTGGAAAGGTAGAAGAATAAGCCTGTACCCGTATACGGCTATTGTCGTTGGTTTGATCGGGTTTTGGATTTGACAAGCGATCAAGACACACACAAGAGAAATGGGTGATAGCGCTTTTAATGAAGTCTTCCCTTTTTTTTTTTTTTCTTTTAATTATTAACAGTGACAATTTGGTTTAGTGATGAGCCCGCCCCCTGTCTGTCGTTTCTCGTAATGAGGCTGCTTCTGACAGAGAAGGAAAATCCGAATATAATAGCTATCTAGAGTGGCAAACCGATAAACATTAAGAAGACGCGAATGGATCTCCGTATTAAGCCTTTCTTCGCTTCTCTCCTGGGATCAGAGCGATGAAGCGTCTTTCAACCAAATTGACAGCGCCGTCATTTGCAAAAAGAAAAAGCAGGCAACCGTTGTCGTTTTTTCTTTTTTTTTATCTAGAAATGCAATGGGAAAATTCAATACTTTTCTTGATTTAATCGCTCTTTTTTTTTTACAATTTCGTCGTTTACCTCCCACTAACACTGTGGTAGCCTTTATCGTTTTCCAGTTATTTATCTACTCAAGACATCGAATAACATTTACAGACGATGCGACATCAATCGAAGAATCTGGCACAAGTGGAACCAAACAGAACGGTGTCACTCTTAAGCGTTTTCGAACTGAACGTAACCGAGTCAACAGTGTATCTTAAAGGCACTTCCGGTGTAAACAAATTGACACCGTAAGATAGACAATTTTTGATAAATTACCGCTTCTGAAGATGACATAAAGCCTAGTACTGAGCAACACGTTTGTAAAATAAAGTAAGTAGTTTATTATTTAGTTGTTTTTAATGAAAATGTGGAAATGATGCTGAAATTGCAATAAGAACTTGCCACTTCCGGAGTCAAATTCAAAACGGAAACATAAGAAATTGACTCATCTGCATTCCAATTACTGTAATGATTAAATATGATCAAACACTTCACAAACTTTCAGCGATCCAATAATAAAATAAAAATATGATTTAAAATTTAGAAATCTTTAGATTTATATATTTTTTAGAATTTTTGAATGTCTTAGGCTTCTGTATAGACCTAATGAAGAATCGCTGTAGATGTGAACTTTTGTTCTGTGAGTACCATCACTAGCATATTCAGGAAACATGAATGGAGAAGCGGTCGATGAATGTAATAATTATTAAAAGATTTTAATATTCAAACCATCCAACATACAATTCCAAATGCATTTACAACCACAACAGCATACTTTCTGAACAGTATTTATGTATTATTATTAACTATTTAAAATTTGAAATACAGTGAAACTTGGATAATTCGAACTTGTTTAATTCGAAATTCACGATAATTCGAATTTTTTGCTCGGTCCCTAGAATTCTGTATTAAAATAACGTTAAAAAATCGTGGATATTTCGAATTTTATTTTGGATAATTCGAGTTTTTCGTACGATTGTCCTTAAAATAGTACGATAAAAATTGTTCCTGAGACTTTTCTCAGCTAAGATACATTATTTATTTTAATGGATTTTTCTAAGGAAAACAAAAGCGAGGGTTGGAATGTATTTTTGTATCAATTGATAAGTTGGAATCATATGAATTAACTCAAAGATTGCATTCAACGAAGCAATTGATATCTGTCTTTTTTTTTTTAAAGTGATGAATAATTAAGCTAGTAAAAAATGTTTGATTTAATGAAAAAAAAATGTAGCAGTATTCTTAGATAAAGCTTGTGTATCTTTGTTCGTGGAGTTAATCTTTTTTATTTATCTCTTCTGTTTGAGAGAATATATGTAATTCGAATTTTTGGATATTTCGAACTTTTCTCTAGTCCCTTCAACTTCGAATTATCCAAGTTTAACTGTATTTATTTTTTTTTTGAAACTAACTATTAACTAACCAGTTTTAGTTAATAATATTCATGTAAAACTTGTGATTCATTTTCTTTTACGTCAATCAATTTCTATATCTTTTTTAGTGTTTAAGAAAACGGAATGCCGTTTCACACTCCGTTTTATTCACTATTTCTATGTTGTGAAAGTGACCATTTTTTTTTTAACGTCTCACCGATGCGGTTTGCTCGTGCTTTTTTATGTGTAATAAATTTCTGGTGTTAAAAAATGTAAAGTTAATTATTGGAAATGGTGAACTTTGTTAAAATGGATAAGTTTTAAATATTCTTTCAATATTTTTTCTTTTTCAACCTGTCGTTTTATATTTTTCTGTTATTGGACTCAGTTTTACTTCCGAATGAGAACGGTGGGTGGGGGGTAGATGGTTCTGAAAGGGTTTCGAGCGTTAAGAGCATTTTATCAGGTCCATCTATGGTACGAGTCCTTTTTCTTAAGCCCGCCTGTCATTCCCTTACCCCTAAAAGAGCGGCTCGAATGGGTGTCGTTTGCGGCAAGTTAGTTGGTCACGAGCGGGAATCTATCGTTGATCTGCATGCCTGGCGGAGGGGAGGCGAGGGGGAGGGGGTGAAGACGCCACCCCCATCAGATACCGGCACACAAGTTTCTTGCGGACAAAGTCCATTACGAGAACCTTCCGATAATGTCTCCACCGCCCAGTCGAGTGATGCGATAAAAACCATCGGCGGACTAACTCATTCCTCCTACACCCCCGCATCGAAACACCAGCCTCGGCAATGACGGCAAAGCACTACAAAAGCCCCTCTCGTTCACACGTCACAATGTGGACACCGGGGTAGAACAACGCAATAAACTTGTTAAAATGCAACCCTCCGATAAAACTTCAATATCAAAATAAGTTATTTAACTTCGCTCCATAGTAATTACACTTATGACAAACATTTTCCTTATTTTTATGTTTCTTTCCTTTACATAGCTTCCTATGTTTATAATAAAATTTCTTTAAAAACACATTAATTGTCAATTATAAATTTATTTAGGAAAGCTTTTTAATTTATTTTTAATTAGTGTTTAAATGTATGGGGAGCCACTTTTGTTATCGCGAATATATAAAACAAAACTTATGTTGCTAACAATTAGGACACCGTAAACTTAAAACTAATAAAGAATAATGTGTATGAAACTATCTTGATTACATTAATAGCAATCATTGAAAAAAAAATTTGACTAATGAATTTTCAGTACTTTTTTTTTTTTTTTTGCTATTTAATATTTTTTCTTTAGTTGACAAGAAAATTTTTTATTGGTTAAAAAAAAAAAATACCAATAAAAAAAATTCTTATCGATAAAAGAAAAAAAGAATATTAAAAAAATGTACAAATTTGTTTTTCAATGATTGCCATTTTTTATTTTTTGAAATTTGGCAAATTTCACAAGTTTTTTTAAAAAAAGTTAAATTTTACCGAATTTCTAAATTTTTATAAAAACTTATGTACTTAAGCATTTACTTTATTAAATTGTTTCACATTTTGACTAAATGAGAATCAAAAAATAGAATTGCTGTTTTTTTAACACTTTTTATAATACATTATTACATTGCTATTATTATTATTATTATTGCTAGCGGGATAAATAATATGATAATCATATGAATATGCTTTCTTTACAGTAATTTGGAAAAGTATCTGCTATTTTTATTGTTACATAATGTACAGGATAAATAAGTCGTTAAATGCATTGTACGTTTTGTCAATATTTACATTTTATTATTGAATCATTTCAAATCAACAACTGAATATATTGGTTCTTGAGAAAAGAGGTTTGTTATAGTTTTATGACTTTGAACAAATATTTACTTTTAAATGAATATTTATATAGTTTAATAGGTTTCCTCATAAACATCAAACTTTTAATTAACATCGGAAAAGGCATTTGTAATCAAGACAGACCAATCTTAAAATTAAAATGCGAATATTTTGATGAAGATATAAAAAAAGAAACACAGAAGACGTATAGCTGAATTTAAAGAAGTATTTCGGAGATGCCGAAGTAAAAAAAAAAAAGGAGCAAAACTAATCGTACGAAATGAAGTATTTAGAAGGAGAGGGTGAGAATGGAAGATTTTTTAAAATAGCTGAAAAAAAAAAAAAAGGCTTTCCCCTCCACAAATAAAATTGTAAAACTGGATTAAGAAATTTATGTAGTATTATATCAAATATTATGAAAAACTCATAGAAACACCGTATTAATTAGTAACTAAAAGCAATTTTATTAACTTTTAAAGAAATCAAATAGAAATGATAAGAATAATATTTTTTTTTCTTTTTCATTGTAAATAAAAAATTTGAAAATTAATTTCATAAATTAGTCGAATACATGATTTCGAAAACTGGCTGATGGAAAATTAACATCTTTTTCTTTTTTTTAAAAGTGACTGAAAATTTTTTATTATTTAGAATTATTATATTGAGATCAACTAGTATAAATGAATTTTAATATTACAAAGAACAACTAATTTCCAACATCACAAATTTAAATGTAAAAAAAAACTACATTTAATACTAATAATATAAAACTAATAATATAGAAGAAGATAAAATCCTTCAGGAGTCAGTGATTTGCCGATTGGAAATTTAATTTTTGTAGTTTTTTTTTTTTTTTTTGAAACCTATCTTTGTTTCTCAGTTGTCCATTAACGAGTCAATCTAAGTTATTGACCAATGAATAACCGCAGCTGATGAGAGACAATAAATCTACTAGCGAAAACAAAAAATACTTAAATTTTCTTGAAGCTTTTACAGCCATGTAAAAGTGTAAATGTTTTATTCATATCAGAGTTCCCGATTCATTCAAAACCTTGCTTTCGATTTTTTTTATAGGATTTTTTTTTTAATAGGAATTATTTCGGAAGTTTTTAACACAGCTTTTTTGGAAAAAAAAATCTTTAGAATAAAGATGTTTATTTATTATTTTTTTTTATTTGAAAAAGAACATCCACTTTGTTTTATTGTAATGTATTATATAAATAAGTTCGTTGTATTACACCGCATTTACCTCGTATCTATTTTCAGAGGTATTTTTTTGAGAAAAAAATATACATTGAAAAAAAAAAAAATGAAACAAATTTTGAGAAAAATTGAGGCATTTTATGAAGAGAAAAAAATTGATCTTTTATGTGAACAAATGCGTTATATTTCATTATACAAAACAGTTCACTTCAATAAAAATAAGATTTATGTCCTTTATGTTGTACTGCGTTTTAATAGTATTGTATGTTTTACTACTTGTTGTAAGTGCGTTGTAATTGATATGTTATCATTGAACTTAAAATAAGTTACGAACAGTTTCTCACTGAAGATAGGGTCACTATAATATTTCGTATTTAAGGAATTCGTTAAGATCAATTTTTTAATTTTTTTTTTTTTTTTTTTTTTAACAGATACGTTTTATCTTACAGCAAATTTACAACTATTTTCTTTTCTTTGTAAATAGTTTCTATAACTTATTTATCATTACATATAAGCTAATAATCACTGATTTTTTTATAGTGAATTATTTATAAAAACTGTATTTGATTTCTCTTATTAAAAAGTTCGTTGTAAAACAATTTCGCCACGTTAGACCATAATATTTTTGATAGTAATCTCGTAAAAAATATTTGTTATAAATACATTCGCTATAACCAAATAGACAATATATTTTATTTTTTAACGACATAAGCTTTATTATAATTTTATATAATTATAATTTTTCTTTATTATTTACTCACATAGAAAAAATAAAAAGAAAGATAAATTAGGCCTATTTTAATATTTAGTTTTTTAATAAAAAAAAAATAAAAAATAAGCAATTGTGGCGTAAACATTACAAATCAGAACCGTTAATTGTTTGGATAAATTAATTGTGTAGTTTTGTAATTACTGCATTGTTTTCACGATTGAAAATTCACTGAAAAAGCTGTAACGGGATCTAATTTATTAACATCAATTATTATTTATTATTAATATTCTAATTTAAATTATTATTGTTGATTCAATTCAAAAAGCTTCCCATACAATAATCTGCATTTCGGCAGAGAGTAATCGCAAGTTCCAAACTTTAAAATGTGTGGGAGTGGAAGGAATTGAACAGTTCCATAATATTCCTTTTCTTACTTCAATCGAATGGTTAAAATCTTCGGAGAACAGATTGAACAGAAACTTCCAGAAAAAAAAAGAGAAAATGAAGAAAGGAGGCTTCTTAAATGGAAGACCCCAGCACAAGAAAAGTTGACTCTGTTGGACGTATGTCCTTTTCCCGTTTCTTCCCTCTATTCCCTTTTTTTTTCTCTTTCTTCTTTCCCTTTTTTTTCCCCCACCGACCACAGTTGTAGAAACAAGTCGTTTTCGAGCCAGGTGGGGGTAGGGGGGTAAGTGGGGGTGTGGGTAGAAGCCCAGACGACAACGCATTCCGATAACCATTGTTGATAAAGGCAACATGCAAAGCGCCACCGATAAAACGTCCATTTTTCGGACAAAGCGGGTGGGGTGATGGCAGGGAAGCGGCGGGAATTGCGACGGCAGATTACCTCCTCCGCCCACACCCCCCAGTCGTTACGGGCGGCGGACAATAAAAGCCTCGGCCTAAGACAACATTACCCTCGAAACAGAGTCTGTCGACAAGTGATTGGAACGTAGCTTCTAAAGAAAACATGCAGACGTTCTAGAAACGACACTATTATTGACTCCCCCGCTCTGGACCAAAGGATTCCACGAAAAAAAAAAAACCATTGACCAAATATTTGGCCAAAGACAAATAATGGTACCGTGTTATGCAATGGACCGCACATTTGAAGATTATGGACATAAAATATCTGCAAATATGCAAGATGGGAAAAACAGTCCATTTTCACCCACTCTCTTCATATACAATAAAATCTCAGACACTCATTTCAGCATTTCAATAAAATATCACAGCTGAGTTACAGAGAAACAAGATAAATATATTCGTTTAATGAAGGGGTCCGTGATAAGTAGTGATATTTATGCTAAGAGGAAATAACAATTACGAGAATATTGAAAGTTACAATGCAATGAAAGCATTGGAAGGATGCAAAACGTTAATGAAAAACCATCAAGGAAAAAGGAGTGAAGGAAGACCATATCTCAAATGGAAGGATTAAAAGGTAACAATGGAAAGCAAAAGGTAGAGTTTTCATCAATAGTGAAGCAGCAGCAGCACTGTATAAAGAAGTGGATTTTTGTTATGTAAAGAAATATAAGTATTTTTTTTTTTTATTATCTGATACCCTAATAATGTTAAGGTATTGTTGTAGCGTGAAGGCTACAGTAAATCCCAGGTTACTGTAAGAATTACTATCATTTTTGTTTCTTTTTAAATATAGAGGAAATAGAGAAAATATATAAAAAAAAAAAAGATAATTAAAAGTAAAAAGAAATATACATGTATCACATTAGCAATTCTATATGCCTATCTAAACGCTTGACCTCGTAAAGAAAAAAAAAATACAATTGGAAGGGATACGTAACAAAAAGAAACGATCGTTTCCGAGTAATTCATTCTTGAGAATTAGAAGAAAACAAGAAAACGTCTGTGTATAGGAAGACGAAGTTAGATTTTTCCTGCAGGGGGCGCTTCACAAGACAAAAAAAAATAGAGGGGGCTGGAAAGTGATTAGACCAGCAACAGATGTAAAAATACATGAAAATAATGAAGCTAAATAAAACTGAAAACTTCATCCTTTCAATACTAAGAAGGAAACTAGCGAAAGCTATAACAATCTTAAAAACTAGAGTTGATCATATTTACACAAAGTTTGAAATCATTCGTAAATGGATTCATTTGTCGTTTTTTTTTTTTTATTCTTTTGTGTCAAAACCAGAGTTTTTTTTGTGTGTTTCAAGTGTTAATTGTGTTAAAGAATGTGACTAATGAATGGATTGGATGCAGCCCCCTCCACTCCCCCACAAGAAAGCAAAAGAAAAGAAAATGGCTTCGAGTTTGGCTTTTAGCTTCAAGCGCTGAACTAATACCATTATATGCTCCTCTTTTCTTAAGGGGGGGGGGGGGGGGGGGGTTAGATTTAAAGGAGATATCACCGAGAAAAACTGCCTTACATTTTCTATATTACAGTATAACTTGTACTTAAATAATAAGAACTTTCCAGAACTATTCTTTGACAGGAAAGATGAGTTAAGAGTGAAAGTATTCAAATAGACCTATTTGCTTTACATACGCTTAACTATGATTTTTCTTTTAGCTTTGCTGAATGCGCCTCATTATTCTATATAAGTAGAATTTTAAAAGATTCATTTAACTTGGCTTAACTGTAAACCTAGCCTACTGTTAAGAATACAAACAATTTCGAAGAAACTTTTTAGAAACAACTAGCCTTTCGGGTTCCTTTGTGGAAATCCCTCTTCAACACACAAATTCGGGTTTACAAATTCCTACTTTTTATAAACAGCTTTGTGCCTTACTTTGTTATCATTTCGTGAATTATTTAGGCAAGTTATTTTTATTTACAATTGAAAAACTTTTTGGAGGTTTTAATATTTAAGTTGAGTTAGGCTTAATTTTTATTCTTTTTAATATTATTGTTTGTTTTTACGTATTGTAAATACTACACAAACTAACTAATATAGTAGTTGTTAATTAAGTACTATCAAGAATTGTGCTTTTTTATATTTTGTTCCTTCAATATTGTTTCGCATCAGTTAATATTTCCAGTCTGTTCGACAATTTGATATTTATCTTCATCAAATACATATTAGAAGTCTGTATCTGAAAATGGAAACGAAATGTTTTCAAATTTGTTTTCGGCGAAAGAAAAAAAGGAGACAAAGTTTTGTAGGAAGTTAGGAATTATATAATAACAAATTTAAGAGGATTTCTTTCTTTGCTCTTTTTTTTTTTCCTTTTTCTTTTCTTTTAGAATTGGGTTGGCTGTGTGGCGATCTGCCCAAAAGAGGCGGGAGCGGATGATGAATGACGGGCGAGTTGGAACGAGCATGCACAGGAAGAATAAAATGGTGGGGTTCAGGGGGCCGATACACGGAAGCAGCCCCCCCACCCACGCGCCAGCCTGCCAGGTACTGTAAGCCAGACACTCCTTTACGATGGCGGAAAAGGGCTGTTTACGGTTGGACCTCGGCGAACAGGAAACAAATGGTGGATCGGGGCAACAATGGCCGGCGAAACATTTCCGGCCTGCGTTCCTCCATAAAGCTGCCAAAGCATTTGGACGCCAAACAACCAACCAATAATATCATATAGCAGGGTCTTCCGGTGAAGGAAGACAGCCAGTCCTCACCGCCCCCACACCTCCTCCCACGCAGATACAAGCGACGTTTACCGACGCGGGGCCACCGGAACATCGGAGCAAAGATTTATCAGACCCGGAATGGCAGAGCGTCCGCTTTTTCGCTCGGTCTATAAACAACTGTTTTCCCTCCGACGGACACCGGGATCCGGCATCGATAATGCCATCCGGTTTGTCATTTCCGGATCAGTCAAGAAATTCGAAACAAGAACTGTAATTGCATTTAAGTGGGATTTAAAAAAATCAACTCAAACAATTTTATATAAAGATAACGAAGTTATTGAAAGCTATAAATAAATTATATATTTTTAATAATATTTTTTTCTTTCAATAGCAAAATTTTAAAATTAATGATGCAGAATAGTTTTATTAAACTTTTCAATATGTTTTAAACAATAATGATTATAAATTATATACGACAGAAAGGTTTGCTTAAATAAGTTGTCTCCTGTCTGTTTGCGAACCACTCGCTTAAAGTGATTTGAAACAACGTTTTTTTTTTAGTTCTTTCTTGAAGAGCATTTTTTCATTGTTGGCTTCTTTCATAGAATGTAAGCCTTAGCTAATCACCCAGTCCGGTTGTTAAGTCCTCTCCCCTCCTCCTAATAACTTTGGAACCGTTGGACGGATCTTCTCGAAACTTGATATGCATATTTAAGGATTACAGATGATCTCTTTTTTATACTTGACATCTTTTCCGAGAGGGCCCCTTGTCGAGAAATAAGCGATAAAAATCCTCATTAGAGACTAAACAATGGGTTTCTATTAATATCTTAAACTACGGTATTAATCCTTTAGCTAATCCACTAATTTGCGCGTGGTGATCAAAAACAATTGACTTTATGTTATGTTATGTAATGAATGTGGGTGGCAGAGAAGCCAAGCACTGCGACTGGAGGTCTATTGTACTATCCCACGGAAATAAGGACAGATGGAGAGAAAGACTGAGAAAGTATGGTGGGAGAAGTGCAGGGGAAACGGGAGAACCCCGAGAAAACCTGCCCAGTGCGGATCGTCCACCATCAACGAAGCGCACATGAGAACCGAACCCGGCACTCAGAGGAATTGACTTTAGATAACTTAAGGATTTAATTATTATTATTTTTTTTATTTTTTTAGAAAATGAATGTTTGAATTCAGCAGATATTTTACTGAACCTACGTTTACACGATTAAAAGAAAATTACTTAAAGTAAAGAAAAGTTAAGATCCTGATTCAAGCAAATGCAGGCGACTTGAAACCTTTAATTTCTTTTATATATTTCTTTTTCCAATGCACCTAAAATTCTGAAAATTTAAAATATGAACTTGTGAAGTATGTGGGATTTATATTTTATTGTTTTTAATTTTCCAAATATTCTGTAATTAATTAAATTAAAATTCAATAACAGTCCGGTTTTTTTCTTTCGAGGTATTACTCGGTATTTTAAACTTAAAAAACTTGACAAAAGCCTGAACTGATAAAAAATTTGTAAAATAATGATTTTTATTTAAAATATTTATTATTGGTGCAGTAGTTAATTTTTTCAAAAAATAAAAATTATGTTTTTTAAAAATTGTGTGAGATTAAATTATTTTTTTATAAATTATTTTTATGACTAATAATAAATATTTTAAATACAAATGATTATTAAACAAATTTTTTATTCTTTTAGGTTTTCGTCAAGTTTTTTTGAGTTGAAAATACCAATTAATACCTCAAAAACACCCAAAAATTGTCTGTTTTGAATTTTAATTTAATTAATTACAGAATATTTTGAAAATTAAAAGCAAGAAAATAGAAATCCCACATGCTTCACAAGTTCATATTTAAAGTTTCGGAATTTAAGATGCATTGGAAAAAGAAATATATAAAAGAAATAAAAGGTTTGCAGTCGCTTGTAGTTG
This sequence comes from Thereuonema tuberculata, assembly GCA_023159025.1. Classification (NCBI taxonomy): domain Eukaryota; kingdom Metazoa; phylum Arthropoda; class Chilopoda; order Scutigeromorpha; family Scutigeridae; genus Thereuonema; species Thereuonema tuberculata. The sequence continues at coordinate 9,652,647 of JAFIDM010000007.1, read as the reverse complement.
CTTGAGTCAGTATCTAGTGGGACATTCTGAGTAATGTAGGCCTTAAGTTATTTAGGAACTTCATGTCAACTGTTAAGGTTGTTGCAAATAGTTTTAGATGTTGTATTATTGATCTGCAATGAAGTTATTGTTGACGTATACTGTTGGCATGTTTGAACTTGTATTTATTGTATCTTGATTCTTCTTTATATACATTCCTTTGCTAAAATTAGAATATATTTATTGAAAAAAATACTTTTCAATGGCGCAAAAGCCAACTAAAACAACACACTACCGTACAAGACCAAATATTCAGAACTAATTTATTTTGTCTAGATGAACACATCCAAAGTTTAATTTTCACTTTTTTTTCTTCTTTCTCTTTCAGACCAACGAACTTCGCAGTTGTAAATAGCCTCCCCCCCTTCTTTTTTTTCCCCCTTTCAACGTAAGTTGATAATTTAAATTCGGGAATTGTAGGTCCTTAGATTTTTAATGAGGAAAAATTGCTAGTGTAAAGAAGAAGAAAAAAAAGTCAGGCTGGGTCAATATGACCACCTTCCAATGATACCACTGACTGTGTGAAAAACCATAACATCAGAAGTAGATTAAAAAAAAACGGAGTCAAATAAAAAAATTGCTCAATTGTTTGTATGCTAAGACAACCGCAGGGGTTAAGTGAGCGCGCAAAGGACCGTTTTTTTAACTGGCTGCTCGCAATACAAAACGCAAAACCATTAATATTTTGGAAATAATTAAAGTGAGAATTGCTCAATTGTTCATACAAGAGGAAAAAAAAAATCTTTGCTTCAACCCCCGCGATTAAAAAAAAAAAAGAATATTCTAGAAGTGATTTACACTAAGTTCTTCAGAAAGGAACACGAGACTGTTGGGGGCGTAAAAAAAGGAGGCGAACTCATTTTCCAACTGACTTATGTGTGGACTTATAATAAGTTCGGCGTTCAAGGAATTGGTGTGGCAATTGAGGAACGCATAAGGCTCATAAAACTGGCAACTGGTATAATCACGGAAAAAAGGAACTTCGCTCACCCAACCCACCCTTTCCCCATCTTTTCATCTGTCAAGTAAGATACCCCTCATTAAGGCACTTCGTTGTCATTTTTTTTCGTTTTACATTTTATTTTTACATCCTATTTTCAGTTTCCTTAAAGATACTTGTAGTTTGTTTTTAGTGCTTGTAGTTTTTTTTTAAAAGAAACTTATAATTAAGACAAGAACATAAGTCTTGTTATGCACTGGTAAGTCTTGCATGTCGTTACCAGTTTTCCAGAAAAATCATTTAAATGTAAACCTATTAAACTGAATGGAAAATTATTATTAAAAATAACCACATCTTCACCCCAATAAAATATATTCAATAAAAATATATTTATTCAATATATTAAATAACAGGAAATTTTCGGAAAAAATATCTTCGAACCCTTTTCCAAGCTTATTCGAAAACTAAACAATTTCTGGCCATAACAAATCATTGGACATGAACATGAATATACTTTACAACATGTAATATTCTTGATTTTATTTTGATGTTTTTGTAATTCAGGGGTCATTGAT
>JAFIDM010000007.1:9636184-9651083 GCA_023159025.1 Thereuonema tuberculata | reverse complement strand
CAGTGAATTTGTGTTTTGTTTTGTTTAGTTATGTGCGTTCTTTGGTTTATTTTACTGTAAAAATGTACTAACGCACGTTAATTTCCTTGTCTAAATGTAATATTCTAATATTTAAACATAATATGTAGGTAAATATTAAAAATGATACAAGATACATCTTCTTCTTATCACTGCTATATTTCGCAGTTTTATTTCTTTTAACTGCTTCATCAGGATTTCTTACAAACATAGAAAAAAAACTCTTCGTAAAGCATAATAAAGAATCTGGTAAACAATAATATAATATAATATTGTTAAAATTTGACCATCTTAAATGTCAAATCATTGTGTCAAATGTCACAACCCAATAATAGTAAAAACTTAGAAATAGATTAGAAATTCAGGAAATTTTCTATGACCATTTTCTTTTAAATTTTGACTAAAAACAAAAAATGCAAAAAGATATTGGGCGAATATACTTTCCAGTTAAAAAAAAAAACGAATTCTGTATTACGTACAATCTTGTACAACGATTTTCATCTTCTATAGTAGATACAATCAGGTACATCGAAACAGAAAAATTAGATTGTCTTAAAAAACAGTTATAAAACTGTACATCTTAATGGTTTAGAATTCTGATTTCGATCAACATGTAGAACTTTGTTTCAGTCTTCGTCAGATTTCCCAGAGAGATTTAAACAATGTAACGTTATCTTTTTAAATAAGAAAAATTAAAAGGAAAAATCAGGTTAAAGGATTAGTACTTATAATCCCAGCTATCATATGAGTTTCGTGATGGTGGTGGACGATCTGAGCTGGGCAGATTTTCTCGGGGTTCTTCCATTTTTCCCTGCAATTCTCCCACCATTCTTTCTCAGTCTTTCTCTCCGACTGTCCTAATTTCCGTGGGATAGACAATAACAATCGCGGTGCTCGGCTTTCCTACCAATACCATTCACTGTATATATATATATATATATATATATATATATTCGCATATATATCTCAGCTGACTGAATATTATGTATATTTAGTGGTTTTAAAAAAACAAACTGATCGCAGTGCAGAGAAGTACTGAAGAATGTTTTACTGCAACTGGTTTTCTCTGACGTTTCTTCAATTTCAGTTGAAGTTACTTTCATTACAATTGAAATATCTTTAGCTGATCACATTACAATTATATATATATGTATCAGCCGAGTATCGTCGCTTCGCTCCGAACTCATGCATACATAGCATAAAAAAAAGCTTTATTTATTTAGCAAATTAATATCGAGATCGGAAAATGTACAAGTTCGCAGCCCGATGTGGCCTTCTCCGGATAACTCAGATGTAATGCGGGTTGGCCGCCACACACTTCCTGGTCATTTTAAAGCGAAAATATAAATTCTCTTTATTCCCTATCCCGTGGGAATTTCGAAACATCCGGCCTTATTCCTTATCTACATCATAAAGGGAACCTCTGTGCAAAATTTCAGCTTTCTAGGTCCAAGGGTTTGGGCTGGCCGTTGTTGAGTCAGTGAGTGAGAGTGAGTCAGGACTTTTCTTTTCATATATATAGTTTTATCAAATTGCCTATTTCAAATGACTCAGGGAAAAGAAAAGATAATATATAAAATATAATGTTTTAGGACACTGTATGGATATTTGAACTTGTAATTAAAAACATTGAAAGATAATAAAGGAGCAATTTGTGCAGAATTGCAAGTGATGATGGGATATCGATGAGAAGTTAGATTTCTATATTTTAATGAATTTGCAAACTAAAATATTCAACTGAAAAAGTAAGTCGTTTACTTATGTTATACATGATTAAAAAATACGTTTTTGGTTTTTTTCCTTTGTATCGATATGAATTATTCGATTGTTAATAGCTTGTATCAGAATACGTGAAAGTAATTTTGTTTTCAATTTTTTTTTAGAATATTTGAAAACCACTCGTATTATTAAATTTATCGGAAAAGAAAAATCTAGAGAAATCATGGAAGTTCCACTTACCCTAGCAAGGACCAGCTTCTACAAAGATACAGAGAAAAAAAAAACATCTTTTAGATAATACTTCACAAATAAAAATAAAACTGAGAACAAATTATTTAAAAACAAATAAAATACTAAAATCTTTTCTTAAAATCTTAATTGCTCATCTTGGACTATTAATTATAAAAAAAATAAATAATGATAACCAGTAACCCTTAAATTCACTTATTTCATATAAAGTTTAGAAAATTTTTAAACAATTTTTCAATGGAAATTTTATTTTATTTTTATTAATAAAATTTGAAAGACTTCAATTTTTAATCAATAAATTAATAATAAGAATATTTCAAACTTTTACATATGTATATATTAAAAAGCTTTGAAATACTATTGTTAAGAGTGTAATAATTTTACGTGTACTGAAGTAACTTATCATCAAAATTAAAGCCATACACCTGTTTAAATGCAAAATTATTTATACAACTAAAATTTATGCAATGATAAGTTACTATTATTAATAAATAAATAAATAAGATTATATATAAATAAATACTCTTACATATAAGATATAAAAGATATATTATTTTAAAATAATGCAATATCGAAATGGTTCAGTAATGATAGAATAATGAAAAAATATCGAAGTGGTTCATTACTGCAATGTTACATTTGTTAATGTAATGATTATATTTGTTTAATTTGGGTTGATTACTTTGTTATTTATTTTCAGGTGATATATTTGTCGAGAAGGAGCAAAATAGTGTTGAAAAAGTGGAATTAGTGAAGGTACATTCTGACTCCTCTTTCGATAAATAAGTTGGTATGAAGGTTCCAGTTGCTGTGTGATTTGCGAGGGTGGATTTCTTGTATTAAGTCAATAAATCAAAAGAGGAGCCGATTGTATCTAGAATTGGAAGAGCCACGAAGGGAGAACGGGAATTAAGAAAAATTCTTCCGAAAAAGGAGGAAATAAGAAAAGGGAGAAAAGGTCCTCTCAAATACAAATTTAAATCTACTTCAGGAAGAGATAAAATTGTTTAAATTAAAAGAAACGAGATTGAATAGATGGATTGTTTTAAAACCATCAATGGTGGGGTTTGGACCAAGATTTAAGTGAATGTTACAGAATACGGAAAACCCTTATTAGCCGATAGACAATTTTATTTGATTATTGTATTTTATTGCCTTTATTAACTGACTGAATTAATGTTCACAAAGAGATTATTTTAAGAAAATAGAAAAAACCTATTCGCCTAAAGGTTGGGATTATCGATAAATTTTACTAAAGTTACTATATATCAATTTATAGTTTAAACAGGTGCGTCGGCTTGGACATTGTGTCGTACTATATATCGAGTTTCATAAAAATTGGTAAGGGGAGTAATTGTTTTATATGGAGGTACGAATTTAATAGGTATAATTCTGCAGAATGTGCTCAAAAATTATTAGAATATTCCAGAAGAATTTAGAAGTCAAACCACTTAATAATAATTAACTAGTTATTTAGTTTTGCTAATTTCTTTGCAATTGAATTGTTAAGTTGACTGTAAAATCAGTAGTAATTAATTTCAAATCCAAGAGAACATATAAATAATTTAATATTTATAATAATATATTAAAAGAAAATAATATATTTTAATTCCATGTGGCAGAGATAGGACAGGTGACCAGAAATGCGAGAAAAAGATATTAAACTTCAACGAGATCTGTCTACCTTATTGACATAAGAATCTTATCTGATGTTAAAATACACTATGCGCCAAAACAAAGATACTGAAATATTTGTGTACAAAAAAAAAAGGTTTATATGACATATGGAATTGAAACAGTACAGGAAGCTTGCGGTACATGGAAATCAATTCCAGGTGTTCGATATCCACGTGTTCGATACGCTGTCCGTTGCGTTGTAGTTTTGGCGACTGTAACACGATTCGCATTTGTTGTCACTGGACTTCCAATCCAGCCTTTGTGCTGTGTCAGAATGCTGTCCTTCGAACGAAATTTTTTAAAGACGGCTAACTTAACCATGTGTCTGGGTGGTGGTTTTTGAAATAATTCTCGAAATGCATTTCCAACTTATAGCAAACTTGGTCCATTCGAACGTCCAAGTCTGTATGACCGAAAATAATGCTCCCCAATAAAATCTTTTTCATCCGTTGTTAGCAAGATTTGGATATCTATCAAGCTTTAACCAACATAAGCATACTGTTATGTTTCCATGATGACATTCGATGAGGTCAACACGTGGTGCGCATGAGCAACAAAGGCTTGTGACGTTCAGTATAGTTTGTTTTGGTGCGTACCGTAAGTTACTTAATATAGATAACGATTTAGTGCCAATGAATATCTGAAGAGTTCCCTATCCTGGAGACTTTAGTCAAAGTGTGGATGTTTAACGAAACACTCTGTCGGACTACGAGGATTCGAGAGAAGACGAGAAATAAATAAGGTCCACCTGTCTACCAGGTCAAACCACTCGACCACGCCAGTGACATAATCATTCTACTACAACATTCTAAATAAACATTAAAATATTCAATTTCTTATGTATTCATCATTAAACAAATTGTCATCGTTTTGGGAAAACTCTCTTATGGAAGAAACTCGAAACCTCTCTTTAATAAACATCATTGATGAGAAGTATACCGACTCTAAATTATCTAGAAATTTCCCATTTTTTTTTTTTTTCACAGATTCAGAAGTTTCTTTGAAATAGTAGAAGACGTTGTCCTGTTTTTCAACTTCTCCCGGAAAAAAAAAATAGAACAGGAAGGAACGGAAGAAAAGAAAGGAGAAACATTCTATACATAGAATGAAATACGACCTTCCTGCATCAATTAAGACATATTCTCAGAGAACAAAATCAAAAGAGACACAGAAACAAAAAAAGAAAATTAAGGTAAATTAAATTATTGAACGAAAACATGGAAGATGGTTTTGATATTTTGCTTTTTTTTTTTATTATTTTGAAATTATAATTTGTTATTGTACCTTGTTATTTTAGCAGAGTTAATGCACAGTAATTGTTTTAATAATTAATAAAATAATATTTTGCTTTGTAAAATGGAAGAAAAAAGACAAACAACTTGTAGAAATGCTTATGTCAGCGGCTGTGTTGGGACAAAATGGAATTTTAATTAAGATGTAAGTTTCTTTTTAAAAATAATAAACAAGAAATTCTAATCAGAATTATGGCAATGACAGGACGCTGGAATATTTTTAAGTACTCAATTTTATTAGAAAGCAAGTTTAACGTCCGTAATCATTTATAAATGGAGGGAAATCGCCAACCGGACAACAAATATGCCTTCGCCCATTGAGCCAACATCAACGAGAATTCTGTACAATTGTTTCGTCCTTATTGGGGACTCATCAGCAGAATCTACTCGTTGACGTTTGGCTCGCCGCGCGAAAGCTCTACCAAAAGAAAACGCGATCCCGCGAATGGCCCGCCGGGATAAACAACAATAAAATAAAAAATGATCCTGAAAGATCCAAAATATTAACCCCTTGTCCTCTCACCGAAAGGCACTAAGGAAATTAATCACAAATAGACAAATTGAGAAATTCAATAGAAAGCAAGTTTAACGTCCGTAATCATTTATAAATGGAGGGAAATCGCCAATACTTAATAATTGTTATTAATGTGTTAATCCCATTCGGTCCCAGCGCTGTTGAGCATACCTTGTCGAAAACAGGCGAACGCAATGATTACAGCTTTATTACCAAACTCATGGAAGTTGACGATCCCGTATTTTCGTGATTTCACGTAATTTACGCGAGAATAGTCTCTATCCATGTCTTCTCACAAAATATTGAAATATTTAAATGAATTATAATACGGGGAAATGCATGAGACTTTTACTACATTTTAATACAGTTTTAATAAATTGAAATCAGTCAATAAACAAACAATAAATTCATTATGTAGCATTTTCCTAGTGACAGACATTAAAAATACTAAATTTCTTGAGATCTGCTGAAGAGGCTAATGGCGAGATCTCGAGAATTTCGTAATTCTCGCGCAAACGTGATCGTCAAAATAAATGTGTTAGACAGTAATTGAAAACAGTCGTATTGTGACGGAACGCTGAAAAGTGGATTTCTGGTGAACTTTTATTTTTAAAATAGTCACAAATTTCATCAGTGTATCTTAATCGATTGGATGACGCCTGGCTGCATTGTTTTAGGATGAATCATAAGGTATCAAATTTCTTTTATTCATTCCAATGATTTCGCCGCAAATAACGAACTTCCGATGCTGTAGACCCAAAGTTCATGACGTGTTCTACAAGAAAAACTATAAAGTTTCTTCATTTCCAACCAGCAACTGGTCTCAAACAACAGATCGAGCTGAAATGAGCAGTAATACGCAAATGCTACCCACTCTAATATTGCATAAAACTTGCAAACTGGTAGTTCTACAACTCATCGGACAGACAATCATAGGGTTTTTCAAGATATACATTACACTTATCAAGGGCGCGAAAAAGCAGAATAGTTTAAACCCAAAAGCGTCACAATTTCCGGGGTTGCATTCAATAATTTCAGAATCAAAAATACACAACCTAATATTTTCTTAAAAAAACATAAAATATTCAATAAGTTAAAAAAACTGTTAATAACAACAATAACTCATTTTCCAATGATGACCTGTTCATCAAAGATAAAAAAAAAAGTTATTTACTGAAAATATTGGTAAAAAAAAAAATATTGATTCAGAAAGAAAAGGAGAACAAGAATGGCACACGGTTTTTGATCATCGACTCCTTCCTTTTTTTTCCTTCTATTTCACCCGAAGTTAAAAATGGGAAGACGAACAAGAAAAAGAGGGAAGAAGAAGAAGAAAAAAATCAATGTATTTCAATTTTTGTTGCAACTCCAATCAGTTTAGTTGGGTGTTAAGAAGGGCTTGAGGCTTCTTGAGTCATTTCCTCAACAGCCAATGTAGCTTAACCTTTGAACCTGACCTAACTTAACCCCAATCTTACAATGCAAATGGAGAGGAAGTAAAAAAAAAGATCCATTCACCAATATACATACACCGCCTGCAGAAAACCGAAAAGAAAATTATTATTGTGCATTTATTTTACCCTCTGTCTATTCCGCTTTTCCATCTATCTTTTAAGTTTCGCATTTTTTTTTTTTTAATTAAGAACTAATTTTTCGAAGTTAAAAAAAAAAAAAAAGAAAGCTTTTTCATAAAGTTATAAAGTTTCATAAAGTTTCATAAAGCTTATCTTTCTATTATAAAATTATTATTAAGTTTATTGCTACAAAAAGTAAGTGATAATGTAAATTAATTGTTTAAAATATTTTTAACGAGTGCGAATATAACTTAAGTAAAAAATAAGAGTATCAAAAATTTTTAAAAGAAATTTAACAACATTAAAAATACTTATGGAGCCTTTCAAGCTCCTTTGCGGAACTCCTCTTCAACACAGCAGAGTATTAAGTAGCAAGAGTATTAAGTGTAAGATTAGTTAAGTTATTTTTAATGTGCTTTATTTCAAATTTTTAAATATCAGTAAAAATACAAGTGAGAACTCTTAAAAAAGCACTATTTTATAAAACTAAAAATATATACAATAAATAAAATAAGTACATATTTACAGTAAAAGTCTGCGTTCAGGAAGCTTTTCGGCCATTTTTGTAATGGTCATCTTTTAAAAGTATAAGATTAAGTATTTAAAATGCCAATATTAAAAAAAGAACTATATAAAAAAATGGATATCCTAAGACAGCCAAACTAATTTTTTTTTTTTAAGTTTCTGTCGAGAAGACTAAAGAAAAATCCCAAATTGGATGATTGAGTGGAAGTGAGAGGTCAAATGCCGTAACATAAATTTCCCATAAATAATATAAGAATAATAATGATCAATAAGAAAACCTACTCAATGTCAGAAATTCTTTTGTTATGTAAAACGTAGTAATAATGAGTCTATATATAAGCCGAGAATGGGCTACAAAACGATTTGTTGTCGTTGAAACGACATTATTATCATAATACATTGAAAAGTGGAACATCACTGTTTACTTAGATAATCACTATGTTTCACCCTTTTTTAGATATTGATCAAAAGGCATAAGTTAGGAGGAAAATTACATTATATATTATGTAAAGCATTGCATTATTCCAATCAAAAACAGAAGTTAAAAGTTTACTGGTAACTTTACAACTGTCTGTTCGAACATTTTTTTTTTTTAACTGCAATCTTAATTTTCGTTCTACAGTTTTAAAACAATGAAATATTTGGAGATTATGAAGTAAGTTCGATTAATGAAGGAAAAAAAAATCATAAAAAACGTTAAAAATAAACAAAAAAAGTTTAATAAAAAAGGGGGAAAAAATACTTATACAACAAAAGTTTTACGTGCGTTGTGTAATTACATGAAATACAAGACAAAAACGCAGAAGACTAGAAGTTCATTGATCTGTTTTTGCTTTACTTACTTATATAATAATACTTTATTTACTTATATTGAGGAAAATTATTAACGTGCCAAAATCATGATGCCTTTCTTCCACAGAGAAGGAATGGTAATTTTTTAAATTTAGGGAAACTTGATAAAGAACCCAGACCGATGGGTGGTTCGAAACGTACGTAGTTATTTCCCATTTTTTATCATGTTTGTTATCTATGTGCTATTTGTAGTTGGCATTTTTATTATTAATAGTTTATTATTAATACTGATGGACAAATAAAAATAAAAATAATAATAATAATTATGATAGGCCACAAGGTCGAAAAAATTAATTATGTCGTTCACGAATTTCAATAAAATGCAACTAAATAGATAGAATATATGAAAGGATTGTTTTCAATTATTTTTTTTTTTAATGAAATCATCTAAAAACGACGCGAATAGAATGTTCTGGAGCGGGGGAGGTGACGCCAACGGTTTCAACGAATGTATCTTCTGTTAACCGAATCCTCCCAATTAGAGGTCCACTTTGTCAATCCTAGTAATTAATATCGGGTGCGTAGGGGAATGGGGTGGGAGGCACAACGAAAGCTCCGTGACTCACCTCCCAATTCGCGATCAATTAAGATGTTTAATTCGTTAACCAGTGGAAAGGAACCTCTCTCTGGTTACACCCACACCATTCGGAGGCGGCTTAAGAGATTCCTTCGTAAAGGGTTAAACGGAGAGGATTAAAGGATAATCTCTGGACTTAAAGAGAATTAAGAAGTATTGAAGTGTCCGGTATTTCCGAAGATCCGGAAAGTGCCTACAAGTTTGTCACGAAAAAAAAAATTATCTAAAAAAAACAAAAAAAACAAAAACAAAATCAGATAATAAACAATATTGACTTGGAGATGACTAAGAATAATCTATATAATCTGAAATCCACATAATCTGATTCAATCAGAGAAAAGATAAAAATGACGTTAAAATATAAGGGAAAAAGTCAAAACATAAAAGCATTGACGTTTCTTTAGCGTAATGTAACACTAAACATTACAGTAAGCTTTTTTTCCTTACTTAAAAGTGAGTAGATAACATAAAAACCAACATTTGAAGCACTTTGGTAATCAGGGGTTGCATTAATTAATTCAGATTACGAAGATTATAAAGTACAGTTTGATTTCATAAATGTTTTAGTCGTTTTAGATTTATTTTTTTACTTTAAACTTTTTTTAACTAATTTTTTATTAACTTATTTTTATTGGCTTACTTTTATGTTGCTTTGGACCACAGACGTTAAAAGGAACATGTTTATATTTCTTTGGGCGGGAAAAAGAGGTCTCAATTCTTACAAAAACGTAGAAATAATTCGTTCCAGATAATACCTGTATGCCTATCTATTAAACCGCAGAATATATATATCATTTCCTATTTTGTTTTTGTGTTTTGTAAACTGTAGGGAAAAAAAAAGAATATGAGAACTAGAATACCAATTATTTATTTTGAAGATTTTTCGATAAAAAGCATGAATCCACTGAGTAAAAGTACCACGAAAGTAACTTTCTACAATCCTGGTTGTTTTAGATGTTACGTTTTCAACCTATAGCCTAGATAAGTAAGTTACTGTACCTCGCTTAAAACCCATTATATTGAATCTGTCTGTTGTGTGCTTTTTATCTACGTTTTCCGTGTGTTTAAAGAGTTACTGATAGTGAATTTTGAAGTTTTCCATCTTATCAAACTAAAAACTATTCCAGGGATGGATATTTTGTAGAAGAAAGGCGAGAGAAATTACTTGTAGTCTACAGAAAGATCTTTTTTAATCGTTTTTGAATGGAGATTTGAGATTGCAAACTCAATTTCGGTACCACAGCCACAGAAATCGATTCGTAATGGTTTCTTGAGCATTGGGTTTATTGGGTAAAGGCATTGTTTTATTTGCTAAAGTTATTGAGAAGATAAGTTTTCTTTCACGTGCAAGAGAACAATGGGTTCTTCCCCATTCACGAAATAAGCGCTTCTCATTTGGCAGAGAAGTATTTCACTACATCTCTGGCTATAATTTGAGTCGATTGGAACGCTGTAAGGGATCGTCTGGGTTTTCTTTTCCTTTAATCCCCCTGGGGGAACAGGACGCCAGCAAAAGCGTGGGGGTGGGGGTGGAAACGTACGGAGGGCGATAATGTCGAAAAATCAATAAAAACAATAAGGTCCGTTGGTGGCTTTGGTGTAGGTGGAGAGACTTCAAACGACATAATTATCGCGAGGGACTGTGATTGTCTTGGGAGGGAACAAAAAAAAAGTGTGGGGGGGGGAGGGTACAGGCGAACTCCGTAAATATCGCTCCCCCCGGCGTTGAAAATTTGGACTGAGTGTAAATTAATTCGCCTTCTCGACTTTCTCTCCTCCCTTGACAATTAAGACGTTTCCACCCCCCCAAAAAAACAAGTACCCGAAACCGAAAGAAAAAAGGAAGAAAAAAAAATGGCGCGTGCCAGCTTCATCTTGATATTTTTTTTTTTCCTTTTGTCCCTTTCTGACTGTTCGGGAGATACCGTCATGCATTGGAACTGGAGAATTACTTTAATTCGAACGCCGTACATCACTTGCGGAAGGAGGGGGGGAAGGGGGGACAGGGAGGGAGGCGTAGGGGGGCGTCTCTGACAAAAGCCACCTTATAAATACGGAGCGCTATCAAGGCGTTTTGTTGTTCAACCCCACCCGATTTCATTGCGGCATTTATCGCCAGAGGGCAGTTATTATTGCCGAGATTAATCCTGGGTCACGTGTCATAAGAGATTTACGACTGGTTAGGTCTAAGCGTTGTTTACACGGTTGCTAAGGGCAGACTAATAGGCTGGCCAATTCACAAATGTTGTCCGAACATTAGCACTACAATGGACTCCCAAAATAAAAAAAAAGGCAAAAATTGCTATCATCAAATTATAGGTAATTTCCTTTCTTGTAGAATTCAAAAGAGAGGGAAAAAATATCACATTACAAAACATAAAAGAAATATTAACCGACGATCAAATAACTATCTCAACACCATCCATCACAAACTCAGCTTATTTATGTATTCTATTGAAATGCTTTGCAGCCTTAACCCGTAGTTTTTTGTATTCCTGTAAAAATAAAGGGAAATTGGTGTGGCCAGATAAATAAAGTATATATTTCGGTTCAAGATTCGTAGCTCTCTTTTTTATTAACAAAACTATTATTAATAAAAATATTCGAACTCATAATGCGTTGGTTAACTTACGATTAGACAAATCCCAAAAGCTAACGTAGATTGCCTGAAATGATGTTTTAATTATCATATTCATTCTTATTATTTAATTGTGGCTAAATAGCTAATTAATGGCTTCCAAAATTAATATTTTTAATATTAATTAAATAATTAATTAATAATAATATTATTATTATTATGCATTTAATAGTATACTAAGTAGTAGTTTCATTTAAGTAGTATACCTTGTATAATATATGAATACACACACAACTACTTCTGAATTTTACATATACATTATAATTACAATACAATTTTATTTATATATATTATTATTTATTTTAATTATTATATAATATAGAAAACGTGGTTTTTAAAAGTTTTTTAACATTAATTATTTTTGTATATTTATGCTTTAAGCCAAAAGCATTAAAATTAAAATAATGATATAATCATGAATGTTCTAGTAATTACATTTTCTGAATCGTAATAAATACAAAATCTAGTAAAAATTGTACGTACTCAATAAAGTATGTCAATGTATCTTTTTTTTTTAGATGATGTTTAAAATCGATTCATGTTTCAGATAAAGTAAAAAATCATTTTTGGTGAATTTGTGAATCGGAATTAAGAGTCAAGTTCAAAAACAAATGGAAAATAAAAATAAAAACTGTACTACCGAATTCTCCGAATAAAAGACATCAATTCGACGTCTTTCGTTTCCTTTGCAAACTTATCTCCTGAGACAGTACCGGTAACAGAAAGTGATAAAATCGAAAGCAGGCCTAGAATGGGGTCTGTATTTTGGAGGACAGTGAGAAATCTTTGACGTTAAAAAAAAATTAAGCAAAATAAAATGAAATGATTTCTTAACTAATTCTTTCTCATTATCTTCACTCTAATTAATTTTAAAAACAAACCATTTTTCTAGCATAATTCCGCGACTTTCTTTGGTAGTACATAAATTATTATAGAGATAAATGCTTTGACTGATTTATTATTTTATTTAAAAAGAACAATTAAAACAAAAATCAAATATGTCATCTTTTGTGAGCATAAGATTTTATAATTAAAAAAAAAAAAAAAAAACAGATTTCAAAATCCATTTCACGGTACATGACTTTTATTTAATTGTATATAAATTGCATAATATTAAAGATCAATTTGTAAAAGGCAAAAAGTTTTTTGATAAAGATTACAAAATTTAACAAGATTAAACAAAATCTACTTCATACGCTTTTCCCACTTCTGATTATTTTTAAATCGAAAAAAAAAATCAAATATCAATATAATTTTTCTTAATTTTGAAGAGTTATTCTTTATATGTGCCTAAAAAGAATGCTTATAGTTATACTCTAAAGCACTCTAATTACTCTAAAGCACATCACAGTTACAATAAAGTTTATAATTCCTGATTACTGGATTTTTTTAAAAAGATTAATTAGATTAATTCTTATTCTTGAAACGTATCTTCAGTATAGATATATTTAAAAAAGAGCGAGATCTTTAAGAATTACATAAAGTTTACGATGTATTAGTTATAAACTAAAATAAACAGTAGCTTTGTTTAAATAATAACAATTTATTTAAATTTTAAAATTAACTTATTTTTATGTATATCTAATCTTTAATATGCATTATATAATATTATTGCAACTTAACCTGCAAATATTATTATACATTAACATATATGGATTATAATTTTCAGCACCTACAAAACAGGTTATTGTACAACCTAGTAGGACTGTGTTGTAATTAAATTATTTAATAATAATTATTTAATAACAATAAAAATAAAAATAGGAATTAGGAACTTTTTTTAGGAATTACGTTTTCATAAAAATGTGGCTTCCCTGCAATACCGGAAAGCCCTGCAGGGAAGCTACCCAAAGCCATAAACGGGGGAGCTTTAAGTTATATTATAATTTATTTATAACTTATATATAATTTATTATATAACAAAGTCACACGGAAAAAATGATCTGTAATATTGTAATTTTAGATATTGAAAATATACTCTGTCAGAATAAAAACATAGTTTAACCCACAGAAGTTAAATAACCATCCCCTACCCCAAAAATAAAAAGTAAGATAAAAAAATAAATATTGGGTTAAGTTAAAGTCGTAACTGAATGTTTAGTTTTTATTAAAAAAACTCCCAATAATGAAATATCGAAGCAAAAATTAAGTTTAAGTTCAGTTAAAACTTCGAAATTCAACATAAATTATTCTCGCTGCAAAAGTAATTCGTTAAAAGATTTGTAATAAGGACAACAAGAACGTAAATCGCGTAATGTTTTTGAAAGGGAAAATAAAAATTTGATACATTTTAAGAGTAAATGGAAGGATAATCTTAATCCTCAAAGATGGATTATCATTAAGAAGAGATGAAGTTGTAAATTCACTCAGGTAAAGAGATTTTTTCGCAATTTTTTTTTTTTTTTTGTCTAATACTCACACTTTTGTTAATAAGACGAAGAAGGAGGGAAAAAAAAAAAAAAACCTCACTCCTACACGTAAGGTAAAAACACACACCTACATAAAAACTGCTAAATTAGTTGGTATGCTTAATTTGTAGACCTTGTTCGGATGCAGTCATTCTGTACCTAATCTGCAATCTTAGGCTTTGGGCTAAGACGCCAACAATTCATTCCGAAAAAAATGGGAAGAAAAAAAAAATCAAATTTGCTAACATCCAAACTTAGCTCATTAAGGTTAAGCTAGCGTTGGTTTTCTAATTTCCCCCGCTATTAATGAACACGGAACTCATTATGCAACGAAAAACACGATCACTTCTGAATACATATTGTCAACAATGGATTGGAAAAATACTTTGTTTCTCAGTGAAGAAAAAAAATAATAAGACGAGAGATAAGGTTGTCTGCCTTGAAAACAAATTTAAAAGACATAATACTTTTTAGATTGACTGAAAATTATCAAACATCATCGCAAAAGTATCGTTACGATACCAGGTAAGTAAAGAACCGGTGAAGTTAAACTAACAATTATATCAACGCAATCACAGCAACCAGTGTATCGTTACTTACTTACATGTGAGTTTTTTATTTTTATTATTTTTTTGAAGTAATTTCAGTTAAATCTTTACGATATGTAAAAAGTTAATATATTAAATAACAGTGAGAACAAGTTATTTACAAGTTATTTATTTGTCACTCTCAGAACGGTCGTTTCACGCTTCATCTGTAACTAGCGAGGTCTCAATATGGAGGTCATTAGAATTAATCGTGACAAAATTAATATGGCACCTCCAGAAATTAAAATAAAACAATAAATACACATTAA
>JAFIDM010000007.1:9607433-9631184 GCA_023159025.1 Thereuonema tuberculata | reverse complement strand
AAATAAATACCAATTAATTAACAATGGTCTTTGAATGAAAAATAACAATCAAGAATAATTAATATTAACCTAATAACTAAGTGAAAGTATTACTGATTCTCAAGAACTGCTAAAATTATAACAGATCATGTAATTCCTGCACTAAAATATGATAAAAACTTACTTAATGTTTTTTTCTTAAGGAATAAAAATTTATAAGATTCAACAAAAGTTACATAAAAAATGATTATCAAAAAAAATATAATAACGGAGGAAACCAGATAAATATATACATAAAAATATATTATAAATAGAGAAATATCTTAAAAATAACATTCATCATTGCTATTCTTAAAATACATTTGAAAACGGAATATTTTCCGATAATTATTGTAATATTATATTTATTATATTTATATTAAATTATTATATTATATTTTTGCTGCATTCAATGAATTTAATACATTTCTTAATTTTTTTTTGATGAAATATACTGCAAGAAAATTATTGTGTGGTATTTAAACGGTAAATGAATGTACTGCAGTTCTTAAATATACGAAAATTATTATGCAGTGTTTAAAGAATTTAATGCAATTTACTTGCCGTGGTTTTTCTCTACGATAATTATTGTTCTGTATTTTGACTTACAAAAAAATATTAGAAAACTCAAAGGCTCAGCTAAAAGCGTTAGTACGTTGAGTTTGAAATTTATTTATAAAGAAATGCTGTATTTATAAAAAGAAATCAGCTAGGAGCAAACTTGATTCGACGCCAAACACGATGTACAAACGTTGTCTCCGGAATGTTCGATTTTTTTTTATTTTACTTGTCAATTGGAATTTTTTCTTATTTTTTTTAGCATCTCGGAAGGTGTAAACAATATGTTTGGTTTCATGGAAGATGGATCTGGTGTCGCCTGGATGTTGGACCTCGGCGCTGACCAAGGTTTCATAAACACGGTTCGGGACGCATTACGGAGACGCTGGCGTTTTGGCAAGAAGGGAGGGGTGCCCTCCACCCACCCCCCCGGCTCAGGGTTGTAACTCAGACCCCCTTTAACTGGTGTATAAACAAAATGGGAGTGTTTATCTGCAACCAGGCCCGGATGTGGAAAATGTCGCAATTGAATTATATTCGGGGACTGGGACTTTTTTGGAGGGAAAAGCCGAATAAATAAATAGAAAACAAGGAATTGGATGACAGAATGACCTCAGGAGGGGGTGGAATGGAGAAGTCCCGTCTTGTCCAGTGTCACCATACGTCTCGAAAACACATACTTCCAGTTAAAGACGATTCGGGAAAAAGGGGAAGAAAGGAAAAAAAAAAGGCGAACTGGCAACCAACAAGGTTTTTATATTTTGGAAGTCAGCAGTCGGTCAGAAACATTACTTACTAAGTCAGACGAATCACAACAGCTATAAAAGAAAATAAAAATTTCGATTGACAGTCGCCCAGTCCAAATAATGCTTCTTTTTCATAATTCAACGAATTGGAAGAAACAATAACAATGGAAAATAACATCTTCCTTCCAACAAATAATTTGACATTGTTCCTGGCAACTTTTTGAAAAAAACTAACTTGCCTACAACTGATGAAAATACACTGAAAAAAAAAGTATCAAGGTGATCTGTAATTAAGATACGTCTAAAACTACATATCCTGTTTGGTTGAAATTATAGACGTAACTTTAAAGTAACTTAAGACGTAACTTTTGACGTTTTTAATTTTCAGTTTAATTAATTAATTAATTTTTAATTTATTTAGATTCATAGATAAGGCGCTAGAGTCACAACAAGCGTCTACAAGATCAATATCAAGATGTTATGAAGTAATAATACGGTAGTTCAAAACTCTATATATATTAGAAAGCTTAAACTTTAAAGACAGATAAAGTATATATTTAATTGAAATTCTGTAGTATTTTTTCCATTTTTCACAAACGTATCGGTTTACAAATAAGATTTACGGGATCATCGGAAGTGCAGTGGTGCCTCAAAAGAAAAAAAGGAACAAAGATTTTAAATGTTTAAATAAACGTTTAAGATTTATGGGAATTAAAGAGAAAAAAAACCGGTTGATATTATTATTTCTGCGTATATATTGACGC
Organism: Thereuonema tuberculata; assembly: GCA_023159025.1. Taxonomy (NCBI): domain Eukaryota; kingdom Metazoa; phylum Arthropoda; class Chilopoda; order Scutigeromorpha; family Scutigeridae; genus Thereuonema; species Thereuonema tuberculata. Next base: position 9,629,098 of record JAFIDM010000007.1, on the reverse strand, counting down.
AACTTTTATTATTATTTTCGGGTAACTCTGGTTAATTGTGAAAAAAATTAAATTATCATTTAAGAAAAAAAAAAATAAAATAGCACATTAAATAAGATTCCAAACGTGATTTCAGTATATTTTCGCTGATTTCCCTTCTTTCTCGGTACTATCTAAAGAAGTTCCCGATAATATACAGAATATGTATTGTACTTAAATAAATGCTTTTCAAATAAAGAAGGTTTTTAAAAATCAGACATAAACAATGACGTAACAATGACATAAACAACGGATAAATGTAACTTCTGTTCGTAACAATCGGGAACGTTCCGTTGTTTTACAAACAGACAGACAGAGTCAAATATGTAGTCTTTTTAAATGGATTTTATAGTAATGATTTAATACTATACAAAAGCGTTTAGCAAAAATGCTTGTTTGTAAATTTAAAATAAAATCCTTAAAAGTCTAACTCCTGTTCAAAATCCCAAAGCGAGATCATTTCAATTTCAGTTTAGTTTTTGCCGCTAACAGCGGGAAATCAATATTTCAAATTTAATGATATTCCTTAAGGTTTTTAAGATGAAAGTAAATGTTCCTTCTCAATATAAAACATTAAGGAACTGAGTTAATAGTTATCAAACGTACATCCGCTGTCAAATTCGTTATCACGAAACAACAAAGTACGTTTTAACAACAAATACGTCGAAGCAATTCTGTGAAATAAGAAATCATAAAATAAAGAACGATATTAATATTTTTTTACTCCAAGATTGGCTAAAAACAATGTTCACTAACGAACGATTAATAAACTTGGATTCCAATATTCACACAAACATTTTACAACTATTTCAATTTCAAAATTCGTAACAGTTAAAATATCAGGAATAGTTAATTTCGGATAGTAAATTTCCAAAAAACAAGTATTAATCTCACACGTGAAGAAGTAATCAAGAATAACTAAACTTAAGATCAGATTTTCAACCTTCAAGGTTCTTAATTAAACTTCGAATTCGGAATCAGAAATTTATACGAAAACTAAAAAGAGACAAAATTAAACGAATCATCATAACGATGAAGCGTCTTTAGAGAAAGAAATATTGGTAAAGGGATAATTTAAAACGTAATATTTTTGATGTTTAAATGCTAGTTTTTTTTCATGCATCTCTAGACGTCAGAGCAAAAAATGATAAAAAGAATAGAAAAAATCTTACATTTTAGCAAACTGTGATTTTTATACCAACAGGCTTTACAATTGGTGTAGCGTTTACTTAACAGACATCGGAGATGAAAAAAAAGATGTTCGAAATAATAAAAAACTTGAATGCGATTTTATGCCAAGACATGCGTGGTCGTCCATTTATAATTAAGATACTTCCAAAACTACATATCCTGCTAAGCTGAAATTATAGACGTATCTTTAGATTACATTGAGGAAGAACCTTCTTGATTTTGGTACATTTCTGATCAATAGAAAAGGCGCTAGAGTGTCTAAAAGTGTCTAAAATACGTTGATGTTTAAATGTACCAATCACGGTAACTCAAGAACTTTTTATATTACAACGCTGAAACTTTGATGACAGATAAATGTTATTGAATATCAGTTTCTATTAAATTATTATCTTCCACAGGGACCCAACAACCAGAGTAAACACTCCTTTAAATAATTGCAAGATTGCGATAATTTTAGCGTGACGTTTGGAGCACGTATTTGAGATACAATATTTTATTTTTAAAACACTGAAATTGGAATCGTTTTATATGAAATTACAAGGATGAAATTTTTAGATGTTATTTTAAAGACGAACAACGGAATTTGAAAAAGGGAAATTTAATATCGTCTCCATATTTCCTAAAATACTTCCTCCTTCAATTCCTATAAATAAAACAAGTTTATTGTTCATTATTATCCAGTCATTATAAAACCACATCCTGTACTTCGATTTCACAACCACTAGAATGATTGTTTGGTTAATTGAATTTTTTTTTATGTAATTTCTTCTTTTTATATCCCAGAAATACAGTTAATTCCCTTGCATTTATCAATTATCTCGTAATTTACTGTAAAAAAACAGGGATTGTTTTATTTATCGTAAATTGTATTTTTTACAATCTGCAAAATGGTTGCCTTCATTTATCGTTTGGTATTTATGTAATAAAAATTTCCTAAAATCTAATATCGAAAAAAATTTCTTTGGAAAATAATCCGTATTAAGTGATCTACAAGTTGATTTTATAGCGACCTAGCTTTTAGATAGAAAACGTTTTTACACAAAATACGGTAATGCAACAAAATACGATAACGCAACACAAATTACGGTAATGCAACTAAGAAATACACCTAACCCCCGAAGAACACGATACTTGAAGAACACAAGTTTCGAAGAACACGGATACCTTCCCCCGAATTACACGGTTTCAAACTACACGATTTTCGAGTAATTCTTTTGAAAAAGAATAAAATATATGTATTATTTGATATAAAATTACAGTAGTTAAAAATTTAGAGTAATATTCTCATCAATTACGTCAACGATTAATGAAGTTTTAACCTTTTTAATACTTTTAGTGTTTTAGAATTATATTTTTCCCAATTAATTTGACTGAATAATTTATATTTTATAAAGTTTTCCAATCTTAAACCAAAATTATTATTCAATTTATTGATTTGAAAGATTTTTAACCAATTGTATTTAGTTATTTTTTTTATTATTTTGATTATTTTTTATTTTTACCCTTGAAACGGAATCCCGTTTTCTGTAGTATCGAACAACACGGTTTCAAAGAACACGGAACCAATTAATCGTGTTCTTTTGGGGGTTAGGTGTACATTAAAAAAAAAAGGAAATGTAAAAGCTACCTAAAAAATGTTTACTTTACTGGTAGAAATAACTAGTTGAAACATTTAGCACAGAAATCATCTTTACCCAAGAAGATACGCGTCGAATGCTGTCTGAGAAGGATGTAGCGTATACGCAACGCGCGCCTCAAGTGTTTACATTAGCGCTTTGCGTAAAAGTTTGGATAACTCGAAATTATATTGTTAGTTTCTACGGACTTTTTGCGTAACTCCGAATCTACGTAAATAGGAAACTGTCTGTTTCTCCAAATTCTTTAAGTTCAAACGCGCATCATTCAAATATATTTTCATCGTCCACGCAGGAATCAGAACGTTAAAAGATATATTATATATCTCACTATATAATAGCGTGTTATTTAGCTTCCGCACGTATTTGCAAGTGATATATAGTGTGTTATTTTTTTTTGGTGGCCAAAATTATTTGCGAGCTAAAAAAAATAATTTTTATTCAGCATTTCGCCAGTTCTTTCGTTCGTAATCTGGCGAATAAGCGGGAGAATGTATATGCTACGAAAATAACTCTCAAAATAACGCAATATTTATAAATGTGCTAACTTTCTATGTTTGTTTGTTTTTTTGTTTTTTTTAATTGATTGTATTTTTAATTGTAACTACATCAAATCTCAATAATTCTCGATTTAACTTAGGTGTTTATAGCTGCTGCTGGGTAATAGAGCGGTTGTTTCGCGCCAGCGGTGGTTGTACGAGAAACCGTATCTTTCGCGGAGAAAAACAGCGGCAAAAGAAGTTCGCATTTTCCGGAGGATTTAAAGCATTATTTTATGGAGGAAACATATTCACTATATTCCGCATTACGAGTCATAGCGACAGCGAGGAAATGAACAAGTCTCCCTAAACAAAGCAGCTACGGCTACGAAGGCCGTAATGACGCGCCAAGTGCCGAGGTGAATTTCAAATTTGCAAATTTGGCTTTGCGTAAATCCAGAGATGCTGTAGACGATGATTAGGGGGGCGGGCGGGGGTGGGGAAGGAAGAGAGGCAAGGCAAAACAAGCCCCACAAGAAGAGAAGAAGAAGAAAAAAAAAGAGATAACAGAGAATACGCAAATGAAGAGTGCTAGACGATGGAAATAAAATACACCGGACTTTGCCATTAGAAAATAGAAGGATAAACTACAAATCCCAGGCAGTAAAAGGAAGTTTTAGCGTGTTTGTTTTTTTAGCGATTTCCTTGTTTTACTTCATTTACAAGAGAGTGGCTGTTATCCAGGTTGATACGGAGACGGACTGTTAATAGATTCGAATAAGCCCTTCAACATTTTGTAATTTCTTTTCCAAAAATCTTATTTTTAGCGTTTTTTTTTCCCAGGAATAAGAATTCTTATTTCTGGTTGATCATTGTTAAGTGGCTAATAATGATGTTGACGGATGCTTTGTTTCTATTAGGTCATCTCAACAGTGAAGTGTTAATTAAAACAAAAAGAAAGATAATTTGGATTTTTTGTTGGAGAAACTTTTACCCATAATAACTCGCTTCACGAGCCAAATTCTTCGATAAAAGATTGATCATTTCTAATCAGAAAGCAGAGAAAAACTAAACTTGATAACAATCTGATATTTATCAGCTGTTCCAGGATGTCACTTGGTAAGCAATTTGGTCTCACCCATTGTTGTTTATCAGATATTTCTGTTGATCGTTGTTAAGTGGCTAACAATGATGTTGACGGATGTTTTGTCTCTATTAGGTCATCTCAACAATGAAAAGTGTTAATTAAAATTCGTCACCACGGGCAATCTAACAGATGTAAAGAACGTATCAATGTTTCACTAAAAATCTAGAACAAATTTTCTCAAGTTCCTAATTTTGATAAGTTATTATAAATAAAGAATTCGTTAAGAATAGCATCTCGCTCTCAAAAAGTATATCTTTTACGCCAATTCATATCCTTATTCAAATCTTCAAATTAGATACGTCAGGACGTGTTTAAATGGACGTCTACGCAAAGATCTCCGAGCAGGAGTCGCACGGGGAGCAAAGTGTTAAAAAAATACAGTAGAGTCCCGATTATCCGAGTTATTGTGGACCAAGACTAACTCGGATAACCGAAAAACTCGGTTAAACCGAAAATTGTAATAAAATAAATCGTCTAGGTTTAAATGTATATTTTAACAAATACAAAAGTTATACAGATACACCACATACAATTCATATTGAAAGAGTTCTTTTACTTAAAGAAGTCCTTAATTGTTTATTGTTTGACGTTACTTTGGCGTTTTTCTGCAGCAATGTTTCGCCATTTTTTTAAGGATGACCCAGGATTGTTGGTGTCGAAACCATTCCCCGATTCCAGGTAGGGGGTCATATGACTAGAAGAACCAAGATTAATTTGCGAAAAAAAAAAAAACATCCTAGAACTATTTGATAGCTTGGTTAAAGCGGAAACTCGGATAATCGGGGTTTTACTGTATCATAATTAACCCTTTCAGACCCGGTGTCCAATATTTTGGACACAACTTATAAATTCAGTTAATGTACTTGTAAAGCTGAAATAAACTTTCAGACCCAATACACCTTTTTTTTAGACATTTTATATCAGGTTTTTCACGTGCTGGTTTTCATCTAGTAGCTGCGGAATGAGTTACGAAGTTTATAAACCACAGCGGCGGAACAAGGAGCTGAATCCTCAAGTAAGTAACTTCTGTGAATTTATTTAGTTATTAATTTTGACAATTCTGAGTTAAAAAAATATTTATAACAATTTTAACAATGTCAAATTTCATTTAATAATTTGAAATGCTTTCGTGTTTGTAATAATTTGTTGTATTCTATTGTTAAAGTTATGTCCAATATTTTGGACATGGGGTTTGAGAGGTTGCAAGAGTTAGGAAAGTTCTTTGACGTGTAGTGAAGCTGCAGTTAGCATTATAATTTTCTGAAAAAGTAATTTTAAACCATAATAAAGCTAAAATTAGTGTTAATTAATATTTTATAGCTGAAATTATTATTAAAATATGTTTTCAACTATTTCTGAAGTAAAACTGAAGTTTATTTACGTATTTCAAATTTTATATATTACAAATAAAAACAGTTTGGGGATATAAATTAATTTAACTCTAATAAATGAATAATCACAATAAATAATTTTTAATGAAAATATATAATAACATATATTAAAATATATAATAACATATATTAATATGTCATTTTAATATTATCATTTATATTGATATCATTTTAATCATATTGTATTATATCTTTATAATCTGTTTTCTATTTACCGGTACATATTTAGCTTTACAAATCCTTTTTCGCGATATTATATAACTACGTATTTATTAAATAATAATTATAATTATAAATATTAATAATATAATTATTTATTTTAATTAATAAATAATAATAATAATTTTTTTTATTTATAGGAAAAAAGAAACTATGATTCGTCAAATCAGAAGGATGCTTCATGTGTCATTGAAATGATTAAATCTGCAGAAGTTTCTGATCTAGATTTCACAGATGATAAAGATTTTTTTTGAAGATGTACCAGTAAAAAATACATGAAGCCATCAGACTTGGAAGTGAAAAAAGTCAAGAAAATGGAAATTAGAAGAGTTGTAATATCTGTGATAGGTCTTCTACTTGATAATAGCTGGAATGAATATCGAAACTACTTGAAAACCAATAATGTTGGAATTAAAAATGTTTTAATCATCTTGAATTTAGAATGAGAGTAACCGAAAACATTGGTTGTTCTCGACAAAATCCGATAAAAAAAAAGAGTAAGGCCAAGCAATATCAGACATCAGTTCAAGAAGAAAAACTACAAAAGACAAGGCCAGAAAGACATCCAATTGAAGAAGTTGGCATGATCATTTCGATCATTTCCCATCAATAGACTAAAGGAAGGATGGAGGCAGATGTAAAAATAAAGATTGCAAAGGCAAAAACGAAGAGTTCTGTGTTCAACGTGTAAAGTACATTTATGTCGAAAGAAAGACAGAAGTTGTTTTATTAGTTTTCATATAAAATAATAGCATTATTATTATTATCCGAACTATATGATCTTTTTCATTAATGGTTAATAGCTCCCTTATATGTAACTTGTAGTTTCCTGCAATATATCCATTTTATAAAATAAATTTCTGCAAGCAAACACTCTGTTTGAATTTTTCCACTAACTTAGTAAACACACCCCTTCAGACCTGGTGTCCAATATTTTGGACATACTCACAGATTCATAAATAATTCGATAAAAATGTAATTTTTATAATTTCTATGTTTATTGCATCCTAAAATGCAGGTTTATAAAGAGAAAAAATTTTTTTCACTTAAATAAAAAAATCAGGTCTGAAAGGGTTAAAAAAAACGAAAAATAAATGAATTTCTTTTGTAGTTTCTAGAATCTAAGTTTCTGTAATAAAGAATACTATATCAATTAACAGTGTTGAAAATATATTTTTTTATCAATTATAGAGTTAATTTTAATTATAAATACTAATTAATAATTCTGTTACAAGTGACTTTGAATTTATTTTTAAAAATTCTTAAGATATCTTAAAATATCTAAAAAAAATTTGATAATCATTCTATACTTTTTTTTAAAGGTTAATTAGTTTCCTTAATTCACAATAATAATAATAATATGAATCATTTTACTCTTATCAAAAAATCATCGTCAAATTTAGTATCACAGCAATACATTAATAGACAGTGTTAATTTGACTATAAAAGTTTTGTAAACATATAAATCAGAGTAAAATATACAAAGTTAGAATAACTTTTGCGAATAGGAGATATGTATATATAAAGTAGGTATTTTATTTCAAGCAAATCAGAGTGGGGTTTTCGAATTCCTGCAAAAAAAAAAAAAAAACCTGACTCAATGCGATTTTCTGAGTGTGGCTTTAGGCCGAATGTCGTCTCATGCATTTTAACAATTACCCAACAGACATTGCGCCAATCAGAAAAACGATTGCTCTTTTGTTAAGGAACTAAAATTTATCAGAACAACCAAGAATTAGCGAAGAAACGTCAATGAAATGAAAGAAAAATTGTCCCGTATCTGTACTAAAATGGGACATATTGTTTTTGATGCTGTAATACGTCACCTTTCAGAATTTCACGATTCTTCAAAGAATCAATAAAATAAAAAAAAATAAAAAATCACATTTCATTCTGTGTAAATTTTTACATTTCTCATATTTTACATGTGTCTACTTTATTACTTAATCCCTCAGCTCGGTTCATTATTACTGCGTTCTATCCTAATTCTATATAATTTTGAAATTGAAAGTTTTTTTTTTTCTACTAACTACACAAATATCCGTTTACTACGATTTTGTATAAATAATTTTTAAACTACATTATTAACTAATATAGAAAACACAAGAAACACAAGTTCTTCACTAAACATCGCTATATTTCGCAGATAGCTGCTTTTTCTGCTTCTTCAGGCTTAATTACAAAGCAAGATAGAAAGAAACATACAATAATACAAACAAACAAAAATAGGCAATGCTTACAATGTTTACAATCATTTGAAAAGCTTCTATTTCTACAATTGAAAAGCTTTAAAATGTAGAAATAGACATTCTGAAGTATCTGATTGGGCAAACCATTATATAACACTTGGACATAATCCAGATCCATTAGTAACAATTCTATTTAATAATATATTGGACACAACAACAGATTTATGATGGAAGATTATGTTATCAATAGTTTTGATTGTTTTAATAAACAAAAAGGAGTAGAAATAAGTCCATTTCTATTAGAAAAATTCAAAAACCATGTAAAATTATGAAGCTTTTTAAATGATTGTAAACATAGCCTATCTTTGTTTGTTTAAATTATTAACAATTTAAATTATTATAATTATTCTATGTTTGTTTCTATTTTGCTTTGTAATTAAGCCTGAAGAAGCAGAAAAAGCAGTTTTCTGCGAAATATAGCGATGTTTAGTGAAGAACTTGTGTTTCCTGTGTTTTTTATATTATAACTACGTGGTTTATATATTTACATTATTTATTACTTTTATGTTACGTTTTACAAAGAGAAGGATATCTCTACATGAAAATCTACTACCTAATTACGTAGTGGAAAATGTTGAACTGTTCAATTGTAAATCTCCTAAGTGTAGCTTCTCTGCTATAGCACAGAGTCGTGTAAGAAAACAAGGTTTTCAAAATTTTATAACAGTGTGCTAATATCCTTGCAAAATCATCCTAAAAGCAAGGATGAATTTTTCCTTTGAAATAGGGAAGAGTCATGCAAACGGAAGATAGCTGCAATTGATACTTTCATCTCCGGTGATCATGGAATTTCCTAAAATATCCTACGGGATCCTTTCTCCTATCACCGATCTAATGCCGCTAATGAATATTAGATGAAAATACTTAAACCAAAACAAGTTATGATTTTTATTTAATACGAGTATATATATATATATACATATATATATAAACTGAAAAATATTTATAAATATAAAAATATATAAAAACTGAAAAATATTTATAAATATAAAAATATATAAGAAAATTATATCTCAAATTGTTCTACTAGATCTAATTGGTTAAAAGTTTTTGATGTACCTAAAATGAAAAATAATTTGGGTTTTAGTGTAAAGGATTGTATTTATTCTCAACTTTTTAGTGAACTAAATTGGGATAATTATAACAGTAGTAGTATAAAAGCAATTAAAAAATCAACTTGTTTATGATATTATCAATAATAAAATTGAAAAGAATTTCTAATATTTTAATGTTTTTAATAAAAATAACTACATAACGTGTTCGATATTAGTAAAGAGATTAAAACTCTGTGAATTAAATTTTATTAATTTTTTTTTCTTATATTATTCTAAATCACATACATCAAATTTTCAGCACCTCTAATAAAGGAGTAATTATATAATTACACCTAATAAGACTGGTTAACATTAAAAAAAACAAAAAAAAAACACACTAAAAAGACAAAAAAAAATAATATTTATGATTTCAAACTTTCAATAATCCAGGCAATTTTAATTCGTTTCCAGGATTTACAATAACTTAAGCAAAAGGATCTCGAATTAAATACAGTAGAATCTCATTATAATGGACTAATAGGGGTTGAAGGTTGTCCGTTTTAATGAAAGTCCGGTTTATAGCAAATAATTCTCTTATAGGGGTGTAATGCAGCAGAGTGTACATCAATGAAAGTACAATAGTTAGCTATAAAAAGTGTTTATTATATATCAAATAAAAAACAGTCTTCAAATATAGTAGTAGGTTGAATTGAAAAAGATGTGTACGTATATACTGCATTAATTTTTAGCACAAGAAGGTCCTGGTTCATGTTGATTGCTTACATTCATTGGTTTGAAAAAATAATTTATTTTCTGCTGGGTTTGTTTGCTGCTTATTTCTTCAGTTAATAACTGACGGAAGTGCCGGAAGTGTTCGTAATATGCAAACACATTTTCATTTGCCGATTGTTCAACATATTGAATAACAATATTTAAATGGTCTTTCACTTCGCTCACCTTAATTGTAGGCTGCCAATTTTTTTTAAAACTGTCCGTTATAAGCACGTCCGTTATAATAGGGTCCGTTATAATGAGGTTCTACTGAATATTATTTCAGTTAAATGAAGTTGGATTACTTTAAAATTAAAAAGGATTTTTTTTTTTTTTTAGTTTAAACGCTTTGTTTCACGAATTTTCAAAATTCCGTTATTTCCAGTTCAAAATGTCTTAATCCATTTCAGTTGAGAAAGGGTGGATCGGTGTGTGTTCTCGTGCGCGGAGAAGGTTTTCCCCTGGCCCTTTTAAAAATGAAGGAACTACGTCGACAAAACCGCAGTTTCATAAACCTATTCGTTTATTTATGCGTAAACAGAGAAGGATTTGGCGAGCAAACAACCCACCCCCTGTCCACTAATTTACCGAGGTGTGCATTAGTTCGAGGGAATATTAAAACCTCCTCTCTTGTGAGGGTGGATCGGACAGTGTCAACAGCCAGAAAATCTCAGGCATAATTAGGGTTTGGCGTCCGGCGAGTTGACTCGATGCATAAATGAGAAGCACCGAGACTCAGGTGTCCAGGTCGGGTTCATCACCAAAAAGAGAGAAGGGCTCCAGACCCCAAGGAATCACCAAGATCAACACAAGCCCTCCAACTTCGACTCGAAAGGAAAAGTCGAAGTTAGTCGTCTGCCAGTGATTTAAACATCAGATCAAATAATGCATTAGATAAACACATTCCTAACCATGTTTTACGTCTGTTAAAGATCTAATAGAAATTGTCCCCCGCTTCTTAATCGAAGAAAAGAGATGGCCGTGCAGCGAAAACCACAAGTAGGAAACTTTCGGGTGATCGAAAGAAATATGAAAAATGTTAAAAATTTAGAAAAGTTTACTTCAGTGTTTCTTTAACTTTTATTTTGTTAATGGAATAACGAAATAGCAACGCTGGCTAGTCAGAGTCAATATGGTATTTAAAATATGTTTAGAATATATTCTTTCAATCCTTTTATCAAAAATCTGATTTCGAGAACGAATCATTTAAGCCTATGATACATATTATGCTTACTGAAATTATAGACAATAATGTTATCCTAAAATTAAGAAACTGTGCTTAGAAAAATACACATTTTTTTATTTACTTATTGACAATCTAAACATGTCATATTTCACACAGACAATAATGTTACGCTAAAAATTAAAAAATAAAATTAAGAACATATGAAATGAATTAAACTTCACATTCTTTTTTTACGATTTAAACATTTCAAGCAATAATATTACTCTAAAATGCAGAAAATGTGATTAAATTAAACTACACATTTTTTTTACGATTTAAACATTTTAGAGAGAAAATAATGTTACCTAAAATTAAGATGATGTTGAAATTAAATTTACATATTTTTTTTTTTTTTTACAATTTGAGCAGGTTAGATTTTATATAGAAAATTAAGATGAAATGATTAGAATTAAATTACACATTTTTTTTTTTGGTTTGGGATTTAAATATATAACATTTTAGATACATTTAGACAATAATGTTATCCTAAAATTAAGACGACATGAGAACAATTAAATAACATTTTTATTTACAAATTAAACACGTTACATCTCAGAATCATTTAACTTAATCGTTAGAAAGTGTCAATTTCATGAATTTTTAGCATGTTTCTGCATCTTTGGGTAATTAACTGCAAAATAAAAAGTTTTATCCTTAATGTAGAAAGAGAATATATCCTGATCTACTAAATATATGACAACATTAGTTTTCAAAATACTTCATGTATGTCCAGATATTATATATTTTTTATTTAGTTCCTTAGAAGGTTCAAGAATTCTTGGTACATCTGAAATTGATGTGGATTTCCTGTGTTGTGTTTTTTTGGCAGCGGTGATGAAGTGTTTTAATTATTTTTGAAGCTTATCAACATTTTTTTTTTGAAAATATTAAAATTACAAAAACAAAATCGATAATCTTATCTCAGAAGTATTTTATGGGATGATTCGCATCCTCTGTAATTAAAATGTTGGTCTGATGAAATGTGTTACTAAGGTTTGTTTAAAGCAATTTGTAAGTTACGGTCGTAGGCCCGTGTTGGGCAAAATATTCATCCATCATGTAACTGTCTAACTAAACATTTCCGCCTCCCGTAATGTTACAGTAACAAACACAAACAGATTACGCCATGGATAGAATATAATAACAAAACTGTCTTTCACATTAAATCCAAACACCTTTTGCAACACGCAATCATTATAAACTAGCACCAACAATTAATAATAAAACATGTTTTACAACCGTTTTCAGAAAAGCTGCCTTATTTTTACAACACTAAGTGGAAACCATATTGGACCGAAAGTTAATCGTATCATTTTCATTACAGATGTGGTAATTATTAAAAGTTTTGTACCTACAGGTCATCCCTTATCATCTTTTCGTTTTTAAATAAATATCTACTCGTTTTTATTTAGATAATTACTGCTGTTAATATTATCAACTGGATATCAGTCAGTTTTTTTGCTTAAAGAAGCTGTTTCCGCGAATCTTATTTTTTATTACCAATTAAATACAATAATCAAAGTAAGAAATAATGCTTATAAATGCTTAGAAATTCAGAAATTGATTTTAAAAAATTATTTATTTTATATGCATTTATTATTTATTACTGCATTTTACATGAAAGATGAAAGGAAATATACTGTTTATTATTATTTAACTTACTCTTGTATATTAAACAAAATAAAAATAATCTTTATTTACAATCATTATAATAGAAATAAACTTAAGAAATGCCTGTTTAAGTTAATAAGTGAAAAAAGTATGTATATAGTAAATTATTGTAGTAAACATCATTTCTATCATTTTATTATCTTAGAAAACTCCATCTACGGATAAATTTCATTTTATTAATGGTGATATTTCGCGGAGAATACCATCTTCCCGCTTATTCAAACCGTTTTAAATAACAAAGATTAACTTCCATTACATTCACTGGTTTGTTATTTAAAACGGTTTGAAAAAGCGGGAAGATGGTATTCTCCGCGAAATATCACCATTAATAAAATGAAATTTATCCGTAGATGGAGTTTTCTAATTTAATTTAATAGGAGTACAAGATAGAATATGAAGTATTTTATTATCTTATTATGATAGAAATGTAAAACATTTAAGTATGATTATCAATCGTATATTTGTTATTTAAAACCGTTTGTACAAAGAGACAATCCTAGTTCAAGAGTGGTGAGTGTTCAAGACGCTTTCGAATCAAATAATAATAAAAAAATACTTATTTATTTATTTATAAATATAGAAGTTACACTCCCGTTAGGAATGAATTCCTATCAACAGGTTCTGATTTTAGATGTGCTGTAATTACATAACTGAATTTGAATACAAATATTTTTAATACAATAATAAAAAACGGCCATAAAACGTTTTAGTTTTTCAAATGACTTTTGTCAATAGACCGCTAAGTGCTAATTTTCCAGAATTTTATTTAAGGCGGTAACTTAATTTATAGTACCATTATTTTCTGATTAATTCTATATAGAAAGTAAGTATATTATTATTACATTTCTTATAAAATATGTACATTTATTTAACAAAGTTTATGTGTAGTTATTTTATTTTATCGAGTAAAACAAAACCTCATAATTATAATAATAATCTATAAACATCGATCTCAGAAATTCAATTTAATTTGTACAGTTTGTTTAAAACTGTAATACTTATAGTAAGCGTAAAAGCTGATAACAATATTTTTGACAATTATGAGTGATTTCAGGCATCGTCATTCAAAAAAATCTGGATTAAAGTTTTACTTTATTTACGTTTTAGTAAACTGTTATCTTTTTGGCGTTTTTGGTTATTTTTTTGCTGAATCAAATACTTTTTCCTATTAAAGGACTTGTAAGAATCTCAAAGAAATCTCAAAAGATAAAATTCAATTTTTTTTTTATTTTTTGGTTCGAATTTATACAAGTCCTTTTTAAAAAAATGTTTGAAAAAACAAAAATGCTTCGTTGTATTTTTGAACTAGAAGTAGAATCCGCTAGGGGGAAAAATTATATCAGGTAAGGTCTCAAAATTTGATTTGTTTGTTCACTGATGCGCCCGCGGCCCGGATTATAAGTGTGCCGTACGGGAAGCTAACCGCAGTGCTATTCAGGGAAGTTCGACACTTACTTCACAGAAAGAAAACAACGAATCTACAACTTTTGCCAAATTTAGCATCACGCCTCAAACAAGGCAACGAGCGTAACAATGCGCTGCTTACAAACGTAAAATATACCTTACGTAAACATTACCTATGGTACACGAATTGCTTCTTCGATTTAATATATGCTTGTTTTTCTAAAGAAAATAACTTCTTACATAAATGAAATGTTTCTTTTATTGAGATAATCTAATACAAATAAGATAACTTATATCTTTTTAGGTATTTCAATGCTTATAACTTTCAAAGAAAATGAACACGGCATTTAACGTGTGCTCTATGAAAAAAGATTTTTTTTTTTTTTTCCCTTTTTCGAACCTGTTTATTTTCTCCTTTCCTGTTCATTCCACTGTCTGTTCGATTCCAAGTCTTCCAGTTCGCGAAAAAATGGATAAAATAGGATAGGGAGACTGTAAGATGTTTCACTGAGGGGGTGGGGGAAGAAACATTGCCGTGTCGATTTCATTAGAGTGACGTGTAATCAACAAAGCCCTCCCCCTGGTGTTTTGAAGCCCAGCCAAAAGGGAGCCCCATGCCTTGCTGGACCTTGTAATAGAATGATCTATGTGATACCGGCCACCGTCAATAGAGGGAGCTACGGAGAGAAAGTCTGCCTGCCTAATGTCCTGTGACCATCACAGCATCCGCTTCGAACTGACCCCTATCCCCTACCTCTCCCCCTCCCTACAGAAGACAGTCCATGCATGGAACTATTGGTCCTGGCAATAACAAGAAAAACACGTTCATTCCAATAAACTAACTTGAACTGCGGCCAAAGGTATAATCTTACCATCTCGATACCCAAAAAAAAAACACAACTAAACACACAGAATTAGCAAGAGTTTAAAGATTGAAATTCCTTTACAAAACACGCAATAAACACACATGTTTCGAGTGTTTATGCAGACAACGTAGAACAATTAAATGTAGAAACTTAAATGATGTACTGTCTAAAATTTCAAAGTTGGTCTGTTTAGATCTATTATTAGAATTATCTGGTATTCTGTAAGATGAAGTCCTAATTAACTATGTTTGTAAAATAATGATCTACATTCCAATTGGTTATTTAATTAGTAATTTTAGGCTCGGAATAGGATCTGTTTCATTTCTGACTAATTTAAATGTTAAAGTCATTCAAGAATAGCAGCATAGGAAGTAGTGGCTCCTACGATCATCGGCTCTTATGCATAAAATTCTGTTACGATTAATTAGATATTAGCAGTTATTTCTGCTTTGGAAGTGGACTCCATAACGTCATCGTAAACATGATCGTTATGTTTGGACTGACGATCATGTTTACTAGACAACGGCAATTCATTCTCCAAATAATGTTTTTGAAGTGAAACAGCCATCGTAGAGCAATTAGATGTAAGGAAGTCCGTCTGTTCGTATGTTATGTTTCGAGAACAGACTAGCAAAAAAAATTATTGGAGATCTTCATGTAACTCAATACTGAGTCATTGTAGACTATAATCACTTAGTTTATATTCTTTCATTCTTTAGATTCTCAAAAAACACCTTTCTTTATTATGACATTGTTTATATTTTTTTATTATTTAATAAATGTAACATAAACTTTAGTAAACGAGACTATAAGCTACCTGTATTAGATCAGTGGGTTTCAAATTGTGAGGCGCGATCCTGACATTATGGTAAGATGAGGGGATTTATGAATGATTTTGAAGGGGGCGCGAAGGATGCAAGCTTCAAACGATATTACAATTATATTTTTCTTTTTGTAGTTAGTTAATTGCTATTTTATAAACGTTAACTATTCATTATAATTATCCTAATGCTACTGATATTTATCGTTTTTAAATGATTCTATTTCGTAATGACATCTGTTCGTTTGTTTGTTTGTTTTTAATATTTTTTTACTTTTAAAGAATGTAGACCTATTATGTTTTTATGTTTAATTATTATTTTATTAAAAAACAATTTTTTTTATTATTATTATTTTATTATATAAATAAAATTATTTAATTTTGTTTACATTAAAAAATATTAATTTTTAAAATTCTTTAGAACAATTATCATTCTTAAAAATATACTTACTACAAGAACATATGTTTTTGAGCGTTGATTTTTATAAAAATTTGAAGGGATGGCCGTTATCTTTTTTGACTGATATCAAAAGGGACGGAGGACTGATTACAAAAAAGTTTGCGATGCACTGTATTGGGGACAAGTTTTTTTTTTTTTTTTTCATGCATTTTTACCAGAGGGAATTTATAAAAAAAATACCGAAACAATTTATCGATTGGTATTGTTTATTATTGAAGGGTTCATTATTAAACTGTTTATTGGCGTATATTATTAACATAATTTGCTTAATAAAACAACAATGGATGAGACCAAATTATTCACAAGTGACATCCTGGAACAGCTGTTTCACGCTCGTTGGTGATCATCAGCCAGGAGAAGTCACAGTAAACAACAAGCTCTCCGTAAATTATACATCGGAAGCACCTCTGCGCTTCCGATGTGTAATTTGCTTAATGTTGAAGAGATGTTTCCTTAGCAATGCTCATTGTTGAATAAAACTATCCATTGTCGAAATTTTCTTATTCATTGTTGAAATGTCCGTTGGAAGAATTTGTTCAATTGTTAAAAAAAAAACAAAACAGCTTATTTCTTTACAATGGAATGGAATTGTTTAACCTGCCACTTATGTCTACAATATGAGTAAAATCATTATCTATTATCCTTTCGTAAATTCATTGTTAGAATGATTTATTCATTGTTAGGATAATTGCTTTATTCGAACGTTTTTCTTCGTTGTCGAAAGGTTTGTGTTTTACTGTGCTCTCTGTCATACTATTAAATTTGTACTGTTTTACGCCGTTTTCATATCGCACCCCCGCAAGAAAAGTGACACAAGTCAAAAAAATGGAATTTTTCGTTTTTATGTGGATTATGTTCATAGCACATAGGTCTTCAATCAAGAAAAAAAGTCAAATAGAAATAGTTTTTCGGAAAATCTCACAAATGTCACAGAAAATCTCATCGATTTTAAAAAAGCTATAATTTTCAAATGCTTCTCCTGAAAAGTTTCGTTTTTTTACCTGTGTCACTTTCCTTGCGAGGGTGCGATTTATTAAAAATAATTTACCTGTAAATATTCTTTAAAACTCTTTACTTGAATTGAAAATTTCATTATTTTTCTTTCAGTTAAGTAAAAAAATATGAAAATAATGAAAATTAGATATTTATATATTTCAATGTTTTTTAATATATTTTCATTTTTAATGTATGTCAACGGAAATATATGAATTGAAATTGTAATTTTACGAATATCAACCTGTTATTAATTATTAAATAATCTTATTTACATTACTAGCAGCAAAGCCTGTCGGACGACAGGCAAGAAAAAATCTGAAAAATCATTTTATTATCAACTATCAAATATAAAGTAAATGAAATCTAAATACTGTGCTAACTTGTGAACGAAACTTACGAAAATCAGCGTAAAAAACTGAGTAACTATGCCAAATTTCATTAAAATCGGTGCAATGGTAACAAAATTATTTGGTTTTGAACGTATGTTTTGTTAGAATTTTAGGTAAAATTTCATGGAACCAACATGGAATGACAAAATGAACTAATATTTCATCCAATTTGAGTACCCTTGATTCAATGGTACCATTGAGAACCTTGGATATAATAGCTTAATTATATCGAGTTACAGACAGACAGACGGACGGACAGACAGACGGACGAAATTAGCAAATTATATAAGTTGATTCAGTAAAAAGAATTTGAATTAAGTAGCAACAAAAACATAAATATCATTGTTTTAAGGATAGCGTTTGTTGTCCAACGGGCGTATGTAAATTCCACCGACAATCACGTGACAGTGACGATTAAGACGACATCTAAGAAAAGGAGTGTGTGTGTGGAGAAGAAGCTTCTCGAACGAATCCGTTTATTTGTTACTTTCTCCCTTAGCTGTCCGCGTGAGTAATCCGACGCTATTCAAATAAGCGGGGGGAGAGGGTGGATGGGTCGTTGCGCCGCACCGGATGGGTCGAGTCCATTTGCAACCTCCATCTGTCAAGAAAAAGTGTGAAGCACAAAGTAAACAACTGCCAATCAGTACACAAGTCTAGGATGCTCTCATCGTTGCTAGGCAACGGGATGCGAGTGCTGTGTGGGGGAGGGGAAAAAAAAAAAGGGAACAAACACTAAACTATTTGCAGGGGATAGTGCTCGCCAGAGTGGGGGGTTTATTTTATTTTTCAACTGTCCTTTTTTTCCGGAAGAAAAAAATATTCTAAATAGAATTTACGAGAAAAACCAAATCAATACGAAAAAAATAGATTCAGGAAAAAAATAAAAATGGATTTAAAAGATCGAGCTTCCAAAGTGTGACACAATAATGAAGAATACTATAAATAAAGACAATAACTGATATGAAAAATTGCAATTCATATAATAAAGACAATGAGTTAAATCATTTTAAAAGACAATTGAGGATTTCAGAGCAATAAGATAAAAAAGCTTCATGAAAAGTTTACGAAAAAATGGTTTCTCGTCTTTAAAAATATAAGAAATATAGATTTTTTTTGTTTCTATGAAATGTTGACATTAGATAATGTATTAGTCCGAATATGGGATTTTTTGTTTGTTTGTTTGTTTCATCTGACTCTTTTTCTGTAAATCCTAACCTGTTATATTTATATACGTATACATAATTAAACCCACCCACGATTATTTTTCAGTTTAGAACACTTTCGTCAAACCTCTGAGCTCCAAAATATATTTGTCGTCACGTGGTGAACTGTAACGGTATTCCATTCAATGAGCTCTTACGATAATTCAACAATGTTTTTTCTTTTCATAAAAATTATCAACTGAAGTGTTTGCGCATGCGCACATAGGTTTGCTTATCATTAAAGAACAATTTTATAATTTTTTCAATGAAGTTTTTCACAATCGAAGATTTTGACATTGTACTTTTAACAAATTATTAATTAACTTTGTTTGTATCTGTTTAATTTGATAAAAAATTAGAGAAATTAATTAAAAAAGCTTTTTAAATAAGAATTTAGCAGTAAGTAAAAAGATTTGATTATCGTTTGAAATATACAATTATTGCATGTATATGTAGTAAATTGTACACTGTTAAACATTGCTTATTATTCTAATGAATTATTTGCAACAGAATAGGCTTTTATTTAATTAATTTTTTAAATAAATTACAAAATTAATTAATTAACATTTCAAATTAAATCTTTCTTTGTGAAATAGATTATTAATTGTCGATTAAAATGCTCATTGTTGGAATATCTCTATCTTAATTATTTAATGAATTCGTAATTAGCAGAATAAATTTTTCCTATCAGACATGAATGAATTATTAATTGTTCGTTGTGGAATTGATTAGTCATTGTTACAATTCTTAATTGAGTAATTTTTAAATATTGAATTAAACTCTTAATTTTTACATGAAACCTTTTTAATAAGTGAAGTATTAATTGTAATAATTTTTTATTAAACTATAAATCATCCATAGTTTAATCACGAATATTTTTTTGTAAAATAATATCAATAAGAAGACAATACTTATGTCTTTCTTGTTTGATTTACTTGATATTAAAACTTACTGTTAAAATCTTCAATGTTTGTCTGCGATATCTTTGGTCAGTAATTTTTTTTTTTTTTTTTTTTTTTATAAGATAAAAACGAAAAAAAAAAGCGTCATCATATTTTTTTTTTCCTCTTTACAATTTCCACGCAACCATTCTTTCATTTTCAACTGAAGATAATGATAATAAAAAAACGAGAAGACTGCAGTCATTAGGTCGATTCTTTTATTCCCGGGGGGGAGGGAGAGAGAGATGGGGGAGGGATGGGTGAATGCAACGTGATTTACCCAACGTAAATTTTCCTAAATAATTTTGACGTGAGACGCGCCAGTTCGGTTGCGAGGGGGTGGTGGTGGTGCTTGTGTACCGATTCGCTCACCGAGTCCGTGTGTCTTCGCTGTGATCCAACGCACTTGTACTCCCAAGATGGCGGAAAGGAATCCAAATCAATAAGAAATGATTTAAAAAAGAAAAACAGGCAAAGAAGACAGAACGAAATCAGTATACTTTAAGCCCAGTGTTTTGTTAGCTAGGGCAATTATTTTTTTTTCTTCTTTTTTTCGTCTATCTGTAAGGTGGGATTTTTGTCCTCTCTGAGGATTTACGATGTTAAGTAATAACAAATACAGAAAAGAAAGGTAGAAGAGAAAGGAAGAGAGTGGAAAAAGAAGCTTGCAGTGTTTAGATTTGATATTTACATGCAACGAAAAACGCCATTAGAGACACCAATCATCAACGAAAGTAGCAGACGAAAAAAAAAAAATCACAAACATCCTTTAAAAGAAATTTTTCGACAACTTAAAGAAATCAACATCAAGTTGTTAGGGTTTGTTTTTTTCGGTTTCGAATTGTCAATATTTTGATAAGATAAACTTAAGACGGTATTTTCTTTCAGAAGTTTCTGGAATGCAACTTTTCTTAGCCTCAGTTGAGGATTCTGATTAATAGTAAATACGAAAGAAAAAAAATCTGTGTAAAAATCTTCAATTCTAATTTTTTTGTTGTGATCTTTTAGGGATGGATCATTGCTTCAATTCTATATAGTTTTATCGATTAGATTTATCTGCTTTGTTAAAGTTTTATCTGCCTTTACCGGTTTTGATAGAGTTTGCTGAATTTAGAAGTTTTTACTACGATAGTAGAGTTGTTTATATTTATTGGATATGACAGAATTTATTTAATCTAGGAGAGCTTTACTATTCCAGTTATTTTATCTGACTTCGCCCGTTTGACAGTTTATTTAATTTTGAAGAGTTCTGCTATTCCAGTAGAGTTTATCTGCCTTTATTGCTTTTTTTACAGAGTTTCCTTAAATTTAGCAGGATTTTTCTACTCTAGTAAAGTTTACAGGTTTTGATAGTTTACTTAATGTAGGAGAGTTTTTACTACTACAGTAGAGTTTACTGTTTTATTAGATATACCAGAGTTTATTTAATCTAGGAGAGCTTCACTCTTCCAGTAGTTTTATCTGACTTTACTCGTTTGACAGTTTATTAAATTTTGCAGAGTTCTGCTATTCCAGTAGAGTTGTTAGTTTACTTAATTTAGGAGAGTTTTTACTT
>JAFIDM010000007.1:9587315-9602433 GCA_023159025.1 Thereuonema tuberculata | reverse complement strand
CTCTCTCTCTCCTCATTCTTTTTCTCTTTTTTTTCTCTCTTTTCATTTTCGAAAATTAAAGAAATCTCAGATTCTTGCGATTAAGTTTCCAAAAAAGGAGAAAACTAAAAGATAAAAAAAATTCTTTATTAACTCGAAAATTCTCCACACACAAAA
The DNA here is from genome assembly GCA_023159025.1 of Thereuonema tuberculata. Classification (NCBI taxonomy): domain Eukaryota; kingdom Metazoa; phylum Arthropoda; class Chilopoda; order Scutigeromorpha; family Scutigeridae; genus Thereuonema; species Thereuonema tuberculata. The sequence goes on along the minus strand of JAFIDM010000007.1, from coordinate 9,602,277 downwards.
AAAAAATAATAACACACAAATGAAGATGAAACAACGTCTAAGAAATTAAGGTGATTTTAGTTTGTGTAAAAACTTAAAAAAAAAAAATATTCAACAAGATGAAGTTTGGAATTTCATCTCTCCTGTCTTATTCTACTATTCTTTGTTCTCAGGAAAAGAAACAATTTCAGTTTCTGTGTTCCCAGAATTACTCAGAAGAAGAGAAAAAAATTTCCAGAATTTTTTTTAAGTTTTTTTTTTTGCAGAAAAGCAAATTTTTAAAGAGTTATTTTTGCAACTAATTAAACCTTTTAATATATTAGAATTTTAAGTTAAATTAACTATCGTGTAGAGATATAATTAAGTTAAATAACATTTTTATTTAAAAAATTAAGATGCATAAATTTCTATCCAAGTACTTCCTCTTTTGTAAGAATATTTGATAGATATTAAGATATTAATATTACAATTATAATGGCTGATTATATAAAATTTTGTTTATAATATAGTATCGGAATTTTTTTCCTTTTTATTGAATTTAAATGTTAGGTCTAATGATTTAATTGTGTGTGTGTGTGTGTGTGTGTGTGTATGTGTGTGGTTGTTTATTTAGGGGAATATTTCGGACCTGTAGGGGTAGAGATGAATCTCAACATGGCTTTATGCTCGCTCAGGCATTTCCTATTATAACATTTCGTCACAGATTCGGATTTATTCGGAAAAGATCGGAAATGGCACCAAATGCAAAAAATAAGTATTTATATACGTACATGTATGTAATGTAGTCGTTATTAATTGGCAATGGAACAATAACAACAGTAATAAATAAATAAATAAATAAATAAATAAATAAATAAATAAATAAGCCCATTCAAAGTAATTTAAAAAGATCAAACATTATTCACTTTCAATCTTAAGAATGGATATCGGAGTATAATGGGTATTTCAAAAAAATAGATATTTTAAAAATGTGAAGAGGGACATTCTATTTTTATAGTAAACGTTATCAATAATTTTATAATATTTTATCTTCCACATCTAGTACTAGAGTATAAATGTAAACCTCTATTGGTATCGGACTGCCCTAGGGATCACCGGGACATTCCCAGTAACCCTTTTACAAATTTTGGTGCGGAAATGACTCTGCAGTGCCTTAGGTCTCACCCATGAACTTCAGTACCTAAATAATTTAACGCCAAAAGAACCACAGAGATTCAAACTTAGGTAAAAAAAACTGTCTAAGCTAAAAAAAAATTGTCTACGCTAAAAACAGAAGAAGTCGATCTACACTAAGACTTCGTCTTAAACGTATAAACTAAAATTATACTCCTACACTTGATAATTTATCAACATTATAAATAGCAAAAATATATTAAATATATTAACAAGATTGAATGTAAGAATAAGCTAGCTCTAATATTACAACTGAATTTTTTTTTAATAAAACATTCCGTATCTTATCTTTTCTCTGTACCTGGTTTATGAGGAAAGCTAATAATTGACAATGCTCAAAGTTTTAATTAATTCGTAATTATTAGAATCAACTTGGATTTAGTAGCAATAACATTTTTAATAACAGAAAGATACTAAAAAAGGTTTTTTATTATTTTATTTTTTTTATTTTGTGTGCATTTATATTTGCTTGTCGTATATTGTTATATCCCATGCACGTTAAAGTTTGTGATAACGATGTTATCTTTTTATAATTAATCTTAATAAGCTAAATGTAATGCCAGTGAAGATTAAGAATTAACCCTTTTATTCTTAATTTTTGTTTTTTGATATTTCTTATGTGAAAGTCGTTGTTTTGTCTATATGTCTTTGCTTATATATTTTTCGACTTCACTGAGCTGTGGCGACTATAACGGATGAGAACTTAGAAACCCGAAACAGCCTGTCTTGGACTCCCGATACAAAATTCAAAAAAACAGCTCAGCGACATTTTTTATTTTGTTTGCATCTATGTTCTCTTGTTATGTAAATTTAAATTCTAATTTCAGGAAAAGGTTACTTCTATGAAAATAACAAAACACGCAGGCGGCGTAAATGATTACTTTGGCCAACAGACAATATTCGCCATGGCCAAAGTAACATCATATACCTACATTTCAAATTATATATAATTTAAACAGGTTTCTAAGATATATATATAGTTTGTGATTTATTGTGATCACAGAAGAATATGCAACGGATTCACGGACACAAGTACTTAAATAAGTTGTACGAGTTGCATTTTTAAAACGTTTGCTGTAAATCTCTTCTATGAATATTAAGGGTACTATAAAAGTTAGACACACCAAATCGATAACACCATGTGTCTAACTTTATTTGTTTATTTCCTTATCGTCCAGTGAAGTACAGTAACATTTTTTCCGGGTTCTAGCCAAAGAAGTTCATATCAAAGTAGAAAGTTTAATGTACGGAATTTGTATTTTAGATGAACCGTAACTCACACAGAATTTCCTTAAAAAACGCTATATTAACATTAAAATTAATATTACGACCAGTTTCGGCCGCCTCTTTTGGCCTTCTTCACTTGGAAGAAGTGAAGAAGTTCAAAATATGCAGCCGAAACTGGTTGTGATGTTAATTTTAATGTTAACACATTGTTTTTTAGGGAAATTCTGTGTGAGCTATAGTGCATTTAAAGTTCATACCATCTAGGCCAAAACACAAAATGTTAGATCGTAATGTAAGGCCTCAAATACCGGCGCGGAGTTGAAACATGCCGTTGATAATTTTGTTAATGTGTAAAAGTTTCCTGCTCAAAAAGCTTTCGAGTTCTGGAATTTACTTCGAACTCACAACAGAATTTTAAAAATATGTATTCGAAAGAAGGATGATTTGATATTTTGATTCTGGTTTTGTAAATTTACTTTATGAAATTAAAAAAAAATGAAATGAAAAGAAATGAAAAATTATTGAAAAAATTATTCATGAAATGTGTAATAATTTTGTCGTCAGAATTATGTTAATTATTATATCGGATAGTAATAAGGAGTCGACTTTTTTTCTTTAAGTTTTTACATGTATTTGAAGAGGTGGAGATTCTATTTGGAGCGATGAGATGATACGGAAAACTGAAAGGATGAAACCAAGGAAATTAAATACAATCCGGCAGGCGCTTTGGACTCACACATAATTTTGATAACTTCTATTATTTAAAGAAGGCTTTTTTTTTTTTTTTAAGGTTGTGTCTGCGTGTGGGTGGATGTCCATAAAATAAACCCGTCTTTCTTTTTTTCCGTGGAGATAAGGGTGGGTCTTTGGACTGCCTGACGATCATCACGTTGATGGGATCCATAATGTAGGGGCATTACGACATCAATAAAAACGCTAATGTCAAAAGACCCAAATCCACCTGGTATTAGGACGGAAAGGAAGGTTTAGGTTGATTGACTCCGCGTTTTTAGTCGACCGGAAAAAAAAAAATTAGAATATTAATGATATATAAAAAAAAATGAGAAAACTTAACGTAAAGAGGATCAGTTGGTGTGTTATAAATTTGAATCAAATTTGGCGGCATTGTTTCCCGGTCATTTCACCTCCGGTTTTTAAACCCCCTCTTCCTCAGCGAACAAAGTTAGTGTCCGACGAGGAGAGGATGGATGGAAGAGAGAGAAAAAAAAAAAAAAAATGTTCCGGTTTAAGCCATTCCGGAATTGGATTCATCCAACGAAAAGTCACGACGTGGATGTGGGGGTGGAGGGAGCGGGGAATGAATCTCAAATATGCAAAACGGCACATTTTCTATGGGAATCCTTATTGCTTATAAATCCTACCAATTAAAGCAACGTTCGGTGGAACGGTGATGTTAGGCAAAAATATTTCACCCAAAAGATATCGTTCAGCTACGATTAATCTGGCAACGCTACCTGGTGGCAGGGGCAAAGGGTGAAGCGGGCTCTTACCCCCACTCCCCTCCCCCTCGCAGCCTTTCGAGAGAGTCAGTCTTCGTTTCGCAATCAAATTCCAAGCTCACACTTCAGTTGCGAGAATCGGGATCACCATCAATTACAGCGTTTTATGCACGGAAAATTAACAGGAGGTGAAGCATGTTGATGACACTGACTGCAGCTGTAACAGAAGAAATGGGGCCTCGGAAGAAAAAGAACAAAGAGAAAAGAAAAGTATACGGACTTTCCGATAAAGCAATCGAAAGGGGATCGTCTAGAATTAAGGGATAGGACAAAAAAAAAAGAAAGAAAAGAAAAACGTAGAAAGCAAAGAAGAAGAAGAAAGAAAAAAAAGGAAGTGTCTTCTCTCCCGTCGGTGTTAAAAAGGGAATAAAGAGGACATTTTAATCCAGGTTTTTCCTCCTCTCAGAGGGATTGAAAACTAAGGCGCTGTCCCTAAAACTTACAGCCTCAATCTACATAAGAGAAACACAATGGTAACTCCTTCAGTCGACTTTCACGCGCATTATTCAGCCAGGAATCAAGAGATCTTACAAGAGAATGGAAAAAGAAACGTTATATATTTGTTTAAATGTGTTTTTCTTAATTTTTTTTTTTCTTAAACCTCTAACTTTCTTGTAAAAGTTACGTTGCAAATTAAAAGTATTTCATTAAATAAAGGCTATTCTAAAAATTTACTGAGAATAAGACAAAAGTCATGGACAAATCCAAAAAAAAAATCACCTTTTTTTTTTTTTTTTTTTTTTTTTTGATTCTGTAACTAATTCTTTGTATTTCATAAATGTATTGCCTAAAAATTCCCTGATAATTTTTAGGATTCAACTAACTTAATGTTTTATCCTAAAACTTTTTCTTTTTATTTATTTATTTATTTATTAGTCAAAGAAGTTCCTATCTTAGGATTAAACCATTCTTATTAAATTACTGTGGAACCTTTTAAATTTAAAAACGCCTAATGTGATTGTTGTTACCTACTGTTATAGAGCCATAATAACAATATTGTTACCGACTGCTGTAGAGCCATAATAACAATATTGTTACCGAGTGCTGTAGAGCCATAATAACAATATTATTACCGACAGATGCAGAGCCATAATAACAATATTGTTTCCGATTGCTGTAGAGCCATAATAACAATATTGTTACCGACTGCTGTAGAGCCATAATAACAATATTGTTACCGACTGCTGTAGAGCCATAATAACAATATTATTACCGACAGCTGTAGAGCCATAATAACAATATTGTTACCGACTGCTGTAGAGCCATAATAACAATATTATTATCGACTGCTGTAGAGCCATAATAACAATATTGTTACCGACTGCTACAGAGCCATAATAACAATATTGTTACCGACTGCTATAAAGCCATAATAACACATTGTTAAGTTGTTTAAAATAACGTTAGTCGGAGACAAATTAACAAGTAACTACTAACTTTACTGATTAACGATTAACTAACTTCTGACTACTTTATTTACAACAACAGGTATTTAAACAATAGCTTTGGATTACCAGAGCCGAGCCAATCTCTCCTCGGTCCTCTTATGCTGAAGACCAATCAGATGGGACCTAGATTCTAGGAACAGTCTTAATCCGCACGAACAGTCTTAATCTTAATCCCTTGAACTATGCACCACACATCAATATACCAAATATATATTATATGTAGGATATTTAGCATTTTTATATTTATTAATAAAAAGTTAATATACATATTTTACAAAGCTTGTCTATTTACTGTTTTAGAATGAAAAAATATAGGACAAGAATTTTAGGTTGGAATTGCTTAATAGAATTTTTAAATTGCTTTTAGTTGAATAATATTAAAACACTATTAATTACAGCTAGTATCAAAAAGATTTGTATTTTGCTAATATGAAAAAAAAATTAATTTTCTTATTACACTAAGTTTGACATTTCAAAGATAAATTATTGTGAAATTGCACTCTGACTTCCTTTATTTTTTTTCAGTTAGATACTTAGTTTCAAACCACTGCTGCTCATCAGTCTGCGAACCATCTGTAGACTGTTTAATTCTACAATGCAACTTAGGAAAGACGACTTTTATTGGGATTTAATGATAATCCACAAACAAGGTACTCTACAAATGTCGTGGGAGACGCGGGAATAGCGGATTCTCGACCGACAGGAAGAAGTATAGCTCTGGAGACCCGTCCGACGCTCGACCGCTTCAACCGAAGGGAGGAGAGGAAAAGCCGAGACAAAACTGTGTAAATCGTAGGAGCCTGTCCCAAGGCAACCGAACCTGGCTCCCGCAACCCTGTTTTCGAGAAAGGGATTCCCACAGATACGATCCAAGACGAAAATAATTGAAGAGTACGATAATAAATGACAATGGTGTTATTCTTTAAAATACAGAAAAACATCTTAAAATCATTCTTAACGTTCTAACGTTCTGTCATCATCTGAGATCTAGATATTGTTAAAGATTTCAAATATAAAAGTTATATCGTCTGTTTTCCTTAAATAGGCATATCAAGGTTCAAGAAGATCCAACCAGCGGAAGATCCTAATCTAAAAGTTATTAGAAATACTCAAACATACATAAACACATAATGTTTTAATGAATCTCCACTTTCTTAAGGAAAAAAAGCCGCATGAATGTTCTAGAAGTGTTTCTGAATTTCTGAGACACTGAATACGGCAATAACAATGAAAAGTCACTGCCGTGGCTCCTATACAGTTCTAGCGGGGTTTCAAGTTCTTGTGTCGGAAGATCCAACCGTAAGGTTGCCGCACAAGTTCGGTTCAGTGAACGACGAAAAAAAAAAAAAAGAGCATCTCCGTCCATTCTCATTCCCGTCGTGGCTCAATATGCAATACTACAACACAGACAAAAAAATGTTAACTCGAGTTTCTCGCTATAATTATGCTTTCGCTTTGGTTTTATCGCCCGCATCAATGTGAAATCCATTCCCACCCCTACCCCACCGCCAATTATCAAGAAGAAGCAATGTAGGGGTATTGTCGTTTGCCTGCGGTGTATCATTTGTGCATCTTTTTGGATATGCAAGACACGTCCTGAATTGTCATTACTGTAATCATAAGTCGAAAGCGGCGACAACAACTTCGCGCAATAATCACTTTCTTTGCTTTTGCCGTAACACCAAAACAAGTGGATTCAAATGACGAGGCTTACGGGAACACAGCGAACAATGCGAGCAACTTCTATTAACAAAATGATGTTTTCTTATTGTGTCATTTCCATCGACGATATCTTCCCAAACAACACCAGGAAAAAAAAAATATAAGGAAACCTCACGCAGCAGCGCCGCTATTAAACCGCTTCGAAAAGCTAACAAAATAATGGTATTTGCACGCTATAAAATGCCGAAGAGCTTTTTACACTATATACTCACAATGGCACTAAGCGTCTCGTCTCAATGGCTGTGAACGGCTAAGTCGCATTTTAACAGAGTTAAATGCACAGTTAAACGATTTTAAATATATCATTTCCTGCATATGTATTGCATGAATATTTGTTCGCTATTCTCTGAAATTAGGAGCAAAAAAAAAAATTTAATACGAAAATTCAGCTATCACACAGATTTCTGAACTGTTGAAATTTTTCAAGATTTTTATTAACTACTTTCATTCCTAATTAAAGATTTTTTTGTTATATTATAGAATTAATTATTATACATTAATTATAATGAATATTAATTTTACATTAGGCATATTAATTATTACAGATTACTTTCAATTATAAGCTGCAAAATTGATCAACATTATCCTTATCACAGCTCGCGACAAGCAATTATAATAAATTAATTTAATATATCGATGTCAATTTCTTTAAGATTAATCAAGATTAATTATATTTATTATTGAGAATTAAAGTAATTGAAACATATGGAAAAAAAGCGAGAAAAATTAATAAAATTTTAGGTTATTAAATTTTACGTTAAATTACATTAAATTGTAAATTAGACAATCGAATAATAAAAGTAACTAAAAAAATTATAAATGATATTTCTTCAGGAAATATCTATTGAAGGGAAATTAATATTTTTGAGGTACAAAAAAAACAAATAAATAAATAAATAAAAGATGACTATTAATGATTTGAAGTGAAATCATCTTAATTATTGGGATTTCAGCTGATCCAAGACTTTGTTGTTTTTTTGTTATTTTTATTTTGTCGAAAATTAGGATCAATTCTGAGTACGAAGTAAAACTAAGACTTTTGAGGCAGTAGTACCTTAGGTGACAGTAGGTAATTTCAGACAGATCTCATCTTTCCATCACAAGACGAAAAAAACAAAAAATCTTATTTATTTATTTATTTATTTATTTATCTTTGGATGATTAATTTGAATAATTGTATAAGTCTCTATTAACTGAAAGTGAAGACTTCACGGACTGTTTGAATTCCTTTAAGCCATTATTATCATTATTATTATTATGTGAAAGTTTCAAACCTTGGGTTTCCCCACTAAAGACAACATGGCGGGTCAAGGACCAAAACACATATTGCCAAGTATAAAGACACGTGCAAGGATATTATTATTATTATTATTATTATTATTGTTATATAACTGAATAACTGACATTATTTAAATAATGTCACTTGTACAAATGTATTTATTAAGTTGTTGAATATTTAGAAATGTAAATAAGGACAAAAACTGAAGTTTTATAAATTTTAAATAATTGTAAATAACTTAAATAGATTATATGCTATTTCTTGTGTATATTTAATTAAAACTGCTGAAAAAATTTTATTATAGAAATTATGATAATAACTAATTGTTTAACTGTGTAGGAATACAAACATTTTTGTTCAAATTTATTCTTCTAATTTTAATATCCACTAATTATAGATTAAGCGAAGTAAATACAATAATTTTGATAGCTTATAAAAAAAGCTTTGCTTCTATTAATGCTGATAACTCTTACTTAAACTTTTGTAAATGTCGTTTAATTTTAACTGTCTAATTTAAAAGAAAGAAAGGGAGAAAAGTGGGTATTTCAGGAGAGTAAAAACTTTTTCTTCGTCTTTGTCATGTTCTTCATCAGCTTTCATGAAAGCGTCTTACTATCAACTTCTCGTTCTGTTTCGAGAGAATACGTGATTTGCATGAGACTTACATCTCATCGCAAACTCAGTTACTCTCGGCATTACAGAATGATAGCCAAGTTATACGCTGCTATTCTACTGTCCACGAATATCCAGTCAGATTTAAATAAGAAAAAAAAAATGTAAGAACATGGACGGCAATGGGTTGTTAATCGTTAATTTTATTTTTAAGTCTCATCAAAAATTACAATATGGCCAGCAATTTTTTTATTTATTTTCAACATTCGCTTATTTAAAAACAAATGCGTGCACTCTTCAATAAGTGTAGAAAGTTTTGTGATATCAATAAAAATAAGAAGTTAGTGGAAGAACTAACAGTATACTTTCTTTATAATCTTATTCTTAAAATTCGCTATTGCATTTTGTTTTTTTAAAGTTGGAGGCGATAAAAATAAAAACTTTTTTTGAAAAACTATCACATCTGTTCATTCAAGGTATTTTTATATTTTAATCACAAGATAAAGAAAAAAAAAAAAAAAAAATAAAAATTTTTAGATAAAAATTACATCCGCCACCGCACTTGATTAAATAAAAAAATATTTGTAGTTAAAAAACTCCGTACTATGTGGCGTCCAAATTGCAGATTGGACATCGGAGGTGAATGAAAGTTATAAACAGTTTAATATTCACTAGGTTTCACGTGCCACGAACTTAATACAGACAAGAGAAGAAAATGAAACAGAAATTAAAAAACTATCTGAGCTTTCATATTTTTTTATGAAAGTTTGGGACGGCCGTTTCGTCCTTTTTGTGGACTCGTCAGTCAGGCCCACTCACCAGATGAAAAGCTCAGATAGTGCAGAAACGACAAGGGAAAACCACTCTACACCCAATTTTCTGTTTTGGTTTGGAGGGAGAGCGCTGTTGGATGCGAGACTAGTTTCCCTTGTCATTTCTGCCCTTTCTGAGCATCTCATCTGGTGAGTGGGTCTGGCTGACAAGTCCACAAAAAGCCGAAACGGCCGTCCCAGACTCTCATCGATGAAAGTTCGGATAATTTTTAATTTCTGTGTCATTTCTTCCCTTGTTTGTTTAATATCCATGTATTTATAGAGCATAAAACACAAAAGTAATGTAGACCGTATAGTGTTTGTAAACAAATTGACTCTTTCTGGACGCCGAAGCGGTAGCGTCATCTCGCAAAAGTATCGTATTACCGTATCACTGCCGCAAAACGAGAAAATGGCAATGGAGAACTGTCGTAAGAGCGAAGCGCTTGCAAAGCGGGATATGACGGTACCTGTTTCAGAGAACATCTAAACATTAGGACCACGAATCAAAATCCACGAGATTTAGCTAAACTTATCACCGAACTCGTAATACTTTCTCAACTCGCGAGGATGAACCAAATTTTAATAACTGTATATTAACACAGAGCTTCTCAACTGATCTGTCGCGACCCACTGATGCGCCATGAGAATGCTCTTGGTGTGTCGTAAAAAAAAAATTCTGAAAGATTGTTGTATGAGCGTGTAGTTTCACATATCCGGAACTAACTGTCCACCGGAAAAGATAAAGTTTGAGAAATTATTATTATTTTTTTTACTTCTGCCTATTCGTAAAAATGCGGAAAAGCGACTGTGTCCGCAAACTGTTATAGATATGGTCTATAAAACAAAAATATAGATTATATAATATACACTCAAACCTAAAGCATATCCAAATTTCAAGTGGATCGGGCCAGTAGTTGTCGAGCAATAAATTCGCAAACTTGAGCAAACAAACAGTCGACTCTGTCCGCATTTTTCCGGATAGGCAGAAATAAATACCCGATTGCTACGTAGTAAAGAAATCTATTATTTTATGAATTTATTGCATACAGAATTTTAAAAAATGACTTTTTTTTTTTTATCTGATCCCAAGAATAATGGATAATGGATATTGATTGAGCCCTGGATAATCGACGTTTTATTCTATGTAAGTGCACCGTGATTGAGAAGTACCACAGTAAAAACTACTCTCTTAACTACTACAAGAGCTGAAAATTTGATACACGGATAACAGAAATCATAAGCATTTCGTAAAGAAACGACCAAAACCTATATGACTAAGACAAAATTATCAGATATCATTTCCTGCGACGTTGTTACAATCTAAGTTCTTATATATTTATTTCTGAGATAAAAAAAAAAAAAAAAATAGCAAATCCTTCAACATGATTAAAGCAAATAAAAATTTTAATGACCTTTATTTAATTCGTCTTCAAGAAAAAAACTAAGAAACCAAGAAATAAGACGGATTCTTGTCGTCTCTGTGAGGAAATTCTTTTTATCAGATTTCACGCGCCATAAAACCGTAAAACCACAGAATTTGGTGTCTACAAAAAAACTCCCAACCCTAATATTTGATTAAATTAACGAGAAACTTGTAACTTGAAGTTTCAATACCACTTCTCAGATGTTTTGATATCAGATTACAAAGAAAATTATCGAAAATTTGGGCATATTTCATGAAATTCCTAAATCAAACACGGGGAAACGTGGCCATTTTTGACCCTTTGTATTATGTTTTTTTTCTATACCAAGTTCAAATAGCCGGAAAACTCACCGAAGCATCGGAGAATGAAGGGTAAGGGAGGATATCTATGTGGATCCAGTATCGGACACCTACCCGAAGGCTCTAATTTGCGGGGGGAGATGTCTTAAGAAGTTGTCTCTTGCTTTTCTTTTCCATTATTCCAAGTCGATTAAGGCGTGATTTTTTTTTTCTTTCTACTGTTCTCTTCATTTTTCTTTGCTTAAATCAATCAGGTTTTTTTTTCTGAATGTGAAACGCAAATACGAGACAGGCAAAGTGTAGGCGGGTGGGAGTTTGGGACCCTGCAAGGCAGCACTGATTCCCGATCATTTGATAATGGGAAGCGGGGGTAGAAGCACGCCTGAGCGCATACGCGCCGACTGCTCCCACCAAGCCTCCAATATGCAAGCCTAGAGTAAATATCGTAAAGAATGCGAGAGGGAGAGGTTCGCAGGCAAAACAATCTTTCTTCGGAGACGGCCGCCAAAAAATCGTACGAAAGGAAGAAAAATTGAAAGTTCCTTTCCTTCTCCCTTTCGCCCCCCCCCCCCCCACCCGCCGCCAAAAAAAAAAAAGTAGGTGTTGCAATAATACCTCCACCGCTCGTAAAGTACTCGTGTTTGGGCCACGGATCTTAAATACGAATGCGCCAAAAAAATAGAGACACGTTACTGTGGACAAAAGGGCAACAAATCGCGCCCGCTCAGCCCATCAAAGTCCGCCGCGGCTGAGTTACGCTCGTGGCCCGCACTGTCCCGCCCTTGGCTTTATTTATCGCCGCTGTCAACGTCAATGTCGCCGTCATTTCTCCGGCACAACCGACGGAGCAGCACCTGAGACGTCAAGCGCTCACGAGTTAGGAGAGGGAGCAGAGCGTCGGCGGGCGTCGGTTGCTCCGAGATTTACGTTGCGTATGCCACTTTATTAAGATTATTATTAGGAAAAAGCGCCAATACAGAATGCGACGCACGCATTTCTCAATTCCTTTCCGGCCTTGCCTATATTTCCTTTTTTTTTATTCTGACTCGGATCGAAACAAATAAAGAACACAGCAGCGATCGGCAAAAGAACATTTACCACATGAAGAATAGAGCTGAGAATGTATTAATCACGGACGACCTTAACAAGAAATTAACAGATCATTAAATCTTTTACAACTAGAATTTACATAAATATTTTTTTTTTTAAAAAAAAAGGCTAAAAGCAGTCAGGATTTGATTACGAAGAATATGAAGATAATGCTAAAAAGCTTACTACATTTATAAAATAAATCAAGAAAAAATTAAGAAATCAAAAAAATAAGTCGGATATTGTCGTCTCAGTGAGGAAAGTATCTTATCTTATAAATACATAGGTTTATATGTATTTTTATTAGTTTTGCAGTAAATTACAGAATTACTTTTGCATATTTTATTATGTTAGTAAAATAATGTGTTGTAAGACAATGCTATTATTATAATATATTACATCACACTTTATTGTAATACTTTTTCATTGCCTATCAGTACTTTGTTAAATAATAGAAGAGGAAAAATTGGACCTTAACTCCTCCCTCCCCGAAAATCGCACAATTTTTATCAGCTAACTTTTTCTATAGGCCCCCTCCCCCTTATCCCCTTCCACTAGTTTTTCCCAGGCTAAATTCTACTGAGGAGATATAATAAAATATACGTATATTATATAAATAAAACAAATGATATGTTTACAATTATAATTCTAATACATAATATCAAACTTTTTTTTTTATATTACACAATGGCCTAGTGATAAGGCGCTTAATTGCGATTGGGGGGTCCTGGCGGAGGTCGGGGATCTTTTCGCGCTGAATTCCCCTGTAGGTAGATCTTGGGGTCCACCCAGCCCTCTGTAGAATGGGCCGTGATGGGAACTCTGTGGGATATACCTGTTTAACTTTTGTCTAAGTATTTTTTCCAATGATTTAAAATTGCTTTCTATAATCATTATACCTTGTGGTAGGAATCTCAAAAACTTCATAAAATCTAAAATCATCTAAGACAATTGTCGTCAATTAAAACATTAAGGACAGTACGTTTCAATCTGCCTGCAGGTTATTTTCAACTGTGATTAACATAGAGTCAATCTGCTGCGAATTACATAAGGTTAAGCTCTTTCACAGCTCCACAAATATCTAAAACACGATGCTCAGTATCAAAAATTACGTAGATCACTAAAAGACAGCAGTTCAGTGAGAAAACCGAAATCACAACAACAGCGCTACTTATACAGTATTTGTATAGACAAAAATGATCACAAGATGGCGACACCAACATTTCTCGATTTAAATAAATTTTTCTTGAATTTACGAAATAAACATTGAGATGAGTGTAGAAAAATCTTGTAGTAATAAAATAGTAAAATCATTAATTTAATTGTTAATAATAACAGTAAGAAACAATGAAAAATAATGACATAATATACAGAATAAAGTGGTAAAGAGAAATAGTGATACGTGCAGTTTTATTAGTTCTCAATATTATCAAAAATAGTATATATTTATGAATAAGGCTAAATTAAGTTAAAAAATCTGATGATAGTTGTCCAATCAAACTTGGCATAGGGCTGCAAAGAGGATTAAGCCGGCCCTGACAAGAGAAATATTTCAGATTCGTGTAGAGTTTTGGGCATTTGGCGAACCGTAAATGCACGTTTCTTCTCACAAAATAATTATTACTGAACATTATAATGGTTTATAGAAACACAGAATGAAAACCTTTCGCGATTGTTCTTTCGTAATGGAAAAAAAAAAACTGAGTTGGGGGGGGAGAATAAGTCCTCTTTCTAAGGGAGATAAAACTCAGTTATTTGGTTCTATTCGTGAATCACTTTATTTATTCTTTATTTCCATCGGAAATACAAATCTTTCAAATAATCAACCCATGAAATTAAAAGAATAAGTAAAGAAAAAAAATAATAAAAATAATCAACATTTTTTGCACGAGTTAAAAAAAAAGATAATCTTCTTTCTGCATTAAGCTTCGGAAATCTTTTTTTGTTATCCTTTTGGGGGTGGGATCTCATTTTTTGGTCTCAATCTAAAGATAGCGGCGTTGAAAAACTTGTAAATCCATCTTAACCAGCCTAAATGCGCGCGCTTGATTTTGGAGTTATACTTGGGCAGGTGGTGTTGTTCTCTTGTCTCTGCTCGTTTTTACTGACTTGAATTATGAATGCAAATGGATCAAACTTATTCCAGAGAAAAATAAGGGAGCTGCATTAATTTTCTGTGTGAATAATTAAGCCAGCAAAGAAAAACACGGTCCCGGGTCTCTGTTTTCTTTCACAAATTACCTGAGTCGATCAAGTAATTGCGCCTGGTCTCATCCCCCTCTCTCGGAGATCAACCCTCAGTGGGTCTACGTAACTCCCTCCTCGTTTGCCTACACTGTTTACGAATATCCACTCATTAAACAGAAATAAGTCAC
>JAFIDM010000007.1:9551083-9587305 GCA_023159025.1 Thereuonema tuberculata | reverse complement strand
AGAAAAAACATAGTTTTGTGAATTTTGACCACAATGTACAGTACAGTACTTTACCTTCAACTGTACACCACGGTTGTGTAGTGTACCTGTGCATACAGAACAACATGGCTTTCACCACCAAAGAAAGTACGTACATTACCAGATCTGGTAAGTCCTGTATAAATTATATCTGCTCTCACATTGTGTTATGTGCTGTACATTTGACCCCTCGTATACAGTTAATCGACGTACGACCAAATCATCTGGTCGGGACGTAACCGTTCGTAACTCGGAACTCACTTAAATTTTATAACTCGTCGGTGTTAATTTTATTTTAAGATAAAAGCAACAAAACCGGAAATACATAGAAATTATTAAGTAAAATCGCTTACAATTACGAAATAAAACTGTTTTTTTATTGTTGTTGTTCTAAATTAAATGGTTTATATACTTTGATTTGTCTGTTACGATATCATCCGTCTGAAGCTGAAACGTGAAATTACCAAGATATTTTCGGGTAATTCTGCATTTTATTTTTCCGTGAATTCACTACCTTGAGTTATCACAACTCGAAGCTCAGAAAGATTCACGGTTTTATAGATGTTTGGATGTTTGTCACTATTCAAGGACGTACATAGAATTTTATTTCGGAGAGACGGGTGGTCCGAGTTAGGGGAACTGATCAGCAACAACCAAAAAAAAAAGGCGTTTTTCGAACATTTCGCGGAGGGGGACAAAGATCCCTTCATCTTGCTATCCAACCAAAAAAAAAAAAAAATAAGACTACTGTATAAATTTTTAGATGCCATTGGTATTAATAAATAGTTCAACCGTTTATTCTTTTTCGGATTTTTTTGCTTTTTTTTTTTTTCCGACCAATCGCAGGGCAAGGAATTTTAGAACAGTTAAAAGTTAGGACACGGAAGGATTCGCGACGAAAAAACACAAAACTCGCCTTAATCAACAGGAAGTTGTTATTTGATTAACGGAAGTGGTTTTAGGTCCTACGTCCTAAAACTAAAACAGTGGTTGTCAAACTTTCTTTACGGGGCAGTGTAAAACACACGTAAAAAGCTTTCTGGCAGATTTCGTGAACAAAATTAAAAGTATATAATTTTTTTTTTTAAACTACAAATTATTATTATGGGCCACACTTAAATTTATGCTTTAGCACAAAATTATATTCACTTTTTTTTTTTTATATATTTATATACGAAATTTCTATAAAAACTTGAGCTAAAAAATAAAATGCAAACTTTCCCGTCACCGCAGATAAGATTACAGGATACGAAGCGACCTTCTCCGTGTTTTCCCTTCTAAACAGCTTCCTGAATGATAGTTGTCTACTGAAACCACAATTTCGCCTGTTATTTTTTTGGACAGCTTAAATGCATTCAAAAAAACAAACAAACAACAACAACAGGAAGTTATATTCTAAGCCGCGGAAACATCAACGAAAATTAGGAATTGTTTTTATTCCAAGTCAGGTTTCGTAATTCGGATGGATTTCGTATAATTTGAATTGTGATGATATAATGCCTTCAAATCTTGGAAATTTTATTGTCTTTTTAACTGGGAAAAAAAGATTACGGTAAATCTTAGTATTATCTCTTAAAAACATTTAGTTCCACTTTCAATAAAATATCGAAATATCGGCATTTGCACACACACACAAAAAAAGAGAAAATAAATGTGATTATTTCGCCAGATCATTGAGTTAGGATTAGGAAGAATAGAATTTGAATGTGGGGGTGGAGTAGAATTTCATAGAAACCTGAATCATTGATTTTTACGGAGGGACTCTTGATGAAAAAATTTTTTATTTTGTTAATCTTAAATCTTATTACGAAAAATCGTAAATATTCAAACCTGGGATTTGTTGTTTATACATTTCTTTGTTTTGATCTCTATTGTTTGTGTCTGTACGTGAATGTAAAGGAACACCTGAATTTCTGTTGGGGGGAGGGGAAGATCGAGCGATTACATAACTTATTTCCTCCCTCCTAACACGGCTTTGAATTCGTCTGACAAGATCACTCTTGTACTTGAAAGGCTGTGGGTTCGAATTCCGCTAATGGATGCTCTCGAAAAATTGCCTTAAAAGCGCGCGAAAATTTGCTGTTTGCCAGTTGCAGCTTGACTGAAAAGAGATCGCTTTACACGTGCGAGCGGCAAATCGCGTTTTGCTCTCGCTTAGATCGTGATTAACAATACTTGTCGATGAAGCAACAACAAAAGTTGATTTCGCAGCTTTATTTGCTATTAATTCTCATCTCATTTTACAGCAAAGATAAAGAAAAAGAAAAAAAAGATCCCAGAGGAAGAGAATGTGGTGAATTAAGCCATGGATTGAAACACGAACAAAGAATATCCAGATTTCAGCGTGAGTTAACACCTTTGGTTTATATTCTTTGTTAATACTGCCGTAGTTTTGAAATAAATTTTCTCGCCGCCAAGAGCGCTGGTGTCGATTTGCTTCTATTAATAATATTTGCCTGAATTTACAACTTGTTTTATTTAGAGCAATAGGCACGATTTTCAGGCAAATGGTAGATTTTTAGAAATCTTAGAAATTTTTAGAAATTGCATGCTAAAAGCCAACTGTTTGCTTTACGATATCGGTGAAAGATTACAGATGACGACCTGCTACTAAAATACTTATAGAAACTTAACTTTCATGGAGATATAAATAAAAATATAAAGAGGTGAATAATTATTTAGAAAATAAGAATGACATGAGAAATAAAACAAAAACGCACAAAGACTAAGAGTTCACTGATCTGTTTCTGGAAACTGTGATACCGGGAATCCAAGATAGCCTATTTACCATAGTTGAATCTGTGCTCGAAGATTACAGCAACCATAGCTGTTATCTCTGTAAGAATATAGAAAATGGTATCACTATATTTGTCTTATCACAATAACAATACGTGTCTACGTATTCTGATGATGTATAACTGTAAAGGGCTGAACGCACTTCTCCGTCTTCCGTTATGTTTCCGTAACGTAATTGCTTTAGTGACGTAGTTACGTATTTAGGGTCACCAGAATTGAGTCTCGTAAGACGTAACGGAGATCTTGAATTCGACGAACATACATAAATATAACGGCTATGTTCGTCGATTTGAAGATCTCCGTTACGTCTTACAAGACTCAATTCTGGTGACCCTGAATACATAACTACGTCACTAAAGCAATTACGTTACGGAAACGTAACGGAAGACGGAGAAGTGCGTTTGGCCCTTAAGACCATTACTTATCCGATTGTATCACAGCTTTTTAACGTTATTTCTTCGGCCCATCCAATCAGTGAGTGTGTGCCTCCTCGCCCGCCCAGTCTACTTTGAACCACTGGACGAATCTTCTTAAAACTTAACGTATACACTTATGAGACTTACTTTTTTTAATGTTTTAAAGTATTTTTCCGTGCTGGTCCTTGCCGAGAAGTTAGTGCAAAGAAGGTCATAAAAATCTCCACAGAAACGTTTTAACGTTTTAGAGTCGAAATAATGGATTTCTATGATGTCTTAAACAGAGGATATTGTTACGTTGTTGAAATAACGTAAGACGGAGACCGGTTAACGAGTAACTACTAACTTTACTGACCTCATAGGTATTTATAAAGTAGCTTCGGATTCGCAGCGCCGAAAACTTCTTTCGCTTAGGTCGTCCTGTACTGAGGACCATTCCGGTGAGACCTTGATTCCACGGACAGTCTTAATCGATGCCAGATAATAGTATTCAATCAATATTAATCGACATATTACTCCTCTTATTATATGCACGAGCTTTAATACGTTTAAAATTAATTGGTCAAAGAACTTAAGAAGTATTTGCGGGATTATGTTTATTTTTTTTTTACCCTCTACTGCTTGTATTTAGCAGGTATTACAATTAAAGATGAAAAGAGAGTGTCAGATTCTCAGGTGTACATCCCTTTACACCTGGCGGTGGGTCAGGGCAAGAGATTTTAAGTTGTTTCCATCCTTTATTGAATTTGGCCAACTAGGGACCACGGAACTAGCTCAACCTGACAATGTCAGTGCGAAGCTAGTGAAAGTCAAGATGAGATTAAAATCCCGTCTAGAATAACCCTGACATTGTAAGTCCCAGGGAGAAACAGATGAAACACAGAAGAAGAAAGAAGCAGCCAAGCCAACACCGGGATTCGAACCCAGGTTCCGACACAACGGCCACACGGCAGACCATCGTCTAGACCGCTCGGCCATGCCGGAAAGGCCCTTTTAAGTTGTTTATTTGTAATTTATTTTTATTTTTTTTGTTTGTTTTGTTTTGTGGTTGGGGTACCACTTGCTGTAGCGGTGCAGGATCCTTAATCGTTGCACGCACTCTGAGCTTACCATGGAGGGTGAAACTGACTGAGGACGCCGAAAGAGGCAGAAACGACCGTTCCAGTTTTCCGTCCGTGATTTACTTTTACGAACGTTACACTTTATTTCTAGGGAACCAAGACAGTAGGCTTCAAGTTCTTCCAAGAGAATTCTTGAAGTTTCTTGTTACTTCAACAAGTTAAAAAAATGATTTAAGGCATTATTTTTCATTGTTGTCTGAAATGTAAAGTTGCTAAAACGATTGAGTCGTTTCCATGTCTAAACTCGCTGTTTCGCCGAACAAACTCGCACGGCAGTCGAGCGCGCTTTGCTGTCTTGGTGGTGGCCATAAACTCCGCCAACTTATTTCTTCGTCTCGATTACGAATTTGTACGAAGAACACTAATATCTGGGTATTTTTTTTTTCCCTTCCTAATGAAGGTGTATATATAAACGTTGTCGGTTCCATTAGATGAGGACCTCCTGCGGATCCGGCAAAAACAAGGCCGGGGCGGATAGCTTTTGGGGGGGTCCTTGTTTTTCGGGAGGACTGCACGCGGCGTCGACGGGCCCCTGCCTAATAACCGAACCAAATAACCCCACCAAGAAGGATAAAATAATATTAAAATAAATTCCCGCCAATCGGAGAGGGCTGCTTGCGCGCGGGAGGTCTCGAGCAATTCCGGTTTTTCTGCCGAACTTGGCATTATGTTCACTACTTCAGTTGGCCGGAATATTAAAGAAAAAGAAGAAAAATCCAGAAGAGAAGAAGAAAAAGAAAAAAAAAAGGGGGAAAGAAAAAAATGGCCTGACATTTCTTTCAATCACAGACTCCGACGCCTGCTGTACTCTCGCGGAAACTAATATATTATTAAATTATTTACCCTAATATTTCTCCCGGAGACCGACTTTGCAGAAATTTTTTGGCGGTACCAAATGGAACCAAATGCCGAGATCCATTTCGGGAGTTGTGACGCCGGAGATTACGACAGATTTCTTTATTTCCGACATTTTAATCTAGACCCGGAAACAAAAGCAGGGAAGTATCTTACTCAAAAAGTTGCACTGCGTTAATAGGGTTTTAAACTAGTCTGAAAGAAAAGTAAAATGGGAAAAATATTAAAAAAAGTAATTGTGATATACAGAACGTTACAATCAAGCAGGCATTGCGTAAGATACAATTGTAAATATTCTTTGATTTAACGAAAAAAATAATGGTGACTCGTAAAACTCTTTATGTTTTACGAGCAAGCATTTCTCGCTTTACGAGGAGGAAATAGTTCCCAAACTAAGGCAGCCACTGGTTGCGGAGGGGGAAGGGGGGGGGGGGTTAGAATCTTTACACTGCATCTGAAAATGGAAGAAATCTAGGATTTATGACCTTTTTTTTAGGTTGGAAGATTAATCTGTTTATCTCCTCCACCCCCCTCCCCATCCGGGAAAGTTCATGACTTTTTTTTTTTTTTTGGTTGAACCATGATAATTCTTTCTATTCCAGAATCCTGGGTATGCCTAAGAACGCAACAAGCATCTAGATGTCCTCAAGAACGATGTTTTCGCATTACGAGGAATTTTCTAAAACATTAACAATTATTCCTCGCTTTACGAGAAATTTAAAAGAGAATAACGATTTGTGTATTTTCGATTTACCAAACAGTGTTTTTTCGTTTTGAGAGAAGATCTTTCCTAATAAATAGAACATTACATCAACAAGCACTGAACAACAGATATTTTCGTTTTACGAGGGATTTATTTTTTCAACTGTTAATAATCATCCCTCGCTTTACGAACGTCACACTTAACGAAAAGTGGTGACAATTAAACTACACAAATTTCAACGAAAGGTTTCTGAAATGTGGACCAGTCGCAATTGACAACCCTTAAACAATTAACAAATCATTTCAACAGTATTAAGTTACTGTAAAATTAATAATTAAAGACTTATTCCGACTAGAAAATTTGGATTCCACTCCTGGTATCTTATTTAAAAGCAACAATCTGTTATAAGAATTAAAGCATTTAATACAAAGAAATTACAAAGATACAAAGAAATTAAAAATTGAGTTTTACAATACTAAATTCATCCTGTCTCTGAAAAATATTAAGAATCATTTACATACGAACTCTTTTCACCGTTGGAAAGTTCAAGGGGTTCTTCATTTCCTGAAATCTTGTAATAACATAGATTTTCTTTCCTTTTTTTATTTTTGGTTGGATGGAAATGACTTTCGTGCTCCCCGAAGTTGGTATTTTTATTTATTTACTTATTTATTTATTGCTAATGCAGATAGGCTCCTTAACTTGACCCTCCGCGAGAGAAAATCCTACCTAGGACCCTGGTGTCCACTCAAATCAAATCTAGATAGCAGAGCTCTGACTTCAAAATCATTTAATCACTGAACAGTTCAAAGCAACATGTTTAAGAACAATTGACCTTTTACCTTACTTAGTCTATTAGTAATGCATTCCTATTTATTAAAAAAACAAACAATCCACTTTCACAATAAATGAATTTAAATCCCATGAAAAGTTATCAATATTAGCTTCCCAGCTAAAGAAACAACCATTTGACAATTTGTTCTTACAAGGCAATTATTAAGTCATATACATAAAGCAATCTGTTCCAGTACACTATAATCTTAGTATTAACAGTCAATTTCAATATTCAGTTATTGATCTTTGTAAAAAACGAAATAAAAAAATCTCAATTACATAACTGCAATGAACATGCGAATTCAGGTTATTAAGTTGGCCAAGAAGAAGTAAGTTGGCTCTAAGTAGCGCTTGGGTGTCTTTAACGTCCTTCGACACCATTTTGTTAGATTGTATTGTGACAGCTGTCATATCAGCGTGCGTTTAAAACAAAAACTTATCAAAATCTTCTAAATTAATATTGAAGATGGCAGACAATAAGCACGCATGACAGCATGTTTCTTTGATGACCAGACAAAAACTGTTACAGCTTGACTGGGAAGTTCTGATTCATCCGCCCTATTCACCAGACATTGCACCCTCGCATTTCCTTTTATTTCGGTCTTTATAAAATTCTCTTAATGGAAAAAAATTCAATTCTCTGGAAGACGCCGAAGGCACCTGAGACAGTTCTTTGCTCAAAAAGATAAATAATTTTGGGAAGATGGAATTATGAAGTTGCCTCAAAGATGACAGAAGGTAGTGGAATAAACCGTTGAAGTTCAATAAAAGTGTTGGTGAAAATGAAAAATGTGTCTTAAAAACTAAACGAATTTTTTGGCCACCCCAATATTTAATCCGGAGCAGTTACGCGCTATACGTAGATGCCAAATCAATTACTCAAAAGTTTAACTATTCATTAACTAAAAATTATAATCCATTCAAATAAACAGACTTAACTATTTTTTAACTTAGAGCACTTTTTTAGCACTTTTCATAGATCCATTTTTTTTGATTGCGCTAACAATACAGCAAACATTTCACTTTCTGGAGTCTCAGAAATTAAGTTTTATTCGAATAAACTCAGTTATCAACTAGTTACCGTTCAAAAAATAAACATTCCATTACTGTAAAAACCATAATTACAGTCAATCTTAGGACATTTCTTCGGACCGTCGTTAAATGTTAACATTGACATTAACGTATGTCTTCTTTGCGTTATATCATTGTTACAACGAATTTTAATTATACATTAGCTCTCTGCAGAAATGATTTCTTTTTCATTGAAAAAGTTTCAGTTCAAACAAAACTGAATGTGAAATGACGCAAAGATGTGGTATGTTAAAAAAGGAATACTATTCAGTGAATTACTTGTTAAATCAGCTCAAAAATACTGAAATACTGTTCAGTATATCTTACTCAAATTACAATCTAACTTAGGTTTCTGTAGATTTTGGTTAGATGCTAGAGCTGATTCGTGCTATCCTCTATTAGATCATCATAGCAAGGGATTTTTTACTATTATTATTATTATTATTATTATTATTACTACGACTACACTGTCGGGACGACCCACAGAAAAAAAAGCACTCGAGAATGTCACTGATAGCCTACAATAATCTGAGAAATACTGTTCAATGTTATTAAATCCAAGTATTATTTAATAGACTAATAAAGTATTAACGATTTTCTTTTCCAAAAGTATTTTTTTTTCCTTCTTCATTTCCCTGTATTTTTCCAATGAATGTTTTGATCTTTACCGTTTGAAAAGAATTATCTCATTATTCCTTTAGGATTGTGTCTTTTGAATCTCAATTCCAGTAGATATTTTGCTCTTAATCCAGTATCTCTCACATAGTTCTGAAAGCACTCCGAGACTTAAAAAAAAAAAACCAATAAGAAAAATCTAGAAGTTATTTAAATGCAATTGGAGGTTTGTGGCGTATCGAGGACAATTACGAAAATAAGTCTGGATCGAATAATAAACCCTCCCTTTTGGCAAATGTCTTCCTTTAGAGATGCACAGTCACTTGATTAACCTTGGCGGGAAAAGAAGAGCCGAATTTTAAACGAACCTCACTTCCAACCACCCCCCCGTACCATTTTCCTTAATCTTCATTTCCTTGCCAATGATGCATTTTTTTCGCCTGGTGTTTCTGTAACCTGCCCCACCCTCCCCACCCACACAATGGATTCGGCCCGAATGCAAATTGTTTGCTAGAGCCCTAGCGGCATGCATGCACGTGTGTGTGTGTGCCAGGTATCCCCCACCCCCTCCTTTTGCTAACTGGTAAAGGAACGCTTATGCAAAAACCCACCCTGTAAATCATGGATTCACTTTTTAATGATATTATTGTTGTCCTGCTGCGAGTCGCAAGGGAGCAAGGGGAAGGGGGTGGGGGTAGCCCAAGGGTGGAGGGGTGCTGCCGAAGACAGTTCGGAGCGACTCCTTGATTGGTTGGTTCTTCGCACGAGTGTTTTGCACGTGCCACCTCAATAATTCACCCCGTCTTATACTCGGGAAGCCTTTTTTTTTTTGTTCCAGAATTCTCTTATCGGGGGGAGCAGAGGGGTACGAGGGGGGGATCAGCGTTGATCAAGTCAAAAGAGGGAGGGGTTTCGGGGGGGTTGGGGGGGGGGGGGGGGGTGTCTGTCTATGCACGGCCCGTGGAACCACTTCTGCTTTGATAATTAACACAGACAAAGTCTCAAAATCCGTAATGAAGATTTATAGTTGTATTAGGAACAGATTTTGGTCGTATAAATGGCGTAATTATGATCGATTTTTTTTTTCTTTAAGCTGACTCCCAAGTTGGATTAATCATCAAATTCTGTTACATAATTAAAAAAATTAATTAAAAATTATCTGAAAGTATCACTAAATTAACAATAGGACAAGACTTACAAATGAAATTGTGGTGATCGAAGACGACTTTTCTTTTATCCTTGAATATCTGCAATGGTTTTCCGAATTAACAAAAATTCTAAATGGCAACTAAAACCAGTAAACTACTGCACTTAGCATATCACTGTCAATTTCTTGATAAATCATGTATTGGATGAAATTGCCTGGTCTAAAGATCAATTATCAGTCTTTAAGATTGTTCTGCTTTGTTTCATTGACTGATATTTATTTTAATATATAAATCTCCATTTTAGAGCCATCAGGCGAAGCAGAGGTAGTTACACAGCGGCCTGCCAACTCGGTTAAGTTGCTTAGAGTTGATCCAATCCCCAGAATTGGCTTACATAATCATCTCGCCTTCTTATATGTTTGTTTCTTTCTACAATTTGAACTCCTGTGGTCTGCCTTCAGTATTCACTGAATGCAGGGCCGCGCCAAGCGGGGATGCTAGGGCTGCACGGCACCCGGGCGGCATATCTTGGGGGGGCAGATAATCTAGTGAAGAAATACTAATGGAAAGGAAATATATGCAAAATATGTAATTATACACATATTTGTTTCATTATGAAAAATATTAAATTTAGGCTAAAATAAATTTAGCTTATTAGGGGCGACAACTTTTGCCTGGCACCCCGGCGCCAACATACCTTGGCGCGGCCTTGACTGAATGTACCCTTTACAACGACTACTCAATGAACTAGTCCCTAATTGTCCCCTCATTAACCCTAAGACATACTACCAAAGACCTGAATAGCAAGTGTTTTGTTGTGAACGTAATATCTATATAAGTTACATTTTGTAAGTCTTCTATATCTTCTACGTTGTGTGAATATTTTTTACTTATGTTTACATCAGTATGACTTGGGATTGAGATTCTAACCTCTAAGATTCGTTTTCGTGGTCTGTAACAGAGCTTCCCAGACGGTCTGCCGTGAGGATACCTTTGGTGCGTCCGCGAGAAAGTTCTGAGGATCTTCGTATTTAAAATACAATCTAGACTTCAAATAACCTGGATAAACAGAAATGTGAACTATAAACTGTTTCGTTCCAACAATTAAGGATTAATAAATATTAAGCCACATTATCTTTAAACAGACTTAATAAACAGACTGTTATATTCAATGGTAAATCTCAGATGCTTTTCCAACGATTCCATTACAACAATAAAAGCAATGAAAAAGTTTGGTATGTCGCGAGATTTCAGGAACAAGGTTTGGTGTACGGCGGGATTTCTGCCACTACAAAAGTGCGCAAACGGTTGAGAAGCACTGGTCTACAATATTCAGCTTTCTTCTTTCCGTCTATAGTGACCGTCTCTTCAATCCCAGTGTCCGTAAGGAATTAGGAGGAAATGATGATTTCTCATTTGCCAGCAGGAAAGGAGGCTGCATTTCGAGGGAAGACTGGAAAAAGACCTCTCCAGGTGAAATCTCAATCTTCGGAATATTTTTTTTTTGTTAATCTACCCTTTCACTAATTACCCTTATCTTAGTATCTACACTGCTATATTTAGAAGTCGACGGATGGTAAACGGATATTCGTACTTCCCGAACTAGTCCAAACCCTGTAAAGAACTTGGTTAGTTACGCTTCTCATGATACTAATAATTATGTCCCCTCATTACAAACTACTAGTAATAATGAAGATTCTTCTTTCTTAAAGAAATAGCTAATAAATTAGACAACTGAAAATTCCCAATAATGTTACATTCCAACAACACTATTTGAAGCTTACCTGATCATTACACATGTTGTTTGTTCTTGTGGGAGGGGAAAAAATAATTTTTCTGATTCTTAATGGAAAATGCAAAGAAAAAATGTTTATCTACCTATATAAAAAGAAAAGTCCTGATTCATGAATGCCAGCCCAAACCCTTAGACCTAGAAAGCTGAAATATTGCACAGAGGTTCCCTTTATGATGTAGACAAGGAATAAGACCAGATTTTTCGAAATTCCCGCGGGATAAGAAATAAAGAGGATTTATAATTTCGCTGTAAAGTTGCCTTATCGATATTTAGGAGTGTGGCGCCAACCTAGATTGCTGACTAGAGTTACCCAATACAGTTAGAGCGTATTCTAGGTTTGTAAATATCCTCTTAATATATGTCGAAGAGAGAAAAAGCTCAGAATAAAAAGCTCTCGCTGATCTTGTTGATGATGGGATCACGTTAATCCTCGAAACTGTCCATGGACCTTTTTAACGTATTGTATCATTCTTTAATATAAGATTTTAAACTTTTTTAAAAATTGATTTATAGTGTGAGTCTCAGTAGATATTATTTTAATATAAAGAGTATAACACACGTTAAAGATTTTAAATAAAAAGCTCTAAAACGCAAATTTTAAATAAAAACCCGCAGTTCTGTGAGCATGTTAACTCAAAAATTACACATCCTAGAAAGCTGAAACTTTAGAGGTACGACTAGGTTATTACGAGGAACATGTCTAATGATTTGAGTAAAAAAGTTAATATGCTACGGACCAAAATACGACAACATAAGTGAATAAAAAAGTATTTTTATCGATATATAAAAATAAATAAAATTATATACATAACCTTTTCAGTTGTATGTTTTTTTCAAACTTGGCACGGCAATTAAATCTTGTTATTTATTCTTGATTAGCAAAAATTATAGACAGTTGTAATTTTATTTGTAAGTATTAATTGTTATTTAACTGTTAACTTTAAAATATTCAGTATTTTAAAAAATTTGAATAATATTAAGAAAACTATCCAAAAATTACAATTTAAAACTGATTAAGCTTCTAATTAAATCATTTAATAATATTTAACTAAATCTTACGGGCCACAGCCTCTTACTTTGTAAAAGATTTGTTCAGATATTCCACGTGAACTGAGATTTAAATAAAATAAAAAAAAATATTGCGCTCGTCTCGCCGAAGATCGACTAGAGCGCCATGTCTGACATTAGGTAAATACCGCCCACAATTAGTGCAAAGACATCCTGGCTTTGTTTCGCTCAGGGAGAATCAATTTTTTTTTTCTGTTTTTTTTTTATTTCATTTTCGACATTATTTTATTTTGTGTGGCTGCAAAAGGAGGTCTGCCAGGATAAGACTGTCTCATCATAAACAAGATTTGGCAATTAACTGGGTGGGTCTAAGAAGGGGGCTGGAACAACACCTTCATAAAAGTTGCAACAAACCATGGGAGGAGGGAAAAAAAAAATTGATTTTCTATGCAGTTGTTTGTCAGATGCAGCGAGGGTCTGTGGGATGGAGCAGTGAAAAAAAAAAAAAAATCGAAGAGAGAAGAAACAAGATCTCTGATTTTCAGATGACTGCTTTTTTTTTTATTTATTATTTATTTATCAAATTATCTATATTTATACGTAATCACAAAGATTACGTCATTCCCTGATTTTAGTTACTTCGGGACAATTGAACAATTAAATAACCTCAATCAACTTTATAATTTTAATCTTAATTTATTTTTAGCTCAAAAATAAATATTAAAAACTGTGTAGAAGATTTTAAGCAATTATTACAGTTTTTAAATGTAATTAAAATTACAATGCTGAGATGTATTTCAATCTTATAAATGAAATTATGTTCTTAATGATGATTACGTATTTATGACGTAATCAATTTTAACAATACAGAATGGGTAACATGCGAAGAAACAATGAAAACGTCACACCATGAATGGAGATATCCAGTCAGTAATCATAGAAGGTCAACATTAGATTATTAGTCCAACAATGAGCAATCCAGTGTAACAATGGCTGGATCATTTCAACAATGGACAAATCGTTCCAGCAAGACCAAACCATTCCAACAATATATTAATTTCTCCAACTACAGACAATTCTATTTCAACAATCATATGACTGAAAACTGAATTACTGATGGATAAAAAAAAAAAATATCAAAAATATTTATATCAAAGCTAAATGCCTTAAACACCTATGATTATCGGACTCCTATTTTAAAAAAAACAAAAAACATACAAACATGAAATTTTTCCAGAAATCATTATTTTTTTTAATCATCTTTTTAAAGATTAATAAACAGAAGTTCTTACTTCTCTACTATCTCTATAAAGAAATCAGAAGTAATATTTTAATTCTTAATTTTAAGCAAAAATCCTATTAAAACAAAGCTAATATGCAAATCACATCAGGCTCATGAAAAGCCCTGGGCTTGAAAACCGGTTCCCGTAATGCAAAGTATGTGAACTTTTTTGAATCCATTTTTTAAAACCAAAATGTGTGTTTCTTAATTTTATTTCAATATAGAAATAATATGCAAAATAGAAATTTATTCCAGAAATACAAAATCTCTTACCAACAATTCTATTTTTTTTTACAATGAAATATTCAAAATTTAGCTTTATTTATTTATTACAAATTATTGAGAAAAGAAACCTAATTTTGTTATTTGTACTAAATAAAATATAATATAAATAAAAAAATAAATTGTCTAATACATATATAAAAAAGAAAATTAAATAAAAAAAACATTAGAAATTAATTCTAGCAGTTTATTTGTGATTTTACTTATTCAGAATTACTTATAACAGATACATGTTTTCAATACTCAGGAGAAACAGAAAGCTTTACTCACAGATATAGCCATATCCTTTGAGATCTATCCGAAGTTCAGGACCTCGTTGTTATTATTATTGTTCTGTTGGAGTCCGATCTTTTTTTTTCTTTCAAATATCGAACAGCAGCTTTTCTAATCGACCTATCAGAATCTGGTCTCTAAGTGGAATCGTGCATTGCAAAGTGTAAACAATAAACAACTCCGCTAGCAACAACACAACGGCATCTTAGTTGAAATCAACATAAAGACATGCATTAATGCTTTTAGTTTTTAGTAAGCGTTGTGGCTTTGTTACAAGATTTAAGCCTAACGCTTTCATAATGAGGTGTGTTTCATAACTTCCTTATCAAAGTGTTTGTTTATTTATTGTTTATTTTGTGTTTCGTTATCTTCAAGGTTATCTGCTTTTTCACTTTTATTTTATCAACCTCGCTATCGGCTCATTTACAAATCTCCTAGGAGATACATATATGACTTAATTAAATCATTTATTTATTGTTATTTTTTTGCTTGTGTTGCTGGTTTACAATTTTTTTTGTAATGTAGGCCTACATCTAGATACAAATAAGCTGTCCTGGTTTTATGATTATCATTATTTTTCATTTTTTTAATAATATTTTTTAAATAACTTTTCAATTCATTTTTTTTAAGATAAAAATAAGTTTAAGATCAAAAAGACGTATTCCTAATCACATTAAAAGATCTTGGTTCGAATCATTTATTGAATATTTTCTTATAACTTCCTACATTACAGTTCTATCAGAGAAAGTTCTTCCTATCGGTACGTTTTGAAGATTAATTTATTACATTATAAGTATAATATACATAATACAGCACAATACAATATACGTTTATAGCATAATAATAAAATATAATATTCAAGTGTTTACATTTATAAATTCCGGCCGGGATTTAAGCATTCTCAGATCTTCTAAATTGCATCCCAGGGTTTACCCAGCCCTTTATATTAATTGTAATTATAAGATCTCTACTTTCTTCTATCAGCTGAATGCCCGCGCTTAATTCCGGTACAGCCCAACGTTTTTCAAGAATTGAGATGAAAGGTGCACGATTTTTATAAATTAAAATTAAGCTAAAATTATTATAAATATAAGGTTACAATAAATAACTCTTTCTTTTCATTATGTCAGACTGGAGTATTACAATAATTGAAACCAATCTGAAAGTCATTCAGAATCGTTTATTACATTGTTATTGTTAAAAAATACAAAGGCTATTTAAATTGGATTTTAAGTGTTACTACAGGAAACATATTCAATGAAACAGAGGACTATTTTTTTAGTAGTCTATTAGTTAATATTTTTCTTAATTGGTGTTCTTCATTTGGAATGAAGTAATCTCGGAAAGTAAAAATGACATACTGGTTAACTTAGTTGAGTTTTTCTAAATACCAACTGAAGGATTTATTTTCCAATTTAGATGGATTGTTTAAATGTCAATTCTTGAAACAATTCTGTAAATCACATTGAAATGTTGGAATGAATTGTTGAATGTATACATTCAACAAGAATGGTAGGAGTTGCTGAATGTTTACATTCAACACATTTTAATTCAACATGGATAGCTTCATGTTGAATAAATAAATAAAATGATCATACCAAGAGTTTTTAATTGAAAACAGCTATTAATAAATGTCTTAAAGTAGTTTTTAATTATTAAAATTAACAATTTTCTGATTTCTGATTTCTGTAATAGTTTAGTAATGAAAATTAACTTAAAAATATAAATATATAAAAACACAATATGCCGAAGTTTTATAGTTTTTCTAAATTTCGCTTTTTGTATTATTTTATTAATACGAAAAGTCTTGGATAATAAAATTTGAATATTATACTTAGCGTATCTCAAAACTCTAATCGTAAATCTGTCGTCCGTCAGACTAATTTTATTTGCTAGTTAGTTTTTGATTGGGTAGATGCTTTTTTTTTTTTCCTTTTGCTCTTCGCGAGGTTTCATTCGTTGGCTTGTACTGCTGTACTAAGACATCCATTCCACTGTGAAAGTTGAGCGTGTAGCTTAGTTTGCAAAATGACATTACGACAGGAGGACACACAGTGGTCAAAATGGATTTTCATTTGCGGGGGCCGCGATGGGGTTGAGCTGGGGGGAGGGGTCTGATTCCAATTCCGCGTTCCGTTTCAAACGAGGCGATTCCAGGTCCTGTGAGGAAATTGCCAACTTTTTGGCCAATAAAAAGTGGCGGTCGTCAGCATTGTGTCTTATTGGGGTGGTGGTGGTGGAGTGAGGGGCGGGGGTGGGGAGGTTTGAACAATGGCAGTCCACTCCCAATCGGTCAACGGCTCAAGGAAAAAAAAAAAAAAAAATCAATTGGCGGATGTGCCGCTAGGTGGCGCTTGGGGACCGATTTAAATTTTATGCCGAATCGGTGGCCGGTGTCGCCATCTGGTGGTGGTCAGCGCAAAGACTGTCCCTACCTCCGATTCCCATAAAAGTGACCCGTTACCATGCCAATCACCCCCTTCCGACATATGTTAACACTTCCATTCTTATGCCTATCCCCTCTATCCACCCCCTAGTGTCTTTTCTCCGATGAAAAACGGGCCTCCCCAATTCCGATCGGCATCTGCGAACTAAAAGTTCGGGGCCGGGAGAAGTCGTCTTCGGGCCCAGATGCCGTCAACGACTTGCCCCTTGCCACCCACCTACCCACGCCTCATAACCCCCACCCCCTCTCTTTCTTCCATGACAGAATCGCTAAGAGCGGAGACTTGTATTAATTTATTTCGCAACTGACAAAATTAAATATGCATATTAAATCCTAACTAAAGAGAGGCACGTCTAATTCCTGGTGACGGGGCAAATTGGATCGCTTGATTACCGCTTGGCGGCGCCACTTGCCTTTCATAAAACGAATAAAAAGCCAACTACCTCCGCATGTCACAGCGATTATAACACCCTCCCATACTTTCCAAAGCTTTTTTTTTTTTATTAATCAGAAGACAGTCATCAGATGAAAAGGCCTAGTCTGAACATCTTATTAGGCATTGCTTCAAATTCTATTGTTAATTGAACTTTGTCGCGAAAGGAAAACTGGGTAATTTCATTAGACTCCAAAATCCATTTGGCCAAGACAAAAAAAAATATTCATCAGTTATCGAACCAGAAATGCATCAAAAAATACAGAAATGCTCTCCTAGTGTTTTACAGAATAAGTGGTAGTTTCTGCAAGAAAAAAAAACTGCCTCAAAATTTCAACAACAAAAAAAAAAATAGGGTCTGGGTATTTAAAATTTTTTGCACTCTTCGGAAATTGTGAGAAAGTTCTGGAAAAAAATTAAATTACCCTAGATTTCACCAGAATTGCCTCTAAGTTAGAGTTTCGTCTATAAATATATAAATGAAAATAATAAATTATGAAAGACACCACAATTGGACAGTTAATATTCTCGTTCCTGGGAATGGCCCCCGAGGACAAAAACAATGAAATAAAAAATAATCCTGTGAAATCCACAGTATTAATCCCTTGCCGTTTCACTGAAAGGCAATAAGGAATTTAATTATAAATAAGAAACATTGTAAGTGCAATGAAAAGCAAACTTTAACTACCATAATAATTCATAAATTAATAAAGAAACACAACTGGGCATTATGAGAATTGTCTAAAGCTGCAAGAGAAATCTCATTCAAGGCTTAACATTGAACTGTTTTCTGTGGATTTACAGCTTTTTAACCAGTGTTTACAAGTGACATCTCATAGCAGCTGTTTCTCGTGGCGATCATCAGTTGGGATAAGTCACTGCAAACACAGCAGATCTCAATACAAAGATGAATATAAAAGGATGTAGGAATAAGTAAGACACCTCCACAAAACTAAACTAAAAAACACAATACATTAAATACATTAAATACAAAATGAAGCAAATTCTTGTGGTGTCCTCTGACAGCCTCAATGAATTTTCCATGTGCAATTAAAATAAGAAAAAGCGCCTAAAAATGCATTAACACATTAAGAAGGGATGAGACCACTGTTTACAAGTGGCGCTTTTTTCTTATTTTAATAGCGCAAGGAAAATTCGATGAGGCTTTTGGAGGACAACACATGAATTTCCTTATTTTATTTTTAATGTGTATTCTGTTTTTAGTTTAGTCTTATTCCTACTTCCATTTTAATTATTGTTTACCAATCAACGAAACGGCAATCAAGTTTTTTTCCTTGTTTTGATTATGAAATGAAATTTTGAAATTGCTTTTCTCAAAGAAATATTGAAAACAGCGAAAAAGGCGGAAACAGATGTTATGTCACACTACAAAAAAAAAAAGGGAAACGAACAATATTCATTCGTAATAAGTAACATAATTAAGAAGGAACGCATATCAACAATGCATAGTCAATAATGAATAATTCTTTCCAACAATGGTGTATCTGTCAACAATCCAAAGAAATAATAATCAACTTATCGTACACTTAACATTTAGAAACCGTAAAAAAGATTAAATTTAAAGTAATTAACGTGTGTAAATTGAATTACTGAAGAATTTTAGGCCACCGCACATCACAATTAAAAATAAAATAGTCTACATTTCTTTGTCAAGTCTTGACAAAGAAATATAGACCATTTCGAAAGTACTCATGTATTTTAATTGTACATAAATTTTTATTTTTAACTGCAATGTGTGGTGGCCTAAAAGTCTTCAATAGTAAAAAAAGATTACGTATGAAATAACATATAGTTCGTCAAAGTTCCTGTAGACTGTTGTTACATGGTCACAATGTACAATAAGTATGCTTATAATATAGATTACGTAACAACGTAACAATAGTTTTTAATTAGAGGTGTTTATTGTTGCGGAGGACCTAATATATTAAAAAAAAAAGTGTTACGTCAATACCGTAACAGAAACCTGAGACCAATTTACAGGTTTGGATGAAATGGGAATTTTGCATCAGTGCAGACTAGCAAATTAAAAAAATATCGATTTTGTTATTTTTTTGAATTTACATCAGTTTGAATTGTAAAATGAAGTAAAATTCTTATATGAAAATGGTTAAAATATGATTTTTTTTTTTGGAGGGGTTAGGGTTACATTTTTTTAAAGTTAATTTAAACTTAAAAAAAATAGATATATATTTTTTTTTTCAAAGAAAAGAAGAAAAAAAAAGAAAAAAGATGATAAATAACATTGGAATCTCTCAATATTGGCCCATCGGGGAAAGAGCATCCCCAGAGACCTTTTGGAATTCGGAAAAAAAGAAAGTTTCATTGGGAGTATGGTTCGATATCGGCAATCGTTGGGGGCCTTTCATGCGTCGGAATACAATTGCTCAGACGGTGCCTTGTTTAGACTCGCATTTTGCCAAGAAACAAAACAAAAGAATCTTAAATACTGTTCTAAGATTCAACCAATTACAGTCGGCCTTTATTACAAGGAGGAGCAATACAGGAAAAGCTAATAAGCACTGAAATAATTCGACTTTGAAGCGAAACTTCATTGGAAAGCGAACGTTTACGATGGAATCTTATTTTGCATTGATTATTTCTGAATAACATAGGAATAGGAGACAGGAGTTACAAGATAATTTCCTTTTCTCTATATTTTCGAATATTTCTGTCTGTAATGCTTAAATTGGGTCGAGTCCTAAAGAATTTCCGGTTTTCGTATATTAAGTTTATTTTTCAATTAAAAAACCCAATTAGAATGATATCTTAATCTAAAATTTATTCACCATTATTTGAAATAATGCTATTTAAAAATTTATTTAATTATTTTTTTTATTTATTTATTAATGAATCGGTAAAATTTGTTGACGAGAGCTGAAGTTTATTATGACTTAACCCAAGCCTCGATATTTACGTTTCTGTTTTGCTTCCGGTTTATATTTCGCGATACTACGCAGTTTTGCGGAAGGGCAGTCAGATACTCATAAACTTTTAAGTTTTCTAGTCTTTCTTCGGAAATTGTAGTAATTCTAAATTTCTAAAATTCTAAATTTCGAGGCTATCCTCACAATTTTTCGGTTTCAACAATACAATGTATTAAAATGCAAGATTATCTGTTTAAATAACAATGTTTAGCCGCTTTCGCACATGCTCCGTAAAGTAGTTCAAATGCTTAAAGCGCTTCGTTTAACGTTGACTACATTTCTCGAACTTTCTTCGACATGTCTTTTCACGAAGGTTTTGCAAAAGTTTACTACTTTGTGTAATGCCGCAAAGAAAGTAGTCCCACTTCAAAGCTGATAGCGGAACTATTTTCAATCAGTGAATAAAAAGCTTCAGTGGAATTCTGAATTGGTTCTCCATCCGTTCTTAGAACAGGATATTTTAGAACAGTTCAAATTGGTAGACGGAAGTTAGGTGACGTCATTTACACAACTGCTCTACAGAAAAATAAAAGAGGAATAACTTAAATCAAATTGCGCTGAAGATCATCTTTCTCCCAGTTTTATTGTTATTTCGAACAAGAAACG
The DNA here is from genome assembly GCA_023159025.1 of Thereuonema tuberculata. Classification (NCBI taxonomy): domain Eukaryota; kingdom Metazoa; phylum Arthropoda; class Chilopoda; order Scutigeromorpha; family Scutigeridae; genus Thereuonema; species Thereuonema tuberculata. The sequence goes on along the minus strand of JAFIDM010000007.1, from coordinate 9,566,658 downwards.
AATTTAAGTGAACATTTCATTGTGTTAATTTTGATGAGTGCTAACTAGCAAATAGAATCATAAATGCCTTTGTGATCATCCTACGGGAGAAAAGAACTGCATTTTGGGAATTGAAATTTTTGTATCAATTTCTGTTATGAGACATCTTGCTTAAAAAAAAAATAGAACGTTTGTTTCCCTGATTTAAATTATTACAAATGCCTAAAAATGTAAAGTTTCACTCACAGAAACGAGAGGCTAAAGCCCCCCCCCCCCCCCCCGAAATCTCGATTTGTATAGAAGGGGTCCTATTTTTTCGTCGGCTTTTTTATTTGTTTGGATGGTCGGTTGAAAGGACCTTGCCTCTCCCATTCCCTCCCGAAATAAAATCCTTTTATGTCCCTAGTTTCACTACAGAACTTTAAACCTAGTTTTAAAAGAATGAAAATCTCAGGATTGGGAGGTTCTAATCTATGCCTAGAACAAAAAATTCTAAAGAACTTAAAACCGACTTTCTTCAACATATTATTCTTATTTATATTTTTTTTTTATTACTTTTCTTTCTTTTCTTTTTAAAAACGTGAAAACGACACAAAGGAAAAACCAACGTTTATTTTCAAATTTATTATCTTTTTAAAGTAAACAGTAAAAAAAAAAAAATTACTAAAAAAAGGGATTTATCCGACCTGCACCAAGAAAACAAAAGACAAACAACAGTTCTTGCCGAAGTGGAGTCTGGAACGGCCGTTTCATCATTATTATGAATCTTTAGCCAGGCTTACAACTTCGATTGACAAGCTCAGATAGACATAAAGAAATAAGAAACCATAACTGCTCCCGGATGTGGCCTCCCTTAAAAATAACAAATTAAATCCGCGTTATTTACTTCAATTGTCTAAATCAGATTAGTTTTCATCAAATCAAACCACGTGGAAATTAGTAGATCCGCTAAAAGGATTAATACCCATTGTTTAAGACACCCATAGAAATACAATGCTTAGATAAAATAACAATCAAATTTAATTTTTTTTACATTGTTTAGATTTTAATGTTGTTGTTTTTTTTTCTACGGAGATTTTTGTCTGCTTCACGCGCTAATTTTTCAGCAAGAATCCACTTGGAAAAGATTTCAAATATATATAAAAATATATAAAAACTTTATATAAATTTTTATAAAATTTTTATATAATTTTATAAAATTTTTATATAAATTTTATAAAATTTTTATATAAATTTTATATATAAATATATATATATATAAAATGGATCTGTGTTCCTTGAACTATATACCAAGTTTCAAGAAAATCTATCCAGCGGTTCAAAAGTTATTGTTAATCATACACACGCACAGACTGAGTGATCTCATGAGTTTCACATTGTTTGGAAAATAGACTCAAAAAACGAAAAACCAAATCTTTTTGACGAACTACAAACTTTCTGAGGAAAAGTTACAAAATGCTAACATTGTATTGTATGGTTTTAGAATTGATAATTTTTTTTATTTATTTATTTTTAGAGCTTGTTTAACTCCCTTCTTCCGATATTTTTTAAAGCCGGTTTAGTGAGATGGGGGATACGGAAATGTAGCAAGAGGGGGGGAAAAAGACCCACAATTAGCTACATATAAGGTATATCACTGCGGTAATTTTTTATTAATGCTTTTATTATGCATAGGAGGCTGTTAAAAAAGAAAATGGCATAAAACTTTGAAAGCCTCACTGAGGGATGCTATAAAACATTGATTCTAAGTGGCGGTATTACCCCTACCCCTATAATCGTGTGAGTCTTCTTCGTCATGCATACGAAATGCACGGTATAAAAGGGCTTCTCTCATTGGTGTTTCTAAGAAACATGTTGTGTGTGTGTGTTTTTTTTTCTTTGTGGAAATTTACTCCCAATACGATTCAAGTTCCGTCTATAGAGGCACAGCAGCTTATAACCCACCCCCATTGTGACTACTTTCAGAGAATATAATTAGAACAGCCGTCCTTTGCCTGCACGTACAATTATGTACTATTTTGGGATGTGTCATCCATTAAGCAATGCCTCATTTACATACAAGTCAGAAATACGCTTACGTATGTATAAAAGAAGACTGCTTATGCATAATAATGGCCATTGAACAAATGACAATTTATGAAAACATATTTTCATAATATCCTGCTTGAATACATCCAGTCTGTGTGAGTTTCAATAGCATTGATCTGGTCAAAACATAGACTTTAATAGGTCATACATCAAATATTATTTATACACACGTTATGTAAAAACATATATACATATATATAAATTTCATTATATTCGTTATATTATGAATGACAGAGTCTTAAACAGTGACTAAAGTCTGATTACTCAGTGTGATTACTTTTTAATTTTTAATCACTAATTTTGCCAGATTAAGAATTATTCTGAATCAAAGAGGTCCCCGCCCCCATCCCTCCGGCGGTTACTGATGTTTGAATCAATAAGGGTTTTTTAAACATCTGACGTAAAATAAATGAAAAAAAAATAATAATATTCCATCTCTCATGTTTATCTATTTATTTTTTTACAAATTGACACCAAATAATGTTTACGTAAATATTTTTTTTTATTTAAATTATTTTGTTATTGAGCCCCTTACAATAATAGGCTTTGCTTTAGAGAAGGCTGTGCAAATTCGTTTGGATAAAATTATACTGAAGTTTGATTCTTTTTTCTTCACTTTATACAAGACGATATTGGAAGTCAAGGTTTTCCAATGCGAGATACGCGCCTCGATTTCAGTCCACGAGAAAAGTAAATAAATAAATAAATAAAAAAATAAATAAACCCTAAGAACCTACAAAATTACAAATCCGGAACAGCGACTGTTAAACATAAACGAGATATTTATTTAAGTTATATCTCTTTTGTATTAGTTGTACTCTGCAACAATTGCAAAAGTGATTCTCAAATTTAATAGTATTTAGCTCAAGTATCAAAGATCGGTCTGAAATAAAACTACTGAAAATCAATAATAATAATAAAAATAATCTAGTTCCTATCTGAAAAAGTTTGGAAAAGAGTGGTAGACTATATGGCACCGAAAAGGTAGAATAACTCAAAATTTTTATTTTTTTATTTTAGTAAATTTACATTTTTTGTTTTTTGTTTTTTTTACCCCTAAATATTACGAGATCACTCTTTCCAATTAAAGAGGTGTAATTCAGGAGTGAAAAAAAAAGAATGCTTCTTTTGGTATTTTATTATTATTAAAAAAGTTGTATCGTTATTAATATAATCTCTAGTCAAATTAGAATGCAAAATAAATAGCTTATTCGCAATGATAGTCCAAAATACCACAGCAAGTTTAACTTTTAGTAAACCTGTTTCGTCAAATAGCAGAACTGCTGTTAGGTTTCTAACAACATAGAAACATTATTCATACTATGTCACTATATAATCATTATCAGTAATGAATAGTTATATGGTAATTACTAGACATAAATGTTAGATGGCGAAATAACCAATCACATTATTAATTCCAGAATTTACATAGTTTTTTTTAATAATTACAATAATAATAATTTTATAATAATTTTAATAATTCTGACTGCAAAAGGCTTTCATATTTAAGATGATTCACATATTCTTACTTTACAGTGAGGGAAAACAGAAAACTCTTCCATTTTCTTGTTCTAAAGTCTCAGAAGTTAATTTTTTACATCTAACCATCATTACAATTTAAAAAGTTAATTTCGTGAAATTTTGAAAAAAAAAAAATTATAACGTAAAACGATCATTAAAATGTGCAACAAACATAATTTATCTGAATTAAATAAGTAGTTTTCAACTAAAAATTTATATGAGGACGTTGATTATTAAGTCTTAAAATAATTTTGATTTCTACTTTTATCAAAGAAAAAAAAATGTAAAAAGAAAAGTAAGAAATTGTAAATGGATAAAAATGATTTAAAACACAGCTGTTCTTTTGTTCTGGTTTTTTTAGAGGTCTTGTAACTCCGTTTTAATTGAGAGAAAGACAACGGTGAACTGCTTCGATTCCAGAATCTTCTCCCAATTTGAGCCTCAGCAGGAAATGGTGTCTGTTACATTGGCAGCTCCCAGAAGCAGGAAGCATTCAAAGTATTTGGATAAAAAACACTCACATCCTGTCGTTATTACATCTTTTTCAACCAAATTGCAGTTGACCCCAACAAAAGATTCGCTGTTATTTTGATATTTTTTTTTAAACATCATGCAGAGCCTAAATCGCAACTGACCAGTAATAAGATTTATAATAATGATTTATAGATTCAAGATGAATTTTCATTCCAATTTATTTGGACCAAAAAAACAAAAAACAAAACTGCAGAAATATCACGGAATCATTTTTTATATTATATTTTCATTATTATTAAAAAATTGCAATTAGGCTTATTAATAAAAAGTTGATGAGCACTAGAAAGAGTGAAAGTCTCAAGACATTTCTTGTGAACATAGAACTTGTGTGAACATAGACTTTATTTATAAACATTTATTAATAAACATTCCTACTTTTTTTATTAATGTATATCCCAAAAACTCCAAAAAATAAAGTCAATGGGGTTATTTAATTACAGAATAAAAATACGAAAGGAGAGAAAAGAAAAATAGATTGATATTATTTTGATAAAAGTTCTTAAATATTTATATGTTATTTCTTTTATCGTAATGTATTGAAAAAAAAGCGATTTCTGTAGCTCAAGGAACTGATTTCCTGCAAATTTAATGTGAGATGAAAATTTAGGTTTTTTATTATAAGCAGAAGGCTTTGCTAACTACCAAGCTTTAAATAACTGTTTAATAGTGTCGGTAAAAAACATTTATTTAATAGTTTTGTAAAAACTATTGAAACCGATCTCGCATAAAAAGTAATTATAGACGCGGTAAAGTTACTTCATCTCCGGAAGCGATACGGTTCCCTCAAAAGAAAAATGGCTGTTAAAAGAAAGATGTGAAGTAATATTTTGCAATTCTGAATTTACAAATTCACAAATATTCCTCTTAAAATACATAAATAAAAATTACTTTGTCCAGTATCGTTTGCCATAACATTATTATCACTACATAGCAGTATTTCTAATAAAAGTAACAATGGTTGCCATGGCTACAGTATTAGCAAAAGCTTATTTGAGCGTAACAACTTAAAGTATGGGTTTCTTTATTAGTATTTATTATAATACTTTGTTATTACTATTTGTTCTTATTTATTCATTCATTCATTTATTATAATATATATAACATTTATTGTAATAATAAATAACAATTTATTTAATCAATTTATTTAATCTGATATGGGTGAGACCAAGTTGTTTACTAAATGACATCCAGTTTCAAATAAACCAGACTAAAGACTGATATATAAATAATAATGATTGTTATAGGATTATTTAATGTCTTATTAAATAATTTATTTAATGTAAAATTATTATTTAATATAAAGTCATTAATTAATATAAGAGACAAAACACACAATAAAATTATTTAAAAATTGTAATCATTAAAAATACATTAATTCTCCGCAGTTTTCAAAGTTTTTGACAATGGAGTTGACAATGAAGTCTGTCAATGATTTCGAAAGCTCAGCAGATGTAATGTATTTTTAATGATTTCAATTTTTAAATAATTTTCTTGTGTATTTGTCTCTTATTTTAATTAATAGTAATGATTGTAGAAAGGTTACATTTAAGAAAATCGTTTCTTTTTTCTTCCCTATAACTATTTTATTTTCTACGTAGATGTACAGAGCAAGTCCGCAGCCTACGGTGCAGGGAATTCAAACTAATTGTTCTATTTACATTAGATGAAGGGGACTTTTTTTTTTAAAAGTATTTTTCCTCTTCCGGTCCAGCGCCGTATGACCCAATTATCTCAAAGTCATCAACGTCACTGACTATAAACAATAACAATATCTTGCAGTTCAGTCGAGCATTTGGTAATGATGCTCTTTTTTTTTTCTTTCCTAGCGCTCGACGGTGTCCTAGCGGAGGGAAATTAAAACAGAGACGAAGGACCATTAAAATGCAGCAGAGAAAGTCACTTGACAAATAGCAGTGTCTCAATTGGTTCCCAAAGCCATAATGAGACTTAAATTAGATGGAAATCAGAGGATCTCGCAATGGACGCCTTATTACCTCCTTGGCTTCGGGGCCAACACAACCCCCACCACTTTTTTTTTTTTTTTCCTTATTATTAAATTTTTTTGGACTCACAAATGTCTATCCCTCATAGGCTTTCAATTTGTTGCTTTGTAAACAGAACCGTTTAGTCCACCTGCTTTGCAGTTTATTTCTATGCGGGATTATGAAAACATAATTGAAAGGCAAATTTATTTTCGTTTATACAACAACCAGCAGAAGCTCTACATGAAATATATATCGGTTCCTGGGACGCGATTGACTTCAAATGTTCAGTCATAAAAAAATTTCAGTTCGATACTTTCGAAAGTTCCATAGGGAATTTTAAAGATAAATAATGTTAATGAATATTAAGTTCCTGAAAAAGATTTCTTAATTTTTTTTCTTCCTTCATTTTTTTTAAATCGAAAAAAAACGAATTTTTTTTTTATTTTTTATTTTTTAGTTATAATAAATAATATGCAAGCAGCATAATGTTTGTTTTTGTTTTTTTTAATTTTCTGAAAATAAAAATAATTACATCCGCATTACACTAAAAACTCGTTTATCCGAATCGAGTTTATCCGGATCTCGTTTATCCGAAACTCGTTTATCCGAATCGAGTTTATGCGAAACTCGTTTATCCGAATCGAGTTTATACGAAAATCTGGTTTATCCGAAACGATTTTTAGCATAGTTTAAAAATGCACAAAAACATTTTTCCGCAGCTGTAATCAATATTTAATAGCGTACACAATAGCATATGTAACTGTAACTCCATTAATAGCACTATTCAGTATATCAATATTGAAAAGGGCTCAAAAATTGTTATATCAGTTATGTAGAACCTACAATTTACAGTGTGGCGCCGTGTTACAGTTAATTGTTTAATTTTTCATACTCACTGTAATTTTTAATGTATAGTACATGTTTAAAACAATATATTTCTGATTATCCGAAATTTCGTTTAACCGAAACGGGCGCGGTCCCATCAAATTCGGATAAACGAATTTTTAGTGTATTTGTATTTTTAGAGGACAAAATAGCGTTGTGCCTTCGTTTGCTTTCTTAATTCTTTAAATCATTGGGCACGTTAAATTTCTTTTCATTTTAAATATATAATTTTTGGGCTTTATTTAATGCCATAATTAAATTCCTTTTGCGCCTAGCAGATTGTAGGACAAGGAATAGTTGTTTCTTGTTTTTTATTTAATTTTTGGTTAGGATTTCTTCGGGGGGAGTTCCCGCTCTCGGGAGCGAGTCCCGGGAAAGCTAACCCCTCGCACCTTCTGGGTCTGTCATTCGGTGGAGTTTGGCTGGCTGATGAGTCCTAATAAGGACGAAATGGTCCATCCCAGTCTCTTCCCGATGACAACTCAGGGTGCGAATCCTTTCTTATAGCGTTGTGCCTTCGTTTGCTTTCTTAATTCCCTAAAAATCTTCTTCGTTTGTCAAGCTTTTGCAAACATAGACAGAATGGATCAGTTCATATGTGAGTGTCAAATAACGCATCACACGCCATCGTAGACAACAATCTCTTGTAATATACAGAATCCGAAACACTGCAGCTGGTACTGTTCTCGAATTTGGGCCTTTACCACAGAAATGCATATACCTAAAGGAAGATACTACCTCTACGATTTCAAAGAGCGTTTGAAGCAAACCAAAGCTACAAGAGTTCCACAAACAAAGAAATAAAAGAAGAGACAAGAGCCAAACCAAGTCAGAGAGTCAAATGGTACCGGTACCATTTTTCGGGAATGACTAGAAATTTAATACAATAATACTTTTTTGTTAACAGTACTACAAGATTTTAACATTATTTAATAACTCAAGATTATTTATTAACCTAGAGTTTTCAATGAGAGTTTTATAAATTTTTACATAATTTCATGTTATCTTGCTGGCATCAAGGCTAGATTTTAAGATTTTCTTACAATTCTGCAGCGTATTTATCCCAAACCTCATAAACATAGAAGGTAGGTTCCTGTGCGTTGCTGTATTATTAATGAAACAGAATTCAGTTGCCATTTTAATTGAAGAAACACAAAATGGGAGGAACTTCTACTTTCTGCAATTTGTTTCAACGAAAAAGAAAAAAAAAAAAGAAAAGAAAAAAAAAAAGAGAGAAGAAATTATGTGTGTGTGTATGTCTGATTTCTTTCCTATGAATTTTTTTTTCCCCTCCTGGTTCTGCTTCGAAGTTAATTTTCATTTGGGAAGAAGGAGAACTGAGCTCATTATGCGTTTCATTAGTCAGTGTCAACACAGACGAATGAAAAGAAGAGAAGGAATAGAAGAAGAAGAACACAAAAACCAATAAACAAATAAACCACAGTTAATTCCAAGAGCGTCATTGGGGACCGTCCTAGTGGAAGTCAAGCCAAAAGGTCCTGTCATAGACCTACACACATACACTCACTGAATCTCCGCTTTTTGGGGGGTGGGGGAGTTACTTAGGTACATTCTAATTATAAATCTAAAAATTGCAAAGGAGAACGAACAGCGGAGGAGTTTCTGTTGCACCAATGGAAGTTCGAGAAAATTCTGAACCAGATGGATAAGATTCTGAATGTTGGTGTAACATGAAACGACGTTTCAACAAAAGAACTATATAATGATCACGGTCTTATGAATATGTTATTATACATTCTAGAATAATAAATCTTTTTAGCAATCAGAAATATAAGTTTAAGTGTAAATAAACAGGAATTCTGTCCAAAATCACATTAACTTAAAACATATTTATAATAACGTCAATAAGCATTGTGAATTAGATAGACTTACGAGATCGTATTTATTGATTTTATTTAAGAAATGGATCTGATTTTCTTCTTCCTAGAGCATTTAATACATTCCTATGAGGGTGGAACATAGGCAGACAGGAGGTATTATGTTTCTTTATTTTTATTGTAATTTTTTGATGCTTTTTATCAGTTCACAAGGTGCCACATTAGTTCCTAGGATCAAAAACATTTATTTAATATTGTAATGGTGTTTGTGGGAGAGTCTTTGGGAGCTAAAGAGAACGAGTCAAGTTCTGGAACTGAACTGAATTAATTTATTAAATGAAAAACATGGTTTTTGTAGTGTTTACATTGCATGATTTGATTGGCTAAGTAATTAAAAATAAACATAATGATTGGATAAAAACGTAACGAACTTAAATTAACTAACTGATTCAACGGAAAAGAATTTAAAAATAAACACAACATCAATAATTAGGATATAGAAAAGGAATAAATAACGATTAAGGATAAAAAAGAATACAAATAAATAATTTCTACAAAAATACAGATAAATAAATGATTTATAAAAATATTTTTATACAAACTATTACAATGTTTTATTAGATTACGTAGTGTATAGAAATTCATACAAATCAGAGCTTTATTCCTATTTTAAAAAACTGAAATATACCTGATTAAGATATTACGAAATACGCCTTTAAACAGTGTGATAAGTCTAATTCCAAGCAATTAGTCACGGGATGGTTTAATTCCTTACGGAATTGAAAATTTTTTACATTAAAAATTTTTATCCCATAAACTTACATGCATGTTTTTATAATTGTAATCTGAAAGATTAGTATTTTTTTTTTTTTTTTGTAAAAATGGAGAAAATACAACTCATTCAATTACATCATGTCTTATTGTTTGATATAAATAAAAAAGAATAGACATAAATTGGTTTTACGATGTTAATGTATGAAGATTTTACCTTTAAGTACGTAAGATAAGTTATGAAGATACAGAGAGACAGTTATACGAAAGAAGAATTATAGAAGTATAGATATATAAAAATGAATGTTTGTTTGTTTGTACCGTATGCGTTCCTATACTATTCATCAGATTGCGATGAAACTTTGGTGAGTTGTTGTGCGCACGAAGGTTTCTGGATTAGTAGAACCATTTTACAATATCTGGCGCGCGAGTCGTTGCAACAAATGAGTGTATTTCCGGTTTCTACGTTTGCAGTTTCCGGTGTGACTCGCATTTGCAATGACCAGGGACAATCGCTACAAGTGTGTGGACTAAACTTGGAAAATCCATGCTTCACACATGGACAGCTGTATGTAGCCTGCTCACGCGTCGGAAAACCTTTTGATTAATTTGTGTATGCACAAGATGGAAAAACAAAAAATATTGTGTATCCAATAAACAGAATTAAAACACAAACACTTTCTTTCTTTGAGTGGCATTGCAATGCATGCCGGGTACAGCTAGTAAGTGATAAAAACAATAACTGAAATCGAATTGAAAATGACCAAAATTCAAAAATGGCGTCCATGTATGTAGTGGAAGTAAAAAACGTAAATTGTGGAGTTCAGTAAAACATGAACTATCCGTGGTAATTGGTAATATTTATAGCAAGGTTAATCCAAATCACGTTTTAATTGGGGTTAAATTAAAAAAAAAACAATATATATAAAAACATACGATAAACATTCTTGTAGTATGTAAATATAAAACTGAACATTTTTAAACTTATTTACATAGAAGTTTAGAAAAAAAAAATTGTTTATCCGAAATATTATCGACGCTTTACTATGTTTAAAAATTTTCGGAAAAGAAAATTTGAAAAACAACTCAGAAGTCATTTTCACTGCAATACAACGTTATTGCTTCACTGTAATACAGCAGTTTATTTAGTTGGCAAAACGAATTTTACATTTCATTGATGTAAAGATATTGGAAATACAATACAAAATAATAAATATAAAAAAGATTTATTAGTAAACGTATTAGAAAGCAGTTCACATGTATTGAAAATTAAAAAAAACGATAAATTTGAAAAGGATTTTATCTAAAATATTATTTATAATTACTTAAATCATTATAAGGTTATTTAGTTGTTTAACTCTGTATAGTAAATGTAAAAAAAATAATCTAATTTTTTTTATAAAATTTTTCTTTCTTCATAATAATAATATGAAGAAAGAAAAATCAATATAATAGTATCTTAACTATTTCGCGATTAGTTATCCTAACTAGCGTTGTCTTCTGTCCTTTATTATACGATATGTCCCGCATTGCCTAAAATTGTAGGCTCCATCTTATAAGTCGCTGTCCCACATAACTTTTTTCGTATTTAACAAAGATAAAAAGAAATACTTAATAATTTAAATCAAAAAATAAAGGAGCTATTATCAAATTCAATCCATTTTCAACCCCATAAATTATCATTAAAATAAAATGAGAAAATAAAGTTTAACGTTCATGCACCTTGACATGAATGCATGGTTACTTCAAAAATAAACAAACAAATAAATAAATAAATAAATAAATAAATAAATAAATAAATAAACTCTAATGCAATATAAATTTAACTACTGTCATATTATTATGTTTATTGTATTGTAACAAAGTCTAGGATGTATAATTTGGAATGGTAATTAACATCTGTAAATTGTTTATATTACTTGAAGCTTGACAAAGAAAAGAAGAATTCTTTCCAAAAATTCGCAAATAAATATATATGTTATTTTTATAAATTTATTGGTAGAAGATGTTTTGGAACTTATAATATGATAAGAAGAAAGGATGTAAGAAAGAAGTATGGATTTAAGTTAAACTTTTTCTAGCTTTGTTTGAATGTTATTATTAATATTTTCTATTTATAAAAAAATACTAATAATAACTTGACAATGCTCTATTTATGTCTCAAAATGAATAAAACGTTCCATTGATAGGCCCTTCCCATTTCACCTGAGGGGTGTTGCATTCAAAAAAAAAAAAAATACCAGTTGAATGGTTTTAAAAAAAAATGTAAATTTGAAATTCTGTGAAACCGGATGTGGTGACATTTTAAACTTTTCTTGAATTGACGCTCTCCCTCTGTGTAAACGGACAATTCAAATATAAACTCTCAACTTATCAATCCCTCCCTCTCCTACAATGAACGGGTCTAAAAATGGAAAGTTAAAAAAAAAAAATATGGTTACGCGGATCACACAAAAGCCAAAACAGGTTGGGACGCTTTGGACAAAAGTGTATGAGAGATTGAAAAAAATTATCCACACCATGTGGGAGTATCAAGCGTCTCCTCAGCCATTATTATTATTATTATTATTATTATTATTTTATTATTTTTATTCCTAACGGGACTGAAATGTAATTTAAAATAATTAAGAAAATAAAAAAAAAAAAATATTTTAAATTTTCTACATTATTAGCAATTTTATATGTTATGGTTTCTTTTATAATTAAAATTCTTTTTCTTATAATAACTGTTGTTATTTCTTATTTTTATTGTTATTATATAATTGTATAAATTTACAGTATATTTCTTGTTTATATAAAATCTATATATTTTCTGTATAAATGTAATAATCATTATTCTCATACACTTACCATATGGATAGAATTAAGTAGAAACTAATTTTTACTATCAATTAAGTTATTTCTGATATTAATTTTGGATAAATAAAATCTTACCGGCGTAACTAAAATTTATTTAACAATTAAAAGGGTATTGTCTTCGTGTTTTTAAATATTGTATCCCAAAAATCTGTATTCAAAATTAATGATCTAATTATATTATATGTAAAATATCAGAATCTGTTGTCAGTCCTATGGGACTGTAACGTTTGAATTTAAAAGTAATAATAAAAGAAAATATAAAATAAATTATTATTATTAAAAGAACTGATTGTGAGCAGATAATAATCAAAAAATATACCGCTTAATTTGGAAATATATAACATATTTGGGTAACGAAATACCATATTATATAAAATTAAATATCATATTCACTTCAATTTATAAACAAGACGTGAAATTTAAAGATATCGTATATAATGATAAAAATCACTGACTTAACAATAATTAAATATGATAAAATTTTTTTTAGAATATGCAATTAGTTACAATTTCGAATTGATTTTTAATAAATACTATTTACTGTGCTTTGATTTGAAAATGTAATATTTGATTGATACTCATAATCAATATTACTTGGTATTAGTAAATTTGTTTTAGAAAAATTACTTTATTTAAATGATTCAGTTGTTCTGCTACTCTTTTATTAGTAACTTCCCTTTTTTTTTTGTACAAAAGTGTTTTTTCTAATTAACTAATTTAACCTAAATCAATTCTGAGACAATGTATTTTTGTTATTTACATGATTTACTTAAAATAATTATCATTTTACTTTAAAATTTTGTATAAAAGTTTTCGGATTCTAAAGTTCATAAAGTTTGTATGTGTTGTTCTGAATGTGAAATACGTATCATTATTTCTTTAATAATGATTTATCATTTCTTTGATAGACTACACGGAAGTAATTCTAAATTCTTTGTCGTTATATTGTATTTGTTATTGTTATATTTCTACATATCATTTATTTTAGAAACATTTGATGGTGAAAGCTTATATTTTTGTATTTTGTTTCGTATTCCTTTTAATGTACAAGCTTCTAACTCGTTGCTAGAAATACATTACAATGGGATTATATCTTATAATATGACATAGAATAAATAACTTACGAAAAATATGATTGTTACTTTTCGTATTAAATATTAAGTAAACTACATCTATTAATGTTCGTAATAATAGCTTAATATATTAAATTTATTAAATATAAATAATATTCTCATTTAAATTCTGCAAAATATTTTAAGATGTAATAAATATTTCATTAATGTATCACGCAATTGTCTAATTTAAAAATTATTTTGTAAATCGCAGAACATTCGGGCTGATAATGTTTCAAGAATATATTGAAAGTCTAATAAAGTTTTATTTTTTAAACAAAATATTAAATTTAGCACTGCACAGAAAATTAGAAAAACGGTTCTTCTGTGTCACTGCTAACATGTTAAATATAAATTCAGAATATAAATTTACGTAATCCATTTTAAATGTTATCTAATGTTGCTATGAATCACAACATTATCTTTAGTATACTTCACTTTATTACATTATTATAGAAAAGATTTTCGTGAAATTACTATTTGTTAATCTTAACATTAAAGAAATAGCTATTCAGAAAACACATATATAACAATATTATTTTTCCAAGTTTTTCAATTTGCTTATTTAAAAAATTTGTTATAGATATATTTCTGTTTTGTTTTTTTTTTGTTTTGTTTTTCAAATTCTGGTAGATTCGACAAATTGAAGTCCACAAAATTCGCTTATATATATATTTATAATCACACAAATTTATATATTTGCAATTTTAAATCGATATCTATTGAAAAAATATTCTTACAGCAACTCTAAATAACTTTCATAGACGATGTTATTATTTATATATTTAACTCGTAACAGTTTTAACTATCAGGTTTAAATAATGAAGGTGATGTTTTAAATCCAATAATATCTATTTAATTCTAATGTTACTGTTAACATTTTAATTGGTATGTTATAAACAACTTATTTGTACGATATGTTAGACAAATGTAACTAGAGCAATGCTGATAAATAAGCAATTTACCTAATAGAAGTGAAAGTAAATAAATGAATAAATAATAATCCAACAACCTTAAAAGGCCTGTAAGCGTCAAATCTGAATTCTACACTGAAGTACTATTTTTCTTTGAATATGATGTAGTCATATATTTCTTGTATTTTTTGTCGACAATTTCTGAGAAAAAAAATTAAGAATTCTACAAAATAGTTCTGATTATATTTTAATAGAAATATATAAGTTTCTATAAGTTAAATTTCAGAAACTTTAGTATGAAATCCTCAATACAAATCAAATGCAGAAATCGGCCATTTTTATTTCTTTTTTTTTCCTCTTTGTCTATTAATAAAACGTTGTCGTCAAAATTGACGATGAAAGTCGAAATTATACAACTTTAAGTCGTTAAGGCCGTAGTTTTTATAAATCATCGATTTATAACTGAAAGGTAAATAAGTCTAAATACCAATTGATGTATTTGTATCTTATATATCTACAAATACTAATCATGAATCACGTGGATGTTACGTCACGCAACTTCACATAAATGAGGTAGTGTTTTACGATGTGCGGTTTATTACTCGACAGACCGTAAAAAAAAAATTGCAATATTACACAAGGTCTTAAAATAATAATAATAATAATAAAAAAAAACCGACAATTTAGACTTAGTGCAATATTTTGGAAGTCGACGAATTAAGAATTCCTCATTTCTAAAATTAGTTTAATTCAGCTCAAATTTTGTGAATACAGTGGAGCACCGTTTATACGTTTCTCATTTATACGTTTTTATCATTTATACGTTTTTTTGAATGGTCCCGGCAAAATCCAATGCATATTAACGTTAAATAATTTCATTTATACGTTTTTTTCAAGAACTCAAGAAGAGATAAAATGCGCATTTCAACCTCAGATTCCCACCTGCCGATTGTCCAGTCTTAGAAAATTGCACTGAAAAACCTCTACCAAGTTTTCAACAAGCTTTGGTGGGTTTTAACTAGGGTGACCAGATTTTTACATTGGCAAAGCGGGACACCATTGACCGGGGGGGGGGGGGGGGGGGGGGGC
>JAFIDM010000007.1:9460835-9550983 GCA_023159025.1 Thereuonema tuberculata | reverse complement strand
AAAAAAAAAAAAAAAAGGAATCTCCAGGTTCAACAACCAAAAAATAAGAGTTCAACAACCAAAAAAAAAAAAAAATCTCCAGGTTCAACAACCAAAAAAAAAGGAATTCATTAACCACAAAAAAAATCGGGACATTTTTAAAACGCCGCGGGACGCGGGACAAATTGTTAAAAATCGGGACTGTCCCGCCAAAATCGGGACGTCTGGTCACCCTATTTTAACACCATGCAAGAATACCTCAGTAGCAGTGATTTAAACGATAAAGTTAAGATGTCACTTTTAACTGTGCACAATGAACTTTTTTCTGTGCATTCCAAAAAAGCCCTACAACCTAAAATAACAAAATATCTTGTAAATGCTGAATGAATATGAATAGTAGTACTAGTTGTACATTACATCCGGAATAAAAAGTTTTGTATTACGTACCTCTTGTATTTCATTTTCTTGTAATATTTTAATTTACCTCTGACTTTTTATTGTTGGTTATTACGAAACTGTTCGTAACTTTTGTGAATTTCGTTTATACGTTTTTTCATTTATACGTTTTTTTTTTCTCGGTCCCTTGAAAAACGTATAAACGGTGATCCACTGTATTTGTTTTGTGAGAAGTGTATTGAAAGTAACGTAACATCTTGGCTTTTTATTCTTTTATTTTGGTTTGTTTGGTTTAAATATAAAAGCCGCTGAGGAAAATTAAGCACTGGTTTTGCAATTGGAGTGTTTTTTCTCTCCGGTTCTAAGAAGGAAAAAACTCTGTAAAGATGTATCTTGATATTATTTATTATTTTTATTATATTTTTATTACATTCATGAAAAGTACAAGAAAAATATTTTTGTACAGAAAAATATTCATTTAATAATTGATACTATTTTCTATTAAGTAAGTAAGTGGGTGTAATTTACAAGAAAATAATATCAATAATCGCTAAATGTATTTTAACAATGGCGATTATTAATATTGCTTTACAGTAATGTTTGTACAAGTATTTGTACACACACAAACAAGTAAAGTGGACAAGAATAACGATGTATGTAT
Source organism: Thereuonema tuberculata (assembly GCA_023159025.1). Lineage (NCBI taxonomy): Eukaryota > Metazoa > Arthropoda > Chilopoda > Scutigeromorpha > Scutigeridae > Thereuonema > Thereuonema tuberculata. Next base: position 9,549,947 of record JAFIDM010000007.1, on the reverse strand, counting down.
TATATGTATATATAAATATATGAAACACATGAAAATATCATATTTTTACAACTTTACAGGATGTCTTATGGTCCTGACTCAAGCAAATACTGGCGACTGCAAACCTTTTATTTCTTTTCTATATTTCTTTTTCCAATGCACCTAAAATTCTGAAAATTTAAATATGAACTTGTGAAGCATCTGGGATTTCTATTTTCTTGTTTTTAATTTTCAAAATATTCTGTAATTAATTAAATTAAAATTCAAAAACAGTCAATTTTCATGGTATTACTCAATTTTCAACTTAAAAAAAAAGCTTGACAAAAATCCTGAAATGATAAAAAAAATTGTAAACTAATGATTTGTATTTAAAATATTTATTATTAGTGCAACAATAACAAATATTTACAATTAATGCAACAATAAAAAAATAAAAATAGTGTGTGTGTTTTTTTTAAATTGTATGAGATTAAATTATTTTTTTAAAAATTAACTACTGCACTAATAATAAATATTTTTAAATACAAATCATTATTTTACAAATTTTTTTATCATTTCAAGTTTTCGTCAAAGTTTTTTGAGTTGAAAATACCGAGTAACATCCCGAAAACACCCAAAAAATTGACTGTTTTTTAATTTCAATTTAATTAATTACAGAATATTTTGAAATTGAAAAATAAGAAAATAGAAATATCAGATGCTTCATAAGTTGATATTTAAATTTTCATGATTTTAGGTGCATTGGAAAACGAAATACGTAAAAGAAATAAAAAATTTGCAGTCGCCTGAATTGCTTGAGTCAGGATCTTAAGGAGATATAAATAATATGAGAAGTTTATTTCACTTTTTAAAGTTTCACGTAAGAGTATGAAAACTTTTCTGTGTTTTTTTTTCTTCTTTCTTAAGTGAAATCTGAATTCAAAGTCAAGCTAACTTAAGGAAAAACACAGGAATTAATAAAAGTGGATATTAATATTGCAAGGGGATTCGCGAAGGTAACAAGATTGAAGAATCGAATCTGAATCTTGAATTCTATTAATTCTTGCTTATATGTCCACCTTAATGGCCACAGAGAAATTCTAGTCACGGAACTTAGGAAAAGCGCCATTAAAACCGCTAATTGAAACAGAGGAATAATTTTCGGGAAGGATAATTTCGCCGGTGTAAAAAAAAAAAATGAAAAGAAAACCCAAGATTTCTCAAAATGTAAGGGGGGGAAAAAAATAGGGGTGGACTGATTACTGTGAAATCTAGTGGGATTGTGACTTTTTTTTTCTCCCTCTTTTTTTTCTAATGCTTTCTATTTAATTCCGCAATCATTAAAGATAGATCTCGATCGGCATACAAAGACTATGGCAGTGATACATATTGTACTCCCGGATAGAATTGAATTGAGACGCCCCAGGCACCCTCTTCTAATTAATACCGGCGTTCCCTTTTGTCTCCTGCCGACAACTTCACTTTCAATCCCATTCTTTTTTCTTTGTTTGCTACCTCGCAGTACATTAGCTGTTAAAATATTTCATCTATATTCAAAGCAAAACATACACTAACTTTTCTCTAAGAAAAACTTACTTTTCCGCACTTAAAAATTTTAGGACTTGAAAGTTTTACAATGGACGAAACAATCACGTTTTTTTTAAGGCAGATTCCGCAAAAAAAAAAAAAAAAAAAAAAAAAAGGATTTTTTAAAAATTAAACCCCCAAAAAAATTGAAAGAAAATTGTTTTTTTTAAGAAAAAAAAAAAAAAAAAAAAAAAAAAAAAAAAAAAATGGATTCTGATAAATTATACGCCCAGTAAACTTGGCAGTATATGGCTGTCTGTGGGCAAAAAAATAAATAGCAAAAATTGTAAAAAAAAAAAAACCCCAAAAAATGTTTGTTTTAGACATATAACTGCTTTTAAACATTATATTATATTGACACGACATTGTTTATATCGTAATATTGGTTAAATAACTTTTTCTGAACATTTAACAAAATATTATATTCATTTTAAAGATATTAAATACAGAAAAAAAATTGTAATTGCGGATTGTTGATACTTTAGGATTGTCTATTATATATTAGCTACATAAGTTTTCTATACTTTTATGAAAGTAGATATTTCTAAGTATTGTATTCATTAAAAGTTATAAATTACTTATAAATGATAACTTTATGTCATTGTTACTTTGACGCTTTTCATCGTGATATTCGCTAAAGAAAAATATGTCGTAACTTTATTAACTTTCATCATAACTTTATGACATAATAATAATAATAGCTACATGTGCTTGGTCCTTAACCTGCCATGTTGTCTTTGCTGACGAAAATCCAAGTTTAAGAACTTTTATTATAACCTTAATAATAATAATAATAATAATAACAACTTAACATAATTTTATTCATAAAGTAACTTTTTAAATATTCTATATTTCCTCATTGATATGATTTTTACAAGATAACGCATTTTTTAAGTTTAATTGTGCTCCCATTATTACGCGAATATATCGAAATGTCTATATCTTTTTAAATTTCTTTATAACTGTACTTGGGGAAAATAGCTAATAAATTCGAGGTATCTATATTCTTTATAACGATTATCAAAATTATATCTAATTATATTTCTTATTATATTTACCATATTATTTAAAATATACGTTACAATACGTTGTTTTTAGTTTTTGTTAGAAAATAATTCAACTTTAGATAATAAAAAAAAAGAAATTAAATTATATATTGAAATTTATGATTCGCGATTTAAAATTGCCTTTTTTGTAATAATAACTTATAATATTTTGTTATATTTTTATTAATTTTCAACTACGGATATTTCAAGCTGAAAATTGAACAAAATTTGAAACCTCTTCCTTAATTAGATAGTTTATTTGAAAACGTAACATAAGATAACAATACAATAAAATAAAACATAAGAAAAAAGTTACTGTTGGAAGTGGAAGGAAGAATCAATTTATTGAGCTAAATAAGAATTTCAATGAAAGTGACTTCAAATCTGATCTGTATTTTGGTTTATGTATGATCATTTTATTTGCAAAATAAAGGCATAAATAAAACAACATGTAACATTTTGTTTAATCAGGTGTATGGCTTATTTATTGTATTCAATGATATTCAGTGCACGTAAACTCATCGTATTAACTAAAACAACATGTAAGTTATGGAAAAACTATCATCATAAAATTATAACATCAATTAAATTTTTACATAGGAAATGAACTTTACATATAATGATTAAAATGTTCATGTATATGTAATATTTGAGAACTGGACAGTTCTAAGATTATTGTAAATTATAGCAGGTAAGTTACTACATGTAACATTTATTTGTAACATTTAACTTACAGCGTAGCCGCGTTTCCAATTGTATTGCAAACAAGCCGTTCCTCTCGCAGATAACAGTACATACAAGTACAACACGTCATGTAAGTTACACGTCTTGTTCCAATTATAAAAAAAAACATTGTGAGCGTTTCAGTGATAATTAGACATTAAAACAAAGGTTAAAATTTCAATGCGAGATGATCATGCAGTAAATATTTTGCTATTTATAAAGGAAATTCTACGATCCTTGTATTTATTACTACCTAAGAAGATTTAATGTGCATTCAATATAATATAAAAAATAGAAAAACGATGAAAATGCACATTTGTTTGCTTTTACGCCTTGAGCCATCATCGATGGGAATCTGGGACTACATTTTTTTTTATTCTTACAAATTAAGCTTTCATTCTTTAATTCTTTAGTAGTTTAATTATATTTTTCAAGGCTTAAGCACTAATTACTCATTACGTACATATATTTTGCGTACCAAACTTAAGTTTTTCAAGGTCATGGCCCTCCCAACATTATGTATGGTTCCGAATATTGGATCTTAAAAAAAGGATCGACTTGGAAAATTCAGTCAGCAGAAATAAACTTTTTAAGAGCTGTCTCAGGTTTTATTCTTATGAACTTGAAGAGATAAGAGCTAAATTTCATGTTCGTAGCATAGAGGATACCATTGTTTTTTTACAGGAAAAGTTGGAAAGAGCATGTTGAAAGGATGGATGCGAGAAGATCTGTTCGGGTTGCCTTGGAATATGGAACATCGAGCCCAAGGGAGACGCAGAAAGCGGTGATTGACCAATTTGGAGGCGGAACAGGCCGTTAGGTCTAATCCTTGATGATAAATTTTGCGTAAATATATTTAGGCTTAGTTTTGATATTAGGCCTAATGAAGAACTCCGAGCCTAAGTGGAAATTTCTAAGTTGACATTATTTCAATAAATATTCAAAAAAATTCAAATAAATATCACATATGATTTGATATGTAAAATATATAATTATATTCTTCTTCTTCTTGTTTTTCTTCTTCTTCCTTCCTTTTATCGAATTTGGCCAACTAGGGACCACGTAACTAGCTCAACCTGACAACGTCAGGGCGAGGCTAGTGACATTCAAGAAAGGGGAGACAAGAATTATATCCCGTCCAGGATAACCCTGAGATAGTAAGTCCCAGGTGGGAAACGGACGAAACACAGAAGAAGAAAGAAACAGCCATGCCACCACCGGGATTCGAACCCGGGTACTGGCGCATCGGCCACAACGGCAGCCCGCCGGCTAAACCGCACGGCCACGCCAGCACGGCTTTTCTTCTTCTATATTTTTTTATTTTCTTGTATAAAGAAAACGTATATTCTTCTAATAATATATCCATTATTCTAATCCTTTAATGTATAAAGCGATTTCCTGTTTGACATCGCTACATTTTTTCTAGCTTCTTTTTTAATTTATTCATTTAAATTTAATTGAACAAATAACTCTCACTTTAACGGTACTCCTGCTTTTCCTGGGAGACGGTTGCACGAATTGGCGACGAATAACTCAATAACTTCCTTTTTTTTTTTTTTCTTGTGGTTTTTCAACCCTATAACAACATTTGATTTGCCCCATCTCCAATGCAGCCATTCTCCGGAAGTGATTGTTGCAATAGAGGATTTCCTTCTTTTTACCACCCACCCCTTGGATCGGACAGTTAGTCTCTGAGTTCACACGTACTCTCCCCCTCGTGCATAATTCATAACACCGTGAATAGCATCATTCGACCCATTGTCAAGGGACTCTCCCTCGGGGAGTTATATTAAGAACTCACCATTGCTGTTTGTGGGGCACCAGCCATTTTGTCTTTAATGCCCAGATAGCAATAATTAAATCCACCCAGAAATAACTTATTTTACAAATGAAACGCACTCATTTCGTAGTTTCTTTAAAACTACGATCGTGTCATCCTTTATTGTATTTTCCTTGCTAAATAATCAATAAAATATAAATAGAAAACAGCTTTATTTCCCCTGTAATTAAACCATTTCCACACAAAAACATTTTAAATTGTAAAACCCATTCGTAAAACAAGACTGGATATTAAACATGCTTTAAAATTAGGATCATTTCTCCAGTCCGAACATAAATATTAATTTTTCTGCATTTAAAATTAAATTAAACTTTAATTTTCGCTTTTAGTATATAAGTTCACATCTTAAAATCTTACAAGTAAATACTTTTTTAGAATCTCACTGCAGATAGTCCTACAGCCTTAGCGTATAGTCTTATAGTCCTATAGTCTTACCGTATAGTCCTATAGCCTTAATTATATAGTCTTATAGTCCTATAGCCTTAGCGTATCTACATTTTACAATCAATAGAAAATCATTTCTTATTTGCAGTGTCAACTACACAGTGAAGACGTGAGGAAAAAAAAAGAAGCTGGAAATATATATGGGATTTTTTAATATATCTGTAAAAAGATACTAAGTTATATCTGTTAGTTCCCAATCCGAAATTTGACGTAAGAATTTCAATGCCATGAAATCCTTGAAATTAATTACAAATTTTCAAATGTATTTTTTATGGTAGAATATCTTTTTTTATAACTAAGAAAGAACTAGAATTGGAAGGATTTTCGAAGACTAGCGAAACGATCAAGATAGAAAACTTAATTTTCAGCCCTTTTTGTTTTGTCTGCTACTAATTTCTACATTTCTACAGCATTTCTACATCTAAAGTAATGCACTGATTTCGTATTTCCTACATAAAAACATTATGAATGTCTAAAAAAGAAACAAGTTAGTGATAGCGATTAGTAAACCAATAACAATGCTTCGCAATGGCTTCTGATACGTACAAGAAACTATAATTGATATTGCTTTAATTTCCTTATTATTATCAATGTGATTGTTGCGAATGCAAAAGGCGCAATTGTTGCGATTGTTGTGAGTGTTGCTGAGCTGATACCTGTCCACAGATGGACAGACAAAGCGGGATATAAGGCGTCTGATACGTGGTATCAAAGCCTAAAAATAAGCACTGTCTTTATTGCTTAATGCTTATACTGGTACCTCGAGATACGACCATTCGCAGTTACGACAAAGATCTTAGCAAGCTTTTACAGACCCTTTCGAGTTGAAGGGTCGTAGGCCTAAATCTCTCTCTATCTAGTTCTAGACGTTTCCATGTAAACAAAGCGATTGTGACTTGTATAAAGGTACAGGACATATCACACTTAAAAATACTATACAATGGTTATTACAATGTACTATATGGTTCTGCTAACAGTCTCTTTTTACTGCTAAAATAAATCATACTTTATACTGTTTCTTTATTTACTTGTCATTATTGTTGTACTATGGTTATTAAATGTTTCACATGTACCTTTCTGCAAAATATTTTAAATAACAGCGTAGTACTTGCAGTATTTTTACATTTTACACACTATCGATAAAAGTTTATACACGTCAGATCTTTAGTTTAGTTGAAGGCTTGGCATAGTGAAATGTGTAGATCAGAGTGGGCGTCAAGAAAACGAAGCAAAGTTAATCAACCATTGCACAGCTGAACGAAAGGCAATATTATAATGAAAGTTAGTGTTGTTGTAAATAAAGATTTTTCATTTTTGAAAGAATTTTAACTTGTATGGTAAATGATTTAATATTTTCACACCATTTTCGTGAAACTGAATACAACTTCTGAAAGAGAGATTCAAAGTACGTAATGTAATGGCGACCAGCATCGTATTTGAGAACAAGGTTGCAGCCTATCTTATTTATTATTGTTGGTTCTAACAACTTAAAAAAAAATTATATATTTGAAATTTAATATGAAGGAAAAGTTTTTACGTGTGCTCGGTAATTCATAGTGACGAAATAAGTTTCAGCCGATATACAAAAATAAGTTAAGTATAAACATAATTGTAATTAAAAATTAAAACCATGTAGACCTACACATGATCTGAAGCTTTCGAGCTTCGTTTCCGGAGCCCATCTTCAAAGTATTCGGTCCTTTATATATATATATATATATATATATATATATATATATATATATATATGGAAAGTTAATTTATTCATGCTACTTTATTAGCTTTCCATATGTACGTATACATATGGAACCCAATACTTTTGTAAAACTGTTGAAAATGACTCCGTAAAGGAAGTTCGGAAGTTCCAGAACATGTATGTGTGGTTTTAATTTTTAATATAATTATGTTTATACTTTTTTAACTTAGTTTTGTGGGTCGGCTGAAATTTAATATAACAGTTAATGGTTAATGATCTTAACCATTAATTATCATGGTAAAAATACAACAATAATCAATGATTATTCTTACAAAGTAGTTAAAAAAAAAGTATCTTGAAATAATTTTTTATGCATCAATTTTCATCATATCAAAATAAAAAGTTAGTTTTTTGTTTTTTATTTTGTATATTAATGTTTTCTTTATATTTCAAAGATTTCTTAACCATTTCATAAATTCATAATTCAAATTTGGTAACTTCTTTATTTATTTATTTTTTTATATTTAAAATAATTCTTTTTTTTTAATATTATTTTATTTAGCTGTATTTTCATCCAATTTGTTGCTATATCAATTTTCTAATGATTATTCGCTTTATCGCTAGTTGCTCATCACTTTTCAATACCAGTTTTCAGTCTTTATTCAGCGTATAAAGGAAACGACTGACTTATTTTCTATCTGTCTTCTCTCGACCTTGAGCATGACTACCAAGAACTGACCGAAACTGTTGGTAACTACTTTTTTTTTAATCTTTTAATCCCAAGAATTTTAATTATTTATTTAATAATTATAATATATAAATAATAATATAGTATTTAATTATATGCAAATAATGCAATAATATAATATTATTATACATTATTCTAAATTATACAGGACATTTTTGTTAGATGTACTCTATGAATTCTTTCTTTAATAAATTGCACTGAAGAAGTTCAGTTATTGTCTCTTTAAGTTTTATTACATTTTTCAATTTTTTTTTTTACTTTAAGTTTTTTTTTTTTTGGTTGTTATTTTATTCTCAATTGGACAACTTTAAAAGCGACGACTCTGACAAGTTTTGTTTTTCATTCTCGGTCTTTCATTTGGAAAGACCAAGAATAAATAAAAGAGTGGAAAAAAAAAATGAACATTTATTGTTCGCAATTACGTTTTGTTTGGAAATTGTCGCTGATGGCGCCACCGTCGATTAGCCCTAATTTGTTTAATGGCGTTGGTCAACGGGTTGAAGCCAACAATAATGAATAATAAAAAAAAAAGTAATAATAATAATAACAATAATAATAATAATAAAATACCTTTCCTTCCTCTAAACACACCTACGCGGCGATGGAAAGAAAACAAAGTCCCCGCCCAAGAATCAACAAGGGAAGTAAAACCAAACACAACGACGCCTTACGAACAACAAAAGAATCTCCAAGGTGACTTCACAGTTTCATCAAAAGAATAGCACACATTTTTTTTCTTCTTTCCCCTGTGTTTCTTTTGATTAAAAATGTGGACAATAAATACATCTTTAATTCAGAGAAACTGCTTCATTTACTTTGTAGAAATGGAGTTTTTAAGATAGCCCCTACCTTTTTTTTTTTTGTCCAATCCATACCAGAAGTCTATGTAATGTACAACTGACAATGTATAATTATTTTATGACTTTTTTTAGAATGTTTTCCTCCTAAATTGTTTTATAGTTACATCATTCTGTGACATTAACGTGAGTTAATGGTGAATTTTTTATGTTTTGCCATAAAGTAAGATTATCGTACTTAAAATCAATAGAAGTAAAGTATAGATGTTTATGATTCAGATTTAACTTTTTTTGTAAATAAAAGCAACTTAAAATACGCTAAATCTTCTAAGAATGTATTCTGAATTTCAACTTACCAATGTCTTGAAATACAAAGAAACTAAGCAATACATATTTTTTTAAGAAACTATTAACATAAATTAAATTCCATTTCTAAATACATAAGTTTTTACATTAAAACATTGAAACATGCAATACAGACCACAATGGAAGTCTCCATGTTTCAATATAAGAAGAAAATGCACAGTTTCAAGTTACTGTTACCTTACTCAGGACAGTGCAGGAATATGACATGAAAAGGGGAACTTAAAAATTGCACATTGAGTTTGCTTTCACGCCTTGGGTTTATCATCGACGCGTTTTTCCGGGCTTATCATCGAGGGTAAATCAGACTGATGAGTCCCAACAAGAACGAAACAGCTGTCCCAGATCGCCATCGATGATAGCCCGACGTGAAACTCAATGTGTATTCTTTCAATTCCCCTTTTCATGTTATCTTACTAAGAAGCAGATAAAGACGAAATGAAAAACAACTTTATAAAAAGATTAATTTTATGTATAGATCGTTTCAGACGCATTCTGGTAATTCTTAAGTCCTTTAAAAATTTCAGGACTTCCTGAAATTCAATCACTAGTGAATTTTTCGAGATTCCATTCGCTTAGCGTATGTTCTCAACGTATTTATTCAATGAAACTGTATCCACTGTTCAGTCGTCACTAATGATCCCCAATAAGTGTAACACAGTACAATGACGCCGCTAACACCAATAGATCTCATTTTGTTAACTTACATTTAAAAAAAATAAATGTTTTTATATTCTTTTTTAATCACTGCTGTGGCTCCAAAAACTTTATCCAAAGTAACTTTGTTTTTTTTTTTTTGTCTTTTTTAAATAAAAAGACTATCTATGTGTTAAATATAGAAATTTATATTGAATTGCAATATTATACTTTTTTAAGTTAAATCTTAAAATAAATATAAAAATATAAATATAAATAACTATAAAGTACATATAGATAATTAAAAAATTGCGGACAGCCAACAAACAAGACTAGTTAAGAAGTTAATATTCACAACCGGTTTCGCCTCCAATATGAGGCTTTGACGAGTGACGATTTGGAGGCGAAATCGGTTGTGAATGTTAACTTTTTGATTAGTCTTGTGTGTTGGCTGTCCGCAATTTTTTAATTATCTATACGAACTTTATAGTTATTTATATTTATATTTTCATATTTATTTCAAGACTTAACTTTAAAAAGTATAATATTTTTTAAGTATATTAAAAAGTATAATACAATGGACAGTTAAAATGTAATAAAATAACATGAAAAGAACATTTCAGAAATTTCTAACTGTAAGTATTAATTTAAGAAAGTTAATTCTTTTTAACTTTTTCTTACTTTTTTCATGGATTTGATGTCAAGTTCAAATTCTATTACAGTTCTCTGCAATATTTCATGAGAACATTAAAGTCTTGTTATGAATGCAATAATCAATGCAAACTAATAATTTCATTGCTGTTTGCTAACTATTTCTTTTCTATCTTAATGACCAATTCTTAGTTAACACTGAGATATCTTGAACACATAAAATCTTAAGTTATCAAACTGTGGTTACCAATATCTTATTAGTGCTAATTTATTATGTTTTGTCAATGAGTCGCTCGGAATTCACGAATCAAATTTGGGTTTTTATGAGTCCAATTTATGGGGGGAAAAAAAGGTCAATTGAATACCGCCCACGACTGCCTTCTTCCCCTCTCGTAAAAAGGAATGCGTTCGCCCATGTTTACACACCTGCACTAAGGACGCGTCCGATTCCAAGAAAGCTAAAACCAAAACAACACAACAGCACCCAATCCATGTTCTCTCCCACCAACCCAACCCCATGGATGTCTTCTTTATAATTATTAAAGAAATGCTTTTACAATTCCAACTTAATTCATATCCACACATTACAAATTTGTCTTTCTTATAATCTATCTCAATTATCACTAGAATAAACTTGTACGCTTTTTTTATATTGATAGCTATGTTGTCCCAGAATATAAAATAGCGATATGTGAAATTCACTTAAAAAAATCAAAGCATGCTTCAACCATTTTGTTGAAAAGTTCATAATTCATGATTCACTTGCAGCGAAACTTGTTTTGTTTGTTATTTGCTTTTTGTTTGTTTTTTTAATATTCTTTAAAAAGCATAACATTATGACTGTTAACTTCTGGTACGTTACTGACACGTTACTGACAAGATTGATTGTTGAAATGAGTTTTCATTGTTGTTTTTGATTTCTGACTACAATGTACATTGTTACTGATGAAGAGATCACAGTTTAAGTGAACTGCTTCATTATTGGAATGGATTGTTTCATTGTTGAAACGGAGGAGTAATTGTTGAGATGTGCTGTAGGATTGGGCTGTTTGAAAGTTAGAATAAAGTTTCCTTGTTGAAATGGAGATTTCATTGTCGGAATTTTCTTTGTTGCAGGGAAGATTGCGTTGCTGGAATGGGTTGTACATTGTTGGAATGAATTGTTTCGTTGCTGGAACTGAGGTTTTATTATTGAAAGTAGTAGTAATTATTGAGATAAACTGTTTCATTGCTGAAATAGAGATTTTCATTGTTGGAACGAACGTTTTATTGTTGAAATGGAGATTTCATTGTTGGAATGGATTATCATAATTGTAAAGAAAATTTTATTGTTGGAATTGAGGAATAATTGTAGAGATGTTTTGTTTCATTGTTGAGATACAGATTTAATTGTTAGCGTGAGTTGTTTTATTGTTGGATGTATTGTTGGAACGGACGACTAGTTACTGGAACGGATTATATGTTGTTGCAATGAAGAACTGTTCAGTTTGGGAATGTATTGTTCAGAGCTGGAATGGATCCTTCATTGAAGAGACAGATAATTCATTGCTGCATTACATCTATTCTTCGCATCGAACTAATAATTACATTAAAATGAATTTAATGCCTTTGATTTACTTTTTCTTTTTATAGATCTTTTCTCAGATATAAAATTTCATAAAAAATTTTAGGATTTCATAAAAAAAATGTCATTATAATAGAGCCATGTAAACTGTTCAATACGAAAAATATTTCGGCAATTTACTTGTTAATGATTAACATAAAAAATTTCACTACTTTTTTTACATATAAGATGTAAAAACATGTTTTAAGGCTTACCTGAGGCTTTTTTTATTTATTAATTCTTTAATGATCAATGTTGATTTTAATATTCTGTTAATACTTTAATATATCATTCTTTGAATATATTAAAAGCTAAATATTCATTAAAACTGCTCTTTGATCAGTATATGACGGACAGCCTAAAGTAGTCTTGAATTTATTGTGTGTACTTTTATGCATTACACAATAACTAAACTCAATTTTACTTCAAAATTAAAAAAGAAAAGAAAAAAAGAAAGTTGAATAAGTTGAAAATTAATATTACTGAAAATTTTAATATTAATGAAATACTTGTATGTTGTAGTGATATAGAATAATGGCCTCAACAATGAAAGACAAAAGTGTAATTCAATTTCCGGAAGCGTATTCCGAAATCCCGGATTAAGAAGAGCGGATGAAATGTTGGTTAGGCAGATATGTTGGCAGAACTGAAAGGCATTTTTCTTACACAGACTCATTTCTTGGAAATGACATTAGGCCTTGCTGACCATTTAAGATGGTCACTTCCTTCGAAGCTATTCTATGTCAGGCGCAGAATACAGCTAATATCTTAATTCTTCCGTTGCATCAACAACTGAATTGAAGGAGTCAGAGACGAAGAAATCAGATGATTCCTTTCACACTCTCCAGGTAATACAGTAGAGCAGTGTTCCCAAACCTTTGTCTTGAAGTTGGGAAATGTTAATATTTTTTTGTGCATATTCAATATATTAGTCCGGTGATCTGGTGGTTTAGATGCTGGACTGAGGACTGAAGAACAAAATTCAGTTCTCGACGGTGGTCGAGGATTTTTTTTTTCACGGTCATTACTTCACCAGACGGACCGTAGGGTTCACCCAGCCTTCTGTCTGGATTCTTACTTGGGGTGAAAAGTGGGCGGAAATAGGAGTGACTATCTGATCTCAACTAGTCCTGTTGGTCGAGGATCACTAGAAGTCTAAACCTCCCACGCAACCTGCGTGGATTCACCTTTACCTTTTATTCAACGTATTATAATTTTTAGTGACAAAAAAAATCAGAATTATTATTTTAAAAATATAAACACATTAAAAGTGATGTCTGGAAACCCTTCTATGTGGAATGCAAAGAATTCTCATCAGAACCAGTAGATAAAGATAAGTCTAAGGTGCTTTTATGTATGTTTGCTTTTTTTGTTTTTTGTTTTTTTATTGTTAAAATTATAGAAAAGTTGCCGAATCTTGTAGTAAAGGAGGCAATTTTCTTTGAGTTGGTTTGTTTTTCTCTTGTAGTTGTGGTGCGAGAGAAGCGAGCAGGGCTTTAACTATCTCTAAACAGCGTAGAAGTAAAATAACACTTTCTCGAAGGAAATAACGTCTGTGCTATCGAAATTTAATTCAACATTACAAATACATAAAAATAATAACAAATAATAATAATAATAATAATAATAAAGTAACAATAAATGCTTTTTACTTAACTAACAATGACATCATATACAATTAAGTAATAAGCTGTACTTATTTAGAACAGTGGTGCTCAAACAGTTCAGTGTCAAGATTCCCTCTTTTGATATCAGTAAACAATCAAACACTTCTTAAAATTTAAGACAGGCCTGTCTGTGACAAATCCCTGTATGAATATTCTTATCTTACATACTGATTCATACAAAAATGACAGAAAAGGATTTTTGAATAAGTACTATACATCAGAAATTGGTTTCTCAAGTAATTTTTTTAGGTTGTTGTCATGTAACGTATATTAGTAAACTAGCAACCATTTTTGTAAAATTGACACTCGGACAAAATGGGAATTAATGCTGCATTAACATAGTACTAAACTTGTCTTTTCAAATTTTTCAAACTTTTTAATCAGTGATTACGGCAATTTATGAAAAGATAGTTTTATAAACATACCTTGATTTAATTCCGCATCCCTTTCTCGTTTGTCGTATTCCCCAGAGATTGTTGCGCCCCACAATCTCAGAATAACTGATTTACGACAGAGTAACGATTATATTTCAATGTTTTTAAAAAAACAAAAACAAAAAATGTTTCTAATTATAATTACAATGTATGATTACCATATATGATTTGATGTTTTTATGAAGAACATTCTTTGTATCAATAAGCCTGAAGAAGCAGATAAAGTGTCATCTGCGAAATATAGCTATGTTTAAGAAGAAAAGATGTTGTTGTTTTTATTTCTAATAAAAAAAAAACCACTTAATAAGTTTTTGCAAAACCGGAAGAACAAAATTTAATCTTTAGCCTCTTTCCCAACCACAAATTCGACAGGGGGAGTCTGAGCCCCTTTGTCCCCTTCTCCTTCTACACCACTCTTTCATTGTTTACAACTGTCTCCTGTTGTTATTTACGACTGGAACGGATTGTTCCGTGATATTTAAGTGGTAATCACAAGGTGGTGGCGGACGGGACCGCGTGGGAGGGAAAGGGATGCGAGAATCGACGGGAATCGGGAAGAAGAGTGGATTTACATTTCCACTCTGTAATGGCGTCTCAGAATGACTCAATCAATGTCGGGGGTTTTCTTTTTTTTTTTTTTTTTTCCCTCCGTTCGTTTTCGGGTCCATAAAACGGATGGACAACAAGTCCCCACCCAAACGTGTTTATCTAAATGGGGATAGGGGGGAGACGGGGGTGGGACGGAGAGGCACCGATTTTTCCCCTTCCCAAGCATTGATTTCGGCAAAAATTTGCAATCGCACCTAAAACAGCATTGCCCAGATTCTATCGCGACTGTCAACGCCGTAATAAAGCTGGCGGGTGACAGTGGTCTAGGCGACGGTCCACCATCCCCTACACCCCCTCTAATGGAAAGACGACAAAATGAAAACCCATCGAAGACGCCAATCAAAGCACCCACCAAAAGATTTCCGAAAATGATTCCGTGAAAATTGCGGGGGAGGAGTGGAAGGTATCGCTTCATCCCCCACCCCCACACGCACGCAGAAATCGAAAACAAAAGCGTGTGTGTGTAGTTCCCAAAGGAGGGAGGAACGGCGAAACAATTAACCCACAGAGAACACGTAATGAACGGAGTAAATAAAACAGAAGAAAAAGGGGGAGACACGGAGTAAATACCAATAAAATCATTTACCGGAAATCGTATTTTTTTTAAAGAATTATTTAGATCTAAAAGAAAATTAAAAAAGAAAGTTATTAAAATATATATAATAATACTTCTGAATTAATTCAAAACAGATTAAATTTGGTTACATCTAATGAAAAGAATAATAAGAAATATTTTAAATAAACAGAAACAATCTTGCCAAACAATATATTTCAATGAAAATTAATCTAACAATATAAAAAATTATGAGATATTAATATTTAAACAATAAAACTAGTATCAACAATCGAGCCCTAACAAAAAACAGAAACGTTGTTGAAATATTGTTAAACAATTGCTTCAACAATTTCATATTGAACAATTGTTGAAATATTGTTGAGCATATATTGCTTAAAAAATATTATATTGAACAACTACTGGAATGTAATTGAACAATTGCTTCAAACAGTGACGTCATTAGAGTTTGAAAATCTAATGTCCCAACAGTAGTTCCAACAATATTAATAATTTTGAACAGTTTGATGAGATATTATTGAAGAATTGCTTCAACAATATTACATTGAACAACTGCAGAAATAATGCTTATCATTTCTTTCAATAATATCAAAAATCATTAGATTTCAATATTAAAACAAGGAAGCCATTAGAGTTTCAACAATTGAGTCGCAACAATACCAATAATGTTGAATAGTTAATATTGATGAAATATTGAAGAATTGCTTCAACAATATTACGTTGAACAACTGCAGAAATAATGATTACCATTTGTTTCAATAATATCAAAAATCATTGTATTTTAATATTAAAACAACGAAATCAGTAGCCACAACACAACAATGCACAACGAAGTTTAACGTTGCACAAACCTTATTGAACAATTGCTTCAACAATATTACGTTGAACTACTGCTAAAATGAGGTTTGACATTTGCTTCAACAATGTCATTTACAAAAAAACGCATAAATCTTATTGTACAATATACTGTGAAAGTCAATTGTTTCCTGGGGCTATTTACCATTTGCTCCCCAGTGTCAAGTGTAACTGGAAGCAGTGGTTAATCTGGGGGTTTTGAAGAACGCAGGTTGATAAATTCAGTTTCGGAAAAAATCCTTCGAGTTGATTACAGCGCTTCTGAAACCGATGCCATAAAACCCGTGTGGGAGGATGTGGTCCCCAAAAAACGATACGTAACAGGCGTTGAATGGCTTTGCAATGCCACCAAAAAAAAAAGAGAGGAAAAAAAATTCAAGCGTTCGTGTTCTGGAAAGTTCTCTCTCAACAACGCAGCTTACGAGTGGCTTTCTTGTTAAGCTTTTTTCCTCCCCTCAAGAGATACGTGAAGCGAAAATAGATCATAATCACAATGCGGTTATTACGTTTATTTAATTTCGAGAAATATACTTCTCTATTTGCCGTTTATTTAACGAACGAAGGAATACTATAGAAAACCAATAAAAAAATTTTGTGATGAAGCAGATTTTATTTATAAATTATTAACAAAATTAACAGTAACACAACATATAATAATATTTTTTTATGTTAACAACAACGATTATTTAATAAAAATAATAAAATAAAGTAATCTTTAAAAATTAGTAAAATTATTTTTAAATATCAATAAATATCAATTTTTAAGGTTATCTTATTGATTATAAATTATAATCGCTGTTGTTAAAATAAACAATTATTATTATATTTTTTGTTGTTGTGAGTTTTGTTAATAATTCACAAAATAAATTTTGCTTCGTCAAAAAAAGAAAATATTAGTTTTCTTTAGTAATTCTTCGTTCGGCAAATTTAATTTATATATTATTACATAAATTTTAAAATTTTTAGATTTTATATAATTTTATAAATGAAATATAAATTGTGGAAATTATTTATTAAATGATAAAGTACTATAAAAAGATTATGAAAATTAATTTTTAAGTAGTAATAATGACAGAAAAAAAAATCTTCAAATCTATAAGAATTTTCAAAAACCATGAATAAAAATGTGTATTTTTATCTTCATTTTTACAAAAATTTTTCATGCAAAATAACTTATTTACATAAATCTTATTCGTGTTTTTTTTAATCATGTTATTAGAAAATTTAAGATATTTTGGATAAATAAATTCTCATAAAAATTAGTAATTATTTTCAGACTTTACTATTTTTATTAGTGGTAATTATTAGTAATTCTTTCATTGCAATTCAGTTGCCAAAGTTGTAAAATCGTGTCATCCGAAATGGATACTTCTAAATTTGTTTCATATTTATTTATTATTTTCGTTTTAAATGTTGCTTTTATTTATGTGAATAAAATAAAATGTGAATTTTATGTGAATTTTTAACATACAAGTTAGTCCCAAAGACATTTATTACAATCTTATCAAAATACAGCTTTGTTTTTAAGTTAAGTTTTTTAAAGTTGCAGACTTATTTTCAATAAGTTTTATTCAATAAGTTGCATTCAATAAGTTGTATTCAATAAGTTGCATTCAATAAGTTGTATTCAATAAGTTGTATTCAATTTACTCAATATCAATTTGATGACTATTTTGAAATTCTGATTTGTCATCGAGTATCAATAAAAAAAAAATAGTAAAAGTTGTATATGATAAAATAATTCATAATTATTTTCAGTATACATTTATGATAAAAGTAATTTTATAATTGTTGTATATATATCATACTTCACATACGAAATTGTTACAAAAAAAAATAAGAGTAAATTAAAAAAAAAAAAACTCGATATGCATACCATTAGATATCAAAAACTGGATAATTACAAAATTTTATATTATATTCGGTAATTATAAAAACTATGTCATTTTTTTTTTTACATCAGTTGTCAGACAATTAAACTTAACTTCATACAGGACTTGACACATTGTTAGCAACCCTTGTTACTTTTTTACGTGTTTTTTGAAGTACGATTTCAAATTAATTAAAAATAATAAAATCCGCAGATCCTCAATTTAACGAATTCGCGATTTAACGGATAAATCCGGAGAATCGGGGAAATGGCAAAAATCTCACTCAAACGACATGAAGCGCCTCAAAACAGTCCCAATAGACTATTTTACGTTTAAGGAAATTCATAAAGAATTTCAATATATGCATATATAACTTTAAAATAAACAAATTTAGAGAAAAAAACAGGCTGTAAAGATACGTTCACAGTAAAATACTTTGTCATTTTTTTCTTCCAAAAAAACAAAAGTTATCTAAGACAATTAATTATTACGAAAAGTATCTGAATAAATCTTTTATAAATCTAATATCAAAATATACAAATAAACTATTTTTTATTATTATTAATGGATCAATTCTCTGCACTCAGTGGACTAGGCAATTTTCTGTACTTTTTTGGGGGAGATCCAAGCTACACAAATCGGGAAGGTATTTGCGGGGAAGTTTCCAATATTAAATCCTTTATCCGTCTCTTCAACCCATAAAGAGTAGGAACTGATTCTTCATCTTTAGTTTTCATCTTCTTCTACTCTCCTTTTTCTTATTGCCTCTCTTCTCCGATGTATACATCAATACTCCCGCCACCCCCAACCCCCGCTGAATGGGATATCGATACGGGAACTGTCGACTGGCACAAAGAGCCAATGGGGACCGGCCGAACCCATTTCTTTCAATTTGATAAATTATTGGTACAAAACGCGGCAGATGCGTTTGGATAAATATTTCTCCGACATCGTAAACTACACTAGCTTGCACTTTCATTTGGTCACGACATATTGCCCCCGGATTTACGATGACGGACTCGAAAACCCTTCCCCCCTCTCTGAAATATGGATGATTCGAGACAGTAATAAGACACCCTTCACCCATACGGGTGTCACTTTCGATTTCACTATTTAACACCCACTCTTCTACAGTATTGTTTCCCGCCTCCCCTTTCCAACTTATTCAAACTAACTTTATTATTGGATTTCAAAAATGCTGGCGTCAATAAAATTAATTTTATTGATTTAATCGAAAACGAAATAAAGTATTGGTGCTTTAGGTTCAATATCAAAGTTGTGGGAATAATTCACATATACTCTCAACTAATCGGAAAGACATATCGCGGATATCCAAAATATTTAAAAAAGAAAACTTTTATTTTGTTTATTATATTTATTACGTTTACTGTTTGTTTTTGTTTACGAGAACCTTCAGCGCTATTGCGCATGCGCCAGGTCTCCTTCGATTTCATCAAAATAGGGGTGAGGAGAAATAAAGAGGGGATGTTTACTTTTTATCAGTGTTAATTTACTAGTAGCTGCGTTCTATTTGCGCTTTTCGGGAAAGAATTATGGAAAATTATTGTTTTTTCTGGGGGCGAAATTACACTTGCGTGCTACAAAAAAAAACAAACAGGTCTTAGAAAAGTGCCCATCTCAGCGCATCACCTCTCCGCGGAGTAGAATCGTCCACGATTGGCGGGTCTGGCTTTCGAAAACGAACAGTATTATGAAAACTTTATGTTTATTATGAAAACTTTGTTTATTATGTGTTGGCATTTTATTAATTTTAATCATTCTTATCACTTTCATTATTTAAGTGATAAGAATGATTAAACTAATAAAATGCCAACATACAATTTCATGATAGAAATTTTTTAATTTTGTATAAAGTTAAAAAAAGTTAATAATACTCAGCATGAAGTTTTCGGGCTCCTGTTCGGAAGCCCCTCATCAACATTGTTATTGAGTAGAGCGTCAACATTGTTGATGAGGGGTTGCCGCATAGGAGCCCGAAAGCTTCATGCTGAGTATTATTAACTTTTTTTAACTTTTTATAAATAAAAAAAAAAAAATTATTATGAAATTGCGTGTTGGCATTTTATTAATTTAGTAATTTTATTTCATACACGTTAAAAAAAAATAATGATATAGAATGAATTAATGGTAAACTTGTAGATTTATCATCATAAGCAATCTTGGAGAACACATTTATTGTTCTTTATAGCAGAGCGTCTCAAGCCTTGCGTCGCGAGGATATTCTGAGAATGCATCTGTAATTAACGTTTAACTTCACACTCGTCAAATGTTCGTACCTAGAATAAAATCTAGACGCCAAATAATCTGGGCAAACAGAAATAAGAACTACATTCTGTTTCGTACTAACAATTAAAGTGAGTAAAATAAATTCATATTCAAATCAGCTTTGACATTTATAGTTCAGGTATTTTTAAATGTTTAGAAATAAGACTGTTGAATTCATTTGTAAATCAGGTTTTTCAAGCGATTCGTAATAGAAGCAATGAAAAGGTTTGGTGTGTCTCGGGATTTCTGCAAATATATAAGCGTGCCCTGAAGCAAATAAAAGGTTGAGAAATACTGTTTTAGAGTCATACCAAATAAGACAATAAAACACCTACTGTCCTCCCAATGAGAGATGGCCGCCCTGTTTTTGTGAGATCTGCGCATGTATCATCGATTAGTCTGGTCAGGCACTTCCGTCTGATGTTATGACAGGACGCCGCCATTACGGTAAAGGCTTGTTACTTTGCAAAAGAGCATTGTATTTATAAATAATATATATTTATTTATTTATATAAATACTTATTGTTAGCAACTGGTATTGAAATAACGCTAAATAGTCGAGAGAAGTTTTAATTTGGCGTTATCAACATGTCTTTCTCAGTGAAAACAGACTCTGTCGTCCATTGTGACAGGAAAAATAATTGATCAGCTACCGGAAGGACTGCGCAGTTCAAACTTCCGCCGGTCAACTTTCATTTGGAGGACAATAATTGGGTTGATTTAAAATAATGATCGCTAAGGGAGCTGTCGTAAAGTGAACCCCACTGAAAGCTAACCATGGGTTACTTGTACCAAAACACTTTTCAAATCTCACTGTACCACAATTAGCAGTTAAAAATAAATAAAAAGGAAATATAATTAATTCCGTAAAAACAAGTAATAAAGATAAACTTCAATTAAAATACTTTTAAAAACTTCAGCTAAGAATTACCAAAAAAAAAAAAAAAAGGCATAAAAAAAAGGATAGTAAGAAATTCAATACCTCAGTGTTGCCAATCGATTACACCTGATCATAAGATATCTCATCTAATCAACGAAAGCCGTAAGAGTGAAGTTTACTGCAGATTCGTATTTTAAGATTTTCGTCTCTAGACCTCAGTTGTCTCATTTCGTTTTCTTTCAACTACAATGGACTTTCTACAGTTGTCTCAATTTCAGATATTACAAAACAGCGACTAAGAAATTATTTTAAAACACTACTTAACTCTGCAATTGTCTCATTTTCGATACTTGAAAATATCAATTAGTCCCATACAAGTGCCTAATATATTTTAAATATGGTAGACTGAGAATTCTCTGCGATTGTCTCAATTTCAGCATTAAAAAAACTCATAAAACAGTCATAAAAAATCAGTCTCAATTATCGTTCTTGTAATTCAAATTCCAGCAACCTAACTTTTTTCATCTTCGATGACATCAATTGATAATAGCTAAAAAAACGTTTTTCTCAATTCTGAAGATCACAACCATTTAGAAAATCATTTCCGAAAAATTCAGTTATCAAACTAACTAAGTTTTTGTAAAACTAATTTCTCATTTTTTTTATAAGCCAAGAAACAAACATCATTGTCTGATTTTCTGTGTAAAAGACATCAATAAATGAATTTGCTAATATTGCATTTTAATAATTTTTCTAATGCTGCGTTTGCAATAATGTATGTAACTGTCTTATTTTCGGCATTTTTAGACATCAATTATTGCTAAGAAAGAAAAATAAAAAATAAAAAAATCTTCAATTAGAAAACAATAAAACCCGAAAAAAATACAAAATAGGATGCTCTTATATTTTTTTATTATAAATAATGTTGTCAATATTTTTTTTTACAATTTTGTTTTATATTTTTGTCATCATATGATTGTGTCTCAATCATATATATATATATATATATATGATGACAAAAATATAAAACAAAATTGTAAATAAAAATATTGACAATATTTATAATAAAAAAATATAAGAGGATCTTATTTTGTATTTTTTTTTTCGGGTTTTATTGATTTATAATTGAAGATCTTAGCGATAATTCATGTCGAAAAATGCCGAAAATGAGACAGTTACATAGGTTGTTGCAAACGCAGCATTGGAAAAATTATTTATATATTTGTGTATGTTATATTTCATTCTTTAACATTATAACTTATTTCAAGATATCAGTTCATAAGCATAACACGATTTTAACCATGTAGATACATGTTAAACTGTCTCAATTTTTTAAACAAACGATACTGCTTTGTTTTGTAATGCATGTTCACTTTTAAAGAGCCAGCCTAGGGTTTTGCGGCATCGATGACTGAAACGGAGTCGTTGTTCAATATTAGCAGCATTTATCTAACCGAATACTTTCCCATTGCTTAATTAAATTTCTTCAGCCTGGGAAAGAAAAAAAAAAACACATCAGGAAGGCGTTTTGGGAGGGAAACCCAAAAGGTGGGTG
Source organism: Thereuonema tuberculata (assembly GCA_023159025.1). Lineage (NCBI taxonomy): Eukaryota > Metazoa > Arthropoda > Chilopoda > Scutigeromorpha > Scutigeridae > Thereuonema > Thereuonema tuberculata. The sequence goes on along the minus strand of JAFIDM010000007.1, from coordinate 9,527,124 downwards.
AAGATGAGAAGTCGAAAAAGAAAGAAAAGAAAAAAAAAAAAAGAAAAACTCGCGAAGTAAACAGAATTTTTATAGTTTCTTAGGGGGTGCTTGTTCGTCGGAGGCGAGAGCAACCTGTCCCTTCCCGCGGATAAATCAGAAGCTGCCTGTACATCTGGGAAGAAATTATACAATACCGTACCTATATATTTCCGTCGCAACTAACCTTTGCGACAATCTTTCATTTTTACGGCCACATCACGAAGCCGAGATTTGTTGGTGACCGTCCGACTGTGACTTCCTACAGCGGAGCGGGGGTGGTGGTAGTGCAGATACAAAAAACACACGCACGCACCCTCCGAGGAGGAATATTTCGTGTCTAAACGAACAACAGTTTATTTCGACGGATTTCTCCGCAAAGGAATCTTGTATCAGTTCATGCCTTTTTTTTTTTTTTTACTTTTTTAAAAAAAAAAAAACACAAAAATTTACGAGCATTGAACATAAATAAATCAGTAACAGACACAAAATACTCTCTTAAGAGACTAATTTAATTATTGAAAGAAAAGATTAAAAAATAAAAAGAAAAAAGTAAAAAATAATAAAGCATTGACAATTTATAATTAATTTTAATTTTTTTTTTCATGAGGTCATTGTATGCATAGTAAAATTTTTTGTTGTTATTGTTCGAGATGATAAGAAATTTTGTTATTTTACCAATTAATAATATAATTTAAAATAAAGATATGTCTTAAATATTTTTACTGTTGTATTGTCACTGCTCATAGAAAAGTTACTACTTGCGCAACCACAGTTTATCTAAGTATTCATTTAACTGTTTGTTATGTATATTTGGAGAACTGATCGGAAGCACAGTGGTGCCTCAAAAGAAAAAATGAACAATAAAAAATTCACTAATGAAAAATTGGTGAGAAAATTCATTTGCCAGTCGTTCACCAGTATCAATGAATTTTTTTAAAGCATAAAAATTTAAACTGCGCATTGTTGATCAACGAAGATTGGAGATTGTATTTAACTTTGTTTCATCATTCTGTTCCGACTTGTAAAATTTCGTACAACCATTCGACATCATAAAAAGTCGAATTTCAATACAATGAAAACAATTTCATCTTCAAAACTTTTTTGTGTGTGTGTCGTACAGCCCCCCCCCCCATTTCTTTCTTTTTGACTCACTTTTTTCCTGAGCCATATTTTTTTTTTTCTTTGAGACTCGTCTATGTAATAAATGACAAAACCATGCGGTGGTTTTTGTCACCCAAAACTCATCGTAGCGAAGCTCTAAGTCTATGCTTTCGATATCATTTAACACAGTGTTGGCCTTTAATATTTCATATGTGCACCGCCATCTAACTGACGGTATAACAGCACCCTGCTCTCATGTTGCGCGCGCCTTTTATTGGATATTTTTTTTTTCCGCCCTTTCCCTTTTTAAATATTATTGAAAGAACAATTGCGATGGGGAGGCCTGCCACCCATCGATGCCAAATATTCAAAATTACTAAAATATTCATGGAGGGTGCTCTAATAAAAAATAAAGAGACGGAGAATGTGGGTGGAGAGGGTTTAAATGGAAAAAACCTCTCCTTACCACACGTGACTGTTTCACGCAATAAAAGAAGAAAAAAAAGCGAGAGAAAAAGGTGGAGGGGGAGTTTTGAAAGGTGTTCTCTGCCTGGTCACACAGTACGATAGGTGTGAAATGACTCGAAAAACACCCACTCGAATTATGACAAAGTAGAAATGGCGACATTTTGGGACAATAAAAAATTCATGGGTCCTTCACTTACTCCTGTAAAGGCTACGATTTATTTCCCCAAAAGGAAAAATGTTTATTGTACTTTTCTAAGCAAAAGTTCAGGTTCAAAACGATAACCAGATTGTTCTGAGGTTAAAATTAGGAGATGAGACTGAAGTAACATTAGAAATATATTCTATGCGATTTATAGTGTCTTTTCTTTGGATTAAAATTCTGTAATGTGGACATTTTTAGTTAAATACTAAAGAAAGCTAATTTTTAAGCCTATCTGAAATCAATATTTCGTTATTAAAAAAAAAATCCCAAAAAAGTTTACTAATAATTGTCAAAAAGTTGAAAGGTGAAAGATATCGCGATATTGTGAGTGAATTTATGAAATCAAACAAGGCCATGGGATGTAACATCTCTTGAAAATCAGCTTCCTGGACTCGCGTTTAGTTTTCTTTCCATAAATCTGGGGCTGTCAGTGACGAGTACGGGGAGCGCTTTCACCAGAAGATTTCAACAATGGAAAAAAAAAAGGAAAGTTCGGTAATTGACTATTCGGTAAGTGACTGTTACTTGACAATTCAGAGACATCCCACTAGCGTAAAAATGTCAGAAAATTGTTACTTTTTTTTTTAATAAAGCAGAATACATTTTGTATTACTATGTGCTACTCCATATTCTCAATTGTAACCGTGTGTTACTTAAAGACTTTTCCTGATAGAAAGAAGATGTAAAAGCATATTTGAATTAAGAGGGGGGAAAAAGCTATTCGTTTCAAACTTTATTTTTTGTAACAAAAAAAAAAAAAGCATTATTTTTTTTATATCTTTTCCAAAATCAGAAAGGAGAAGAAAATGATAAGTTTACCAACCGTGAAAAACAATTTCTCAATGAATAAGTTGTGGGAGCTGTTATTGAAACAATGTTATGTACTTACCACACAGGCCAGTTCTTTTTCGGGAAGATTGGAGAATCTACGGAAAATGAAAAAAAAAAAAGAGAGGAAAAAAAAATGAGAATTATGCATTTGAAAGTGAAAGAAGCGAATCTTAATCAACATACATGTCTCATCTGATGCCGTCAATTGGCAATGACTGTTGAACCAAACAAAACTTTAATTTAATGAACATTTCAATTCGTAACTGTCATTTAATTATAGGGCCAGCGTAATCCATTTGCGCATAAGATGATGCATTTTACGAGATTCAAATGAAGGAAAAGAAATTCTTATTCGTTGCTCCTCTCCATCCCGCCCGTCCTCCTTTTCTATTACATACTTAAATACACTTTGCGTTACAGCTGAGATTAAATACATTTATTTACAAATTATGTGCATTTGATACAGAAAGTAAATATATTTAATATAGAAAGTACATTACAAATTCGTTATTAAACGATTAGGGATTTCAATTGAAATCCGGAAATATTAGCATGATATCATCATTAATATCAACGTAGGAATGCAATTACGACATTATTATTTGCAAATCTGAGATTATTACTTTTTAAATCTAATTGTTTATGATGTAAGCGATTAATTAATAATCCATCAATAATCTGGTAATCTTGGAAAACTTTTACGTGTGTGAAATTAATCAAATTACGGACAGAAGCCAATTAAAAAGTAAAAAACATTTAACCTATTAATAAGGGAACGACATGTTTCCTCCAGATTAACTGAACTTTTGTAAGTAATCTTCAATCCCAATATATTTAACCTATATAGTTTATATATTTTTGACAATTAAACAAAAAACTCAGACATAGATAAAACACTGCTATTGTCCTCCAAATGAGAGATGGCCGCCCTGTTTTTGTGAGATCTGCGCATGTATGATCCATTAGTCTGGTCAGGCACTTCCGTCTGATTTTATGACAGGACGCCGCCATTACGGTAATCGCTTGTTACTTTGCAAAAGGGCATTGTATTTATAAATAATATATATTTATTTATTTATATAAATACTTATTGTAAGCAACTGGTATTGAAATAACGCTAAATAGTCGAGAGAAGTTTTAATTTGGCGTTATCAACATGTCTTTCTCAGTGAAAACAGACGACGGCGTCCATTGTGACAGGAAAACATAATTGATCAGCTACCGGAAGGGCTGCGCAGTTCAAACTTCCGCCGGCCAACTTTCATTTGGAGGACAGTAAGTAAAGTGATTTTTTGATCGTTTAGATTATTAATATTAACTAACCGTTAATAAATAATAAAACATAGAAATGTTCGTGTGCGCATAGTAATTAAAAAATTGCGAAGAGCCAACACATAAGACTAGTTAAAAACACCTTATTTACAATTAAAAAGTTCACAACCGGTTTCGCCTCCAATACGAGGCTTTGACGAGTGGCGAAGTAAAGTTAATAAATAACTTGAATGGTTTTTCTTAACCAATTCCTAAAGCTCTACAAGGGTTTGACACGTGACGTTATTAGCAGACATGGGTGTGTGGGTGGGTAATGTCTTTGTGTAAATACGCGTACACATGTACGTAATTAGTACGGTAGTTGTATATAATTATTAATAATACACTGATCGATAATACACACAAGGCTTTTCGTAGTAAAGGAAAATAAAAAAAAAGCTGCAAAATGTCCACAAGGATATCAAAAAGCTTACTAATTTATATCATTTATAGCAGTTATATCATTATAAAAATATTATGTACAATAGATAACTGATTAAAACTGAATAGAATTAGATATTCTTGTTGACATTTTGACTTATTTTTGACAATGTTATAATAAGAGAGTAAATTTATGACATTTCATTACAGAAGTTTCTGGAAAAAAAAAAAAAAAGAAAAAAAAATCCACATCATTTTCTAAATGTTAATAGAAAAATTTTAGAAGCCGGCACAAATCACTCACTGTAAGTTCAGTGATAGTATGATACGAAAATATCTACATCTATAATGTCAAATTTCAAGACAAAATGTTACTAAGTTATAAAAAATAAAAGGCAATGATCCTCAAAATATAGAAATGTCTCTAAGACTGTGTCTAAGATTGAATACTTGAATGTCTTTATTACGGACTGACAGATTAATAGATTATTTCTACCAGTTCTTAAAAATTAAATGTTAATTAATAATCCATTAGTCACAACAGTTGCCTATCACAGGCTATACAGGTTGAATTTAACATGTTTAATGTTTCTTCAAATCAAGTAATCGGAAAAAGCATTAGAATAAAAACTTTTTAAAGATTTTTAAGTCAGAATGTGCGTTTCCTCTCCGACGTCGACCATCGTTAATTAAGATAATTCAAAAACTATGCATTCTAAGAAGCTCAAATTTTGGGGGTAGATTTGACTTGTAACAAAGAAAATCTGTACTGATTTTGATACAATTCCGACCAATAGGTGAGGAACGACGACAAAACAAAACTGCCAAAATAGTGTTGCCGGTAAAACGAATAACGACGATAACTAAAAAAATGCTTAACGTAAAAACCTACAGTTTTATTTAGACGAGCGAAGTTAGTCTCTCCATTCCCAACTAGATCTCATTTTGTGAACCGTTTTATTCAAAATCTACAGAAGCTAGAAATATAAAACTTTGCATGTCCACATAGAATCAATGTAGAAGTGCACAATCACATTTTCAACACTTAAAACTATAAATTTTATAAGAATTATTTGTTTTTAAAAACTTGGAAAAAGCCATAAGAAAACCGCCATCAGTTCTGAAACCGAAACAAAAATTTTTAATTTCTCATAATCCTACAGCGTCGTAGCATTAGTCACTTTAAAATACTTTTAATCTTAACATGTATGTGTGTGTCTATTCAAAGCCTGGCTAGTGGTAGATAAATGCCAAACACAGAAATCTCCTTATTGATTTTAGAGAAATTGGACCCACAGCTATCGAAAACCATCAATGCAAGAGTTGTCGTAAAGCGTTGTTATGACAATAAAATGAACAGCAATTGTCTAGAAATGCTGACAAGTGAGTTTATTATCAGCATGTTCTAGTGCAATTCTTTTTCGATATTAAAAAGTTGGGACATCATTTGTATCTTATTATTATGTATCAACAGGACGGAATAGATATGCTATAAGAAAATAATTTTTTTTTTTTTAGAAATGGAACAAAAAGATGATCTTCCGTAAGCGGGAAATAAACGGGGAAAAAAGTGATATTTTCGAATCATTGTTTCGAGAATATCAAATCTGAAAGACTAGATGTAGCATCGAAGTGAGAAAAAAAGATCTTTAGGCGCCATCTTAGTCAAGGCTAAAAAATATTTGTTCTTAAAATTTAAAAGCTACCATCTGAGAAACACGGCTAAGCCAAATTAGGTTTTATTGGGTTAAATTGATAGAAAACATATAGATATTCTTATAGTATATTAAGGATAATGGATAATCCGAACCCACGGATAATGGAGTTCCGGATAATCGGCGTTTCACTGTATTTTTACTTAGATCTGATCACTGGGCTCTTCGTAGACTTTTCAATCTTAGAAAGTCGTGGAATGATACTTTTTCTTATAGGCATAAAAATAATAGCTGAAAATTAATGGTTTTTAGAATTTATTAATTCATTTTGTAAATCCTGTGATAAAGAGTTTTTGTATTTATGGCTTAAAAAAAAAATTCAACGTAAGAAAATCTTGTGTTTTTTTTTTTCCCGAAAGAAACTAGATGTCGTAGAAACCGAAAAAGTAGCAGGGAAGAAATCTCTGTTATAGACAGTTTCCAAGTCGTCAATTGTCTTCAATAGTCTAGCATTAAGTCGTAGGGGTAGGGGTAAAGGGGTTAAGTGGCGAAACGTGTCTTTAATTAACCTGTTTCTTTCGATGCCATAACTCCTTCTCATTGGAAGCATTTGTGCGACTCTTAGCACAATTAGTCACCAGACGCAGTTGGACAATCAATGAGTACAACTTAAAGACTGGGGTGCAATGGACTCGCCCGGGCCGTGCTCCAGGGTCACCGTTCCTGCCAGCTCCCCCCTACGCAAAGAGATGGGAGCTAATGGCACATTCTAATTAAAATTTTTAATTAAACGCTACGGTTTAACTTGTGCACGTGCGGCCTCGTCTGGCAACACTTGCATTGTATGCAGAATTCCACCAGCACACATTAGCACGTGACACCCACGGCCTCTGAATTATTCACTCGGGCTGAGGAACAAAAACGCATTAGAAAAATTTGTGGCTAAACCCACCCACCAATTGGAAGGACGATCAATGAGATGGCATTCTCTACTTCGGCACAAGGAAAAAAAAGCAATTGCTATGAGGGTTCGGATGTGGTGGGTTTTTTTCCTTCTAAACTGAAGAACCTAAGATTAACTATCATGACTTAAGACAATGTCGTGAATTGGAAGAAACATAAAAACAGATTTATTTCCAATCTGGGTATATGAGCCCCTACAATTAATGATCTGCAAGGGAAAAAAAACAATAACACTTGTAATAAAGAAAAAACTGAATGGCTTGCGAGTTTTTTTTAATTCTTATATTAGAAACTGAATTAAAACTTTTGATGCTTTTTTTAGGTACTTATTCTTTGAGGATACAGTGTCTAACACTAGACAAACGCTAGTTTGTTTTTATATAAAATCCTAAGGACTAAGGGTATGTGTATTGGCCATTATTTACATGTTCATACGGCACTTGGATTTGGAGGTGCTGGGTCCGATCTCTGCTTTTTAGGGAACCATTTGGGAGCTATTGTGATAGTGACCAAAATCGGTAGCTAAAGCGTTTTTGTTCTGTCCGTCTGTCCGTGTCTGTCCTCCTGTAACAACTCCCGAACGGAAGATCGAATCGACAAACGGATTTCACCATCGTGTTCAGAGGCCCAAACAACGTAGGAATAGGATATGAATTTTTGAGATTTTTGTGAATGTCTACAACACAAAATAAGTTTTTTTTTTTTTTTTTTTTTTTTATTCATGAAATAATGAATTTTATTATGAAATCAGGATAGAAATGAATTTCATATAATAAAAACACAATATTTACATCGTATACATCGTACTATTTCCTGTAAGTTCCAGGAGTTCTCACAGAGCTAATCTGTATCTATTTTTAAACAGATCTTAACTTAAAAAAAAATTTACTTCTATTATTTTTTTTTCCCTAAATATTGCAATCTTAGGAAAATAGAAATTAAAATTCACACACGAATTAAACACACTCCGAAAGGAAAGCGAACAGGACCAAAGTTAAAAAAACAAAAATAATTGGAATTTCATTTTTAGTTTATAAAGTAAAAAAATAATGTCAAAAAGATAAAAAATAAATTACAAAAGATTGTAAATTTGTGAGTGGTCCAGTGATACCTTCAATTTAATATATGATCCCAAATTCATCCTGATGGTCGTGAATGGTTGGAGCATTAATCTCCAAGCATTAATGAGACCTGTCTGATCCTTTAACATAATATCATAACACAAAATGATGAATTATGAAGATGTAACAGTATTATATGATAATGCTGTTATGTAATTACGATTATTTTAAAATCACCGATTTTCTGTATATTTACTATTACTTTTAAATAAATGAATAATGAAAAAGTTATTTACTTTCTGAAATGCATTCATTTTATTTACTTAATGTGTTTTAATAGTAAAGGATTTTTATCATTTACATGCTTCCGCTTGACATTCGTAATTATCGAATTCTATCAACACAAACACTCGTTTATTCTATAAATAAATGGCAAAAATTATGGAAATCTAGCTTTTGAAAATATTTCGATAACACAAAGTTGAAATCAAAATAACATGTTTTGAACAAAATATTCGCGAAGCGGCCTAAAGAACTGTAATTGCTTAAGATAGAGCCCCCCCCCCCTGCTTTCCGGTACTTTTTCCTTCAGTTAATCCAGTCTTCTACAATTAATTACATCTTAAATACTAAAATAATGGGAAATCTGAAACTTTGGCATATTAAATATGTTAACTTCGTAGTTTCAGTTTCTAAAATGGATTTGATTTGATATTTTTTATAAGAATAATAATTTTTTTTTTTTACAGTTGGCAATATGTGCTTTGGTCCTTGACCCGCCATATTGTCTTTGCTGGGGAAACTTTTGCATAATAGTAAAGAAACCTGACTAAAGGTGGTCTCCGCCGCTAGATGGGATTCTGCAGGCAAATTCTCAATCGTTCTACGGAGTCTCCTCCAGCCAGGCCCTGTTTTTATTGGTTCCTTTATCTATATAAACTCACCCAACAATTTGTAATAGTCACTTGAAAATGGTTCCTCCATCTGGAACTGAAATCACGGTCGTCTAATATTTTTTTGTAAATAAATTTTATTTCAATTATTAAACAGGTGTGCGGGCTTCATCATTGATACACATAACTAATTGTTTTCTCAAATAGTTATTTATTTTTTTTTGACACAGATTCATGTTCAACTTTGAGGAATTGTTTCACGCTCTCATGTTAAAATTATAATAAATAAATTATAATAAAAACTGCGAATAACGGTCCTCCTGGACCGTTAAAATTTTCAATTGCCAAAACTTTTGTCTAGTTTTTTTCTCAAATTTAAAAAAAAATGTCGAACTTTGGATGTTATTATTATTAAAACTACCAATTATAAGCCAAAATGCATTTTACAAATTAAAACTACAATGATTTAATCCGTTGACCTTGTAAACCACGCATCAATATTCCCAAAACAAAAACATATCTTCCATAAAAATCGACTGTTTAAGACGAAGCCACTTGTTATAATTTTGATTTTTATCTCATTAATAGGTAGTTTTAATCTTTTCTTTAATTTTATAATGAGCTTAGGTTAGGTATAAAGCCACTTAAGAATTCAGTTTAATAATATTTTTTATAATTTTTAACCGATATTCTAAGAATGTGAGAGTCGTCAAACCAATCACTGTGTCTGTGTGTTCCCTTCTAAAAACTTCTGAGGAGGATCTTCTGGGAACTTTGTATGTACATTTAATAAATCTCTAGATTAGATTAGATTACTTAGATTACTTGGGAATATGGATGGCTTGACAGCCGAGCACGTCGAACTCAAAGATATTTTGTATTATCCCACGGAAAGAAGGACAGACGGAGAGAAAGAATGTTGTGAGAAATGCAGGGGAAACGGGAGAACCCCGGGAAAACCTGCCCAGCGCGGATCGCCATCATCAACGAAACCCACATGAGAACCGAACCCGGTACTCAGAGGTGAGAGGCCAGTGTCTTAGCGACATCGCCAACCGCGCGGCCTAATAAATCTCGAACTAATAAAGTAGTATCAGGGTCTTCGTACCTATTAAAATTACTTTCTTTTTCGTATAATAAAAAATACTAAAGAAAGTAATTTTAATAGTTAAGAGGGAACTAACGTAGACCCTGCTACTATTTTATTAGTTAGAGAATTATTAAAAATGGATGTAAACAAATTGGTAATAATTGATGTTTTTAATTATTGATGTTAGCATATCTTTATTACAAAAAATAACGACCAAAAATTGTTTAAAATAATGAATTGTATTAAATGGATGAGCCATTGTAATCACAATCTAATCTGTTGCTTTAACGTGTTTTTAACTTGTTTTTGTGTTCAAAACTATTTTTGTTGTTTGTAGTTATTCCATATATTTCATTTTTTCGCTTGACAAAGGGAAAACATAAAATTCCCGAAAATTCGCCAAAGAATTTAATAAAGTAATGTTAAATACTAAATTATGCTATGTGCGGAGGTTTTGTGTTATGAATTACATTAGGAATAATGAAAAGAAAGTAACTGAAAGAAGAAAAGATGGGTTCTTGTCGAGAACATTAGTCAGAAGATGATAGAATTTCCAAAAAGTAAAATATCATAATCTTAACAATGGATTTCAAATTGACATCGTAAATATTGAACATTAATTATTTAATTCATTAATTTTGCATGATTTGATATCATAATAATTAATTGGCTTCAGACAATTAACTAAATAAAACAGATTTCATTACTTTATTTGTGTCTATATTTCTTTTTTCTTCAGAAAATGGAAAATTTTTCACATTTGTATTAAACAGCTACCATTTGAAAACGAACGTAGGTTGTTTTCCATTTTCATCATTTCACGAAATTAGTAAAAAAAAAAAGAAAGAAAAATCAGAAGTTTTAGAATTGGAATTTTTTTTCAGGAACTTTTTACTTTATTATCTATTATTAGCCCTGACTGTCACGTTTTTACATTTATACAGAGCATATGTTAATTATCTGGCTCATGTGGTTATTTAAGGAATACTTAAAAATTTTTTATACATTCCTGTTTCATTTTCAAAATTGACAGGGATGCGTTACAATAGATTTCAAAATTACGATTTAATTTGGATAAAACCAATATAAAACATCATTCTATTATATTTAGGACAGTGTCCAGTCCTAGAACGTTTGAGTTTGGAAGTCAAATACAGTAGGACTAGAATCCGCATACAAAAGTACCAAATACCCTTTTTTTTCTTTGAGGCAGAAGCCATTGGGTTTGTGGTCCATTGGATTCCTCCTTTGTGTCCATCTCCAAGCAGCGTCCTGTCAACACGTGCGTCTGAATCACTGAACGACTGCATTAGTGTGTCGTAAAAGATTAACCAGCGAATATTCAGATCCTATGAATAAAAGAGTGACCTCCCCTCCCCTGGTGGCCAGTGGAAATGGACCGAGGGGGCAGACGCCAACGCACGCTCCATTGAGGCCGATATGCTTCATTCTAAAATAGATGACCACACATCTATTTGAGACCCTAGCACAGCAAATACGCGGAAATATACTGGAACCTGTTAAAACTCCTACGATATTAACATTGTCTTCGGCTTCGCTATATATCCTTGTGTTAGAACTTGGATACATGTTGTAAATATATTACAGTAATAATATAGAAGTTGTAATTGTGTTTTGTATCTATTCTAAAAACAAAAACTTAGAAAATAATATGACATTATTAGGGTGCCAACTTATGTTTTGGTGTGATATATCCAAAATGTCTTTTACAACCAAAGACAGTTTAGCAAATATTAATCATTTCTATATAATTTCTATATATTTATTGTTACTTGCAGACTCGTGTAATTGTCGATCCTCGTGGGTCCAATTTCCATCAAAATTAACAGGATATCAAATTTGATAAATGTCAGGTTTCTAACACAAATAAAATTTTAGTGAATACGACAATGTATTAAGGCATTCCTCGTTTTCTGACAGTCCTTTGCCCCTAGCTCCGTAACTGCTAGATAAATATCACCAAAAAGTAGGATTCTTTTATCTGTAAACCTATACCTATCTCTAAACATTCAGCTTCCAGGGATATTTAGATTGTGAATTATGATCACATGGCCTTTTGAGGCCGCAGTGTAAGGGACTGCTAAAGTACCTCCCATTTCATGTTATGTTATGTTATTATCACAACTAAATGAACGGATATAAATATTCTTACTCTAAATTGTATTTTAAATGTTTTTAAATCTTAATCCTTTTTGTTTCTATGAATAGTAAGGATCATTTACAAATGCTAGATCAAACTTACAACATCCCAATTATCGTGCGGGAATGAAGACAACCTTCTATATAACAATAATAATGGCAGTTATAAAAGCTATAAGTAACAAATAATGAAAAGCTAATTATATTTTCATATTTATTTACTGTGCAACACTTCATGTGCCGTTTGGTTAGTCAAAGGTTTCTTGAGTGCGCTTGAGCATCAATTTTTTATTGTTGTTTATTTTGTTCGGGAGTCACTTTCGGGAGCGAATATGACTTCCATTTATTGCACACAATTTCATCAAATGTTACAGTTTAAAATTAAAATTACAAGGAAATGCTACTAGTTTTGTCTGCAGTTGCACACATCATAAGGCAGTAAAACATTGAACACATGTTAACTGCCTGATGATGTCTGCAACTGCAGACGAAACTAGTAACATTTCCTTGTAATTTTAATTTGAAACTGTAATATTTCATCAACTTGTGTGTAATATTTTACTGTTTTTAATTTTAATGAACGTACGTTAAAACGCCATTCGGACTTCCAGTTATGTTCACGCCTTTCTGGGTTTATCATCGAGGATCGGGCTGATGAGTCCCAAACAGAACGAAACGGCCGTTCCCGATTCCCTCTCATGATAAACTCAAATACGCGAATGCTTATTCAATTGCAGCTTTGGTTTTTGTTTTTTAATAAATCCTAGTTATTGAGTTTTCTTCTTAATATTTATTAAAGAAAGAACAGCGAAAGTACAGAATCCCATGTTTGGATGGAGTTATCACTTGCTAATAAAAATAAATACAATCATAGAAACTTTAAATTCTTCGCTTTCATAGAACTCCTTGACAGCTTAATATTCACAGCTAAATTCAATTTTATTGATAGATAATTTTTTTAAATAGTTCTCGATTCTCCCAACAGAGGCGTCACAGTCAGGCGTTGAATCAATCAACAGACCAAAGAGTCTTCAATAGAGAAACAGAAAAGTTTAGCTCATCATACAGTAACGGGAAAAATGAAGTAAAATGGAAAACATGATCCCAAACTGAAATATTGTTCATTTTCTTAAAGAAAAACAAAAATAACAAATTAAACTTTTTTTTTTTTTTGCTCGCTAGATGGCGTCACCTGTCGTTTTAATTTAAGAACATGTTCCAAACAATAATGGGTTATTTAATTAATTTTTTTATTTGAAAATCTGTATTATTTTAAAATAAATTTTACTGAGATCCTGTGAATGATTACCACTATAGTTATGGAGTGCGTTTAATGTCTAACAGACTCATGGCCAAGTGCACCAAACTTCAATTAACTTTGACGGCTGCATTGTGGACGTAGCTAAAAGTAGTGGGGGTGCTGCTCCAGAAAAATTTGAGCCTTTGCTTTAAAATTGTGTGAAAGGAAACAAACCTGTATAAAAAGAAAACTTATTCAGAAACTTGATAAATTTCTTTTTATACATGTTTGTTTCCTTTCACACAATTTTAAAACAAAGGCTAAAATTTTTCTGCAGCAGCACCCTCCACTAATTTTAGCTACGTCCACAATGCAGCCATCAAAGTTAATTGAAGTTTGGTGCACTTCGCCATTAGAGAGTCACAGATCTAGGATTTTGTATTTGTAAATATTACGGCTTCTGTAATAAATTGTACCTTCAGTTCCTTTTTTGATTGAAATTCGTGACAGTGTAAAGTAGTAGTTTAATAATTGCTAGTTAATGTTAATAATTTTAATAGTACATCTTCGTAGTTCTATTCAGTCTCTATTTCAAATGTCGGAATATTTTCTTGCGGAGTATTTGCACCGTGGAGAGGAAACCAATTAGCAAATCTTAAAAGAGGACTTCTTGATAATTGAGATTTATTTCGCAGTGAAACGAAACCAGTGGATTTTAATCGAGCGTCTTTGTGACAATCTCAAGACTCTTGAAGTGAAGACACCCTCCCTATCCCCCTACCCTCTCTCCGATTAGGCAGAGGGTGTTAATTGTTACTCATCTACTTTACCACCTTGATTGTTGTGGGGGACTCTCAGTGCCAATTAGCTTCCTCCAAAGTTAATTAAAATGTTCTCAATCACGGTAAAGCACGTGTTGCGATGACGTCATAGAACGCCTTGCCAAAGACGCTACAGATTCAGGATTTAAAGGATTAGAAGCAAAGCGGAAATCGAGCAACTGAACAACCCGCGAATCAAAACACGCTGTTTTCACTCCCGATTGGTTACAATTTTATTTGATTGCAATTCAAAGAAATCGTGCTAAAACAAATACAAATTAATAATAAATTAATTTAAAATGCAAATATGCAATTTTAAACTAATAAATCGAAACCCATTTTTAATTAATCGCTATAGATATAGTAGATAATTTTAGTTAGAATAAGGTCGTAAATATAATATTGTGTAGCCTATTTATATATTAAGTTTAATATTAATGTATTTACATTAAACATAATATATTAATAACAATATTATATTTACGACTCTGTTCTAAATAAAATTATCAACTTATCTATGGTGATTACATATTTATCGCAAGTATATTAATTATATTTAATTAATTAAAAATGTAATTATCTTAATTATATAGTCTATTAATGACAAACTCATAGCCTTATTTAAATATTTCATTTAATCAAAAGCAATTTTGCAATGGTAAAAAAAATATAACAGCAAAATTAACTTATATCACAAACTATATAATAAATATCAGTCATAATTTTTATTTATTTACTTATTTATTTACGTATTTTAATATTTTTTAACTTAAACAAAATCAAAAATAAGTAAAAAAAAAATAAAATTATAAAAAATTGAAAAAATTGAAAAAAATTGATATACTTTATATAAAATTATTATGATTAATACTATTATTGTTATTATTTTTATTTATATGTTTGCAATTTTAAACAAACACAAATAATTACATTAAAAAAAAGAACCAATTCATAAAAAACAGCATTGCATTAACTGCTCTCTTTTGAATATCTTTTTTTTTTTTTAAAAATAACTGTCTTATTTGCTAAAACATGAAAGCTATAGTCATTAAACTTTAACTTATGAAGTTTTAGGTTTGTCCGTAGCTTCATTTTAGGATCGATCCATTGAGAAAGTATATATTGTTATTTCTGTTGTGCACGTCGCAAACCTCCCTGCATAGCATTTTTTTTTTCTTTTTTTTTATGATTCCATTTTCACCCAGACAACGCCGGGTTATTTTACTAGTACAAGATCGTCGCCAAATCAACGTCATTCAAGAAGGAATCCTGATTATTAATCCAGAAATGCATAACAATGATTGTAAATGAGTAATTACCAATGGTCTGGCGGGAGAGGCTATTCTGTGTCGAGGGGAAGGGGGTGTGGAGGAGCTTTGTAATCTGTCAATCTGTTTCGTCCATTTTGTCTTTTGTTTACCCGATTGAGTCAACACCTGTCCATTCACGACCCTGTTTACGAGGTCTATAAAAAAGGAACGCTTCTCGTTTACGAGAACCCCAAAAAGAATTTCTGCAAGTGAGCAGGAAAGTGTAATTCGGATCCGTAAAGGGAAAAAAAAAACAGCCTTTCCCCGTTTTTTTTTTCTTCTTTACCCTTATTGGATGAAGAGGAAAAAACGATCGTATCAACAACAGGATAGAAAAATAAAGTTCATTCAATTCAACTTAGATTAAAGCCATTTAAGATAAAGTGCACTTTTTTTTCCTTTTTGTTCGTGGTTACATAATCTAAGATGGATAGAAAAAATGTCTGTTTTCATGTGAATTATCAAATTTTGTTATTATGAGGATTATTAAAAATACATGTGACGATTGTTTTTTTTTTTTAAATTAATAAAACTTTTAATGAAAACGATCAAAACTGGGATATCAGGCCTTAATATATCTATCTATCTATCTACCTATCTATATAGATATAGATAGATAGATAGTCTGGCAATAAATAAAACTGAGAGTCTGTTTTCTGAAATTAACTAAATTCTAATAAATAAGTAAATAAATAAACAAGTGAATATAATTTTGTGTTAAGCATAAATAAGATAAATTTAAGGGTGACCCATAATAATAAAAAAAAAAATTAAAATAATAATAATAAAAAAGAAAGTACATTAACGTAAGGAAAAATAAAAAAAAAAGTTAGGAAACAAATAAAAAATCGTTAGGAAAATAAGAAAAAAAAAAACCCATGCAGACATTGAAGGGGGAAAAAAAAAAAGAAGAGAGAGATATACGGATTCGAACCGACAACCTACAGTATATGAGTCCGAGACGTTAAGCATCAAGTCGTAGCTGATAACTGAAATGAGATGATTGCATTTCTAATATTTAAGCTAATAGCGGAAATCCGATGAAAACGATTCCAAATAACTCGAACTTGGGGGGAGGGGGCGTTGGTCCCTTTAAAATACCCCATTCCTACAGTGTTTGGACCTCTGAATACGATGTGAAGTCTGTTTGTCGATTCGATTTTTCGATCGAGAGTTTTTAGGGGGTTACAATTACAACAATGCCGACTATCTCGGATATTGGGGGGGCGGGGCTGAAAATATCCCATTCCTATAGTGTTCGGGTCTCTGAACACGATGTTGAAATCCGTTTGCCGATCGGACCTTCAGTGCGGGAGTTGTTAGGGGTGAACAGACACAGATGGACGGACTGGACAAACGTAATGACTACCAATTTTGGTCGCTACAAAATAAGAGTTTCTAATGACGCTAATAACTGCTTCACTGTTCTTTGTTACTTTGTAAATCTCATCAGTGACAAAGTTAACTTAAGTTTTTCTAAAAACCCCAATCCTACATTCAAGTTCTATTTTCTAAATTTAAGTAAAATGCTTATCAAAGAACAAATATCGCAACCACGTTATGAGTTAAGTGATTAATAATAATTTTTTTTATTTTTTATTTATTTATTTATTTTTTTGTTTCGGATTTTACAAAAGCCATTTTTACCAAAGAAAATAACATAAAAAAATACATAATAAACGGTATTATTCAAACTTCTACCATGCTTTCTTTTATAATTCTAACATTCTTATAAACATATTTTCCAAGAGATCATTCAGTCTGTGCGTAAGTGTATATCCTTTCTTCCCTTTTAATTGTTGAACCGCTGCACGATCTTCTCGAAACCTGATAGCTTATGCATATTGAAAGAGTACAGATGATTTAACTTTAAGTCTTCTGATCTAGATCAGAAGACTAATATTCCCGTTTTGTCTGTCCGTCTGTGAACAAGTATCATTAAAATCTCATTAAATCATCATTAAAGTTTCATTAAATTATTATGATTGCACAACAATCATAACAATAGCAATAATTGCGTCTTTTGCATTGCAACAATCACATTTATAGTAATTGTTGTGATTGTCAAGAGGCGCAATTGTTGCGTTTATTGGAAATAAACACAAGGAAATTAAAGCAATATGAATGATCAGAAGACATTGCGAAGCATTGTGATTTGTTTACTAATCACTTTCCGTACCTTGTTTATATTTGAAATATTTTTCAAGTGCGTCGTTTGTAGAGAAATTAGCGAGAGAAGGCCACAAAAATTCATATTAAAAACTAAACAATGGATTCTAATATTATTTCATTTAAACAATGAATATTAATTTTCTTTTTTGGCAGCGCGTGGTTTGAAATTATTACAATTAAGCTAATTTAGACAAGTAATGCGGACTTAATGAATTTTTTTTCCCCCAGAAAATGGATAATTTATACTATTTATATTCAGCAGACATTATAAATTCAATTCATTATCAATTTATTTTAATTTAACTTAATATTATTATTGCTGTAGTTTTCACGATATTAAAAAAAATAAAAAAAGATAAATAAATTTTTAAGAAATAAGATTTTAAGAAAGTTGGATTTAAGTTCAACTGAGCTTTTGGATAACTCATTATAATTGATGATTATTATTTCATGTATTATGAAATAATTCTGTATTTCGCGGTACCCAACCGACAGAACTTAGAATTACTTCAACAACTTCTTCCTTTTCTTCTTAATATTATTTAAAAACCACACGTTGAGGACAACATTTCATTTTCAATTTAATTTAAAAATTAAACAGTAATTATAAACAGTTATTATAAATAAACAGTATTTACTCAACAGTGATGGCGCGGGTTTTCAATGTTTACATCTACTTTAAGTAATGCAAATAAATAAAATTTATGACACAAAGTTGGTCTTTATGAAATTTTAGCAAAACTAAATAAATATTCATCAAAATTTAATGAAATCCAAATAATAACAACTAATACAAATAAAAGAATGAGATATTCAATCAAATACAAACACACTCTTATACTAATAAATGAAATAAAATATATAAATAAAAATGAATACATTGAAATATAATTAAGAATGGAAAAGAATAACTATTATATTTTCTTTTCTTTTTTGCTATTTTTATTTTATTTATTTATTTACTTCAACTCCAGTTATGTAAACATGAATCTGACTTTGATTCCGACTCCGAAAAAGAAAAAAAAAACTGATCCAACTTCTGCATTTTCCGACTCCAACTCTACAATCCTAGAGTTGGCAAAAAAAATTTTTAAATTCCAACTCCAGAAATTTTTTAAATCAGACTCCAACTCCGCCGGAAAACAATCGACGCAACTTGTCCACTTCCCAACTCTGACTACCTAATCCTGGAGTTATTAAAAAAATAAAAATAAAAATAAAATGACTCCATTTTAATTATAACAGTAAGACCTGTAGTAGTTTATTTACTTAAACTCCATTGCAAAAATTGGTTCACCAGCTGCACTTCCCAACGCTAATTACGTAATCCAGGAATTGGTAAAAGAAATTTTCAACTCCAATCCAGTGAGTGTAACTCCAACTCCGTCGTAAACAAGTGACTCAACTCCTCCCGTTTCCAACTCTGTCCAGGAGTTGGTGAAAAAAAAATCAATCTCAATTCTACTCTGACTTGAACTCCGCTAAGTGTAAAGTTGGAAATTTTTTTTCTCAACTGGAAAAAAAAAAAAAAAAAAAAAAATCTACTCTAATTCTGACTCTAGTTATTTAGTAAAATATTTAAATATTTAAAATAGTTATTTAAAATGAAGTTGACCCAACTGACTTTAACTTCTCTAATTCCCCGACTCCATCTCCACAATTCTAAAATGTTTTAGAGCTTAGAATCTGTTACAGCTATTTCTTTATAGTTATTCTAAACTACGGCGCTTCAACAGTCTATGGAATGTATTTTCAACATTGCAAAAACTATAGGCAACCAATATACTACATTAAACGACCAATGCACCAGTATTTACACACTGCTCTTATGACGATACAAATTTGATGATAAGCTTTTTAAAGGATTCGAATTTTTTCCGAAGTGTTTATTCGTTTACCGGCACGTTATTTGTTTTTCTTCAGGGATATCTATCCACAAGAATTAAAAAACTTAGCCCCACCCCACCACTGAAGAAGGAAATATTGTCTGGAAACCTAAGTGGCGCAAGCAATGACGATATAGAATGTTTAATCGTCTATAAATAACGTCTAAACCAATCTTATTCGATTATTTTCATTGAGAAAAAGACGAGCTTTTACAGGATGCCTTAAAAATATTTCTATAAATGCTAAGCAAGGTAAATCTTTAAAGTATTTTTAAAAAAACAAAACAAAACAAAAACTACTATAACAAGTTTATGCTGTTTCAAATTTAATTTCATTCTTCTCGTTGATTTCTTCAATAACATCCCTCCCGAGACTACGCAGGGAAGTTCGCTAAGAAATTCACCAAAAAACTTATGAGTTTTCATCAGGAAATGAGTCGAGACAATGACGGACCTATCCAAATAAGGTCTATTATTGAGATTCGACCAGCAAACATTATCATTTGTAGTTGTGAAATCTACGGCAGATTAAAACAAACAACTTTTAAAATATTGCAAATAGAAAAAGTATTTCAGGGTTAAATGGTTTATTTACCTTTGTTTTTAGAGAAATGGGATGCTGTTACATAAGATTTTGCAGATCATAATTCAATAGCGTGAGATACAAAGAAACTGAAATACAGTTGAAGACAAAGTCCAAGAAAAATGCTTGGTTTTCGAAGATGGAGGTGGGTGGCATAACAGAGAAAGACTTTTGGGAGTTAAAGAGTGATTGGTTCGTTCGAGTCTAATCAGAAGGACAGGCCCATTCCACCAGGGGACGATGGAGGAGGGTTGGGGGAATGGAGGTGGAGGTGTGCTAAGTCCGTTCTGTGGGCAAACACAGCGACCCTTGGCGAGGCGACTGCAAAGCAGAATGTGCCCGGAATGAGGACACATTCACTCGCCAGCTGAAACAGCAAATTCCCGTCAATTTCAGACTCACTTCGTACCAAGTTCCCGTATTCGAAATGATTACAAAAGTCAAGACAAACTCCCCAGGAAATCGGAAGCTGAGAAACTTGCAGAAAATGGCTTTATTAGATGAAAAGAGAGTTTATCAGAAGTGCTGCTGAGGAAGGAGAAACGATATAATCAAAAACATTCTTAATATTATTCAGAAACTCGGAGAAACATAGAAAAGGTTATTTTTAAGGTGCAAATAACCCTAATATATCCATTTCCTTTTTATCTTACACTGAAAATCATGAATTTATTACTATAAACTAAATAAGAAAATCTTCAACAACAGCGCTGTAGTTATTTATATCCACTGCAGCACAGAAACGATTATGAACTATTCTTAACTGAATTGTAAGGATTACAATTTGAAATTTAATATACTATTGGGCATCATAGTGTGGTTAATAATCCTTAACTTTACTTAACTATAAACACTAGAAATTTTCAACAAATTTTACAAGCCTTTAACATATACTAAATATAAACTCAATAAATATTAAACTTTTTAATTGAAATTGATATAAAAGTTGTATTTACATCAGCCTATTTGAATTCATAATTAAAACAACGAAATTTTAGAAAATTACAAAAGGCGAAACTGGATAAACAAGATAATGTTATATTTTTCCTTTGTATATCCAATTCACAAGATAAAATTATTATCAACATGCATTTGTTTAAATTAAAGTGTTTTGTTAAGGTTTATTGTCTAACCCGCAATAGCAAACCGTAATAGGCAATTTTAATTGTTCTAATGCAATTGAGAAATTGATGTGCACTTAGCTCATAATCTACACTGAATAAACTGAAAAAATAAATCATCAACACTAGCGTCATTAGTTAATTTTTAAGTTGTCCGCTGTAGCGCTGTATGTCTTAAATCCTACATTAACGATAAACAAATATTTCATAATTTACTTTATCTTCGTAACCGGAAGGTAAAAGATCTTATTTTACAAGCAACTAAAAAAAAAAAAATCTGTCTTTGCACTCGTTTAAATACCTTTAAACTAAAATTAAAGTTTTGAATAACTTTTACGATGTTGAAAAGTTAAAAATTTATTAATTGTGAAGTTCAACAAATTTTTAATTTAGATTTGTTAAAAGCTTTCAAAAAAAACAGAAATTGCAAAAAAAAAAAAAAAAAGCAGCTACAGTTTTATCTTGATAAATACGTTTTAAAGTCTTGTTTCTTTGTGTTAGCCGAAAGTAAATTAAAGTTTTGTTTAAATTATACACTTTAATGAATTGGTAGTTATTTATTTTCTATCAAAGGTTGCACAATCGAGTTTTTACACAAACGCAAACAGAATGTACTGGTACAATAAAAGAAACTATAGAAATTGTATATGATACTTACAAAATTACAAATTTATTTTAACTTTTGTTTTTTCTAGTCCTTTTTGCGAGAAAGAAATTAGGTCAACTAAATTAAAAATTGAAAATCCTGGAAGGTGAATTTTACTCTTCCCTTCACCTGTGCCCATTACATTTGGTGCCCAGCATTAGTATTAATAAAGTAAAATAATAGAATTGTAATTTGCAATCAGTTATATATCGAAGAAAAGCCGATTTCATAAAATTGTAAGTAATTTACTCCATCCTATAAAACAACTATCTTTAATGTTCACAATATTTCGTTTCTCTTTTCGAAAAACTTCCTCAGGTGTATAAGAGGACAAACTATTCTGTTTGCCTCTACGTAATATAGCAAGTATGGACGTACATGAGATCAACGAGAGCCACATTTTGGATTTTCATATAGACTTATATAAAGAGCCACACCATAGTCACGTTCCATAGTATTAAATACACAAATTCAAATTTAATTACATTTCTACACAAATCTTAATTGTATAAAGCAGTGATGCCCAACCTACGGCCCGCGGGCCATATCCGGCCCGTGAAGGTGTCACATGTGGCCCGCTGTTTTATTCCTATATTCACGTACATATTTTTATTAATGGGACCTTTTTTTTTTTGGTTGTTGAATAGGAGATTCCGTTTTTGTTGTTGTTAAATAGGAGATTCCGCCACATTGTTGCCCGCGAGATTCACAGCAAAGTCAAGTTTTGCCCCCATATTACGAAAGGTTGGGCACCACTGGTATAAAGTATAAAAAAATACATATATAAGAAAATAGAAAGGAAAACTCGTGAAAATACAAGTATAATGGGGAAAGAAATACCTATATTTTTATCAAGAGATATCGGGAGACGCACTTAACCCAACGAAGAGCCGCATTTGCCCAGGTCTGTAATATAGGGTTACTACAGGTTACTATATATAGGTATATTATTTAGAGGCAAAAAGAACAGTTTGTCCTCTTATACACTTGAAGTTTTTCGAAAAGAAAACGAAATATTCTGAATATTAAAGATAGTTAAAATCAAAACAAAAATAAAAACAAGGGCAACACAATGAATAAATTAAAATTTCCAGCACGTTAAATTTCTTCTTTAGATTAAAGATACTTGTTTTATAGGATTTCTGGAGTAAAATCTTGCTGTTTAACGTGGTAGATTTCTGTGAATTTAACTTTGGTTTTATCAGACTTTACAACGCCACTGCGATGTTTGTTTGGCAGTGTATCTCACACATTTGCGATCCATTCCAAGAAAGCGGAAAGGCCAAATCAGGTCAGAAAACAAACAACCAAAAAATCTAGTTGCGTTAAAGCGTGTGTGTCCATCCAGTTGTTGCTGACTCTGCGGAACGAATAAATAAGATTCAATTGAAGAAGGCAAAACTGTATTCTTTTTTTCTTTCGTTTCTTCCTTAGGGAGTGGTTGGTAAACATCTGAATCAGTCCACGCTACAGAGCTAGAGCAGGTGCTGCCCTTGGGAGATGCAACAAAAATAAAATATTTACCCCTCGAAGTCGGGGTGAATGAATAAACAAGGCAGAGGAGCAAAGAGCGACTGCCATCGTTTATTGGACGGCTTGGCTTGCTGACGGAGCACATTTTTATTGGCTTTTGGAAACGCTGGAATCGGCGAGTCTCGCATTGCTCGCGCCAAAAACAAGCAATTTGTAAACAAAGCTTCATCCGAGGCAGGAGGATAAGGTGGATAACGGGAGTGGGTAGCCTCTTGACGCGTCGGGGAGTGAGGGGGAGGGGGAGGCGAACGCGTGCCCTACCAACATGAATTGCGCGCGGCGCCCATGGGATCAGGCGCCATGGAAAAGTGTCTCAATTTGCGAAATGGCCGAGAGGAGTTACGACGGGCGCGCGGATCTCGCTACAGCGAAGAAGAGAGAAGCTGGCTCTCACTTGACCAACTGCATTATTCACTCACTCGCCGCAATGACGATGCCCCGGGGGATGAAACCCAAAAGACTCGATCACCATTCGACGACAGATACTATTAGAAGAAGCCCAATGAGTCCAGAACAGAAAACAAGCGAAAGTGAAACGCTCAGATAAATAAATCGGATTTGTTTTTTTTGCCTTCACACCCCCAAAGACAGAAGTCGGATACCCCTGGAAGAGGTCTTAAAAAAAAAATCATCACTCATCACAAGAGAATGAAGAGAATAAAAAAAAGACCTATCCAACGATAAACAGATTTTATTCAAAATTAAAAACTAACAAAATACTGCCAATTAGAAATAAATTAATACATATCTTTTTTTTTTTTTATCAAAACATGCTTTTTTAACTTAAACTTACTACAACAATTATAGATTCAAATGCAATTAACCATAATTAGGTATTTGACTGGAGTTACGAAGATATTAAATGAATGACTAAGAAAACAAAAATAAGAAAAAGAAATTCTGTATTCTCTGCTTTCTTGGGAACATTGTTAGCTAGTTAATAATGAAATTCATGCATGTCTTTTTTTTCTGTTACAGCACCAGAACAATTCAATGGTGCTCGTTTTAATTATCTCTATTTTTCGCTGCAATATTTGATTGGAAAATAAGGAATTCAAAGTCACTTGCCAAGAGTCCTGGAAATCTGAATTGACGAAGATTTGAGATTTAAAAAGTTTTATGCAAAATTTAAAAAGTTATTCTCTTGTTCTTTATTTCAAATAAAAATTTTTGAAAACAGCATTATCAAAAAAAAAAAAAGTGGATGATGTTTCTTAAAAACTAAAGAGTATTTGCTCGTCATATGACTGATAGAAAATTAAGATGAATGCATCGCTTGGAACATAAATGAATTTGTTTATTGGAAGGCTTGATTATTATAAGTCATACTTTGAGCATCATTTAGCAAATGACTGACCGTAGGTGTTTCTTTTTGATGAGTACTTTGATGTTGTCTCGGTTTCGTGAACGCCACAATGCAACATTTGCCGGCCATGTGATAATACCGGCTCGTTTACACACAGAGGGATACATACGGAGAATTGGAGAATTATATAAGAGAGGTTATTAAATAATATTATGGAATTCCGAATTTATGATAGCTTTACTCAGTTATTTGTATGATCATCTAATGTTTACCTTTGTATTTATTTGTATGTCATGTAATGTTGGGCTTATATAGGATTTTATTTCGGGATGGGGTGGGGGTTGGGGCAAATCAGGAAACTCACTGTAAAAACAACCAAAAACAAACCCGCAGCATTTTAAAAATATCGGAGGAGGGAGGGGCGGGGAAATCCCTTTAATTTGCTGTCCAAAATAGAAAAAAAAAAACCGAAAGAAGGAAATTAGGCTAATCTATGCATTTTAAGATTTCGGGGAGGGGGGGGGGGCTCTGTCATCCCCGCCTCCTATACAAGCCCATTATGTAATGCTTTGTTAGTACTACGATCCAGTGACTTTATTTATTTATTTGTTTGTTTATTAAGATATAAAATGAAATTTTACATTTTCTTTCTTTCTTATCTATAAAAGTAGAATAGGAAATTTACAAATAATTTTTTAGCGAAAAATGTTATTCTATGCCATTGTCCTGACTGCAATCTAACAAATTTAGATTAAATGAAAATCACCATCACACAAAATTTCGTTTAAAAATGTATAATAAAATTTAAAAACAAATAAACATTACAGAGCTTTCGGAGACCTTGTGTGGCTCCCTTGTCAATTAGAAGATCGAACAACAATGAAATGGAGTATTTTTTTGAAGAAGTTGTCCAGCAAAAGTAAAGAATATTTTGAAGTTAAGAACTTTTTTTAAAGATTTTACTGTCAGCTGATAATATTAATTTTCTAATATCTCATTAGCAATAAAATAAAAATAAGATATTATTAAGCGATGTTTTCGGCACAGATCACGTTTTGCCATCCAAAATACAATGCATCAAAATTATAACATTAATATTAAAGATCAATCAAATTTGGGTTGATTATTGTTTTTATTATTTATTATCATGTTTCACTTTGAAAAAAGATGTTTTATATCAAATGTTTTACATTTATAAAATAGTAATAACATATATTTATAGGTATTTGCTTAGGAAGTGTTATTTTCCGTAAGTCCAGTCATGCAATCTGAGATTAGAAATGTGGTGACTGGTATATCACTGTATCTTTTCATAAATTTAGAAGTACAACCCAGAATTCCAGCATTCACGATTCATTACAACTACAGTTATTTTCAAAAGTGAGGACAACAGTATTTAAATTGTGAAGTTACTTTAAGATTACCCTGTAATTACAAAAAAATAAAAAATAAAAAAAAAATAAACAAGATTCATAGGAAAAAAAAAAAAGACAAATCCCCCCCCCCCCCAAAAAAAAAAAAAAATATCAAACAACAAAATTAGAAACAAGGGAAGCACAAGAATAAATAAATTGCCTTTCTGATTCAATTATCGGAAGGAATCGGGAACGCCGTTTCGTCCTGCATGGGACTCATCAGCCCGATTCGCCTTCCTGATAAAAGACCCAGAAAGGCAAGATCTTAAGTGAAGGCCACCGTTACACCTGGCAGTGACCCCCGAAAACAAAAAAAGTCAACAATAATAAATATTGTGCTATTTTGCACAACCAAAAACCTTTTCCTAAAAATGATAGGATTTTAAGGCTTTTTATGGTAAAGAAATTAAAGTTCCAACAAAGTGAATTACCTAAGGAAAAAAAAAAAAAATATCCCCCCCAAAAAATTTGAGAAAATTTTTAATTTTAAAAGCTTCAAAAAATTTTTTCTTTTGTTACCATCCTTTATTGATTTAATATTTCTTCAAAATTTAAAATTAAAAAAAAAAAATCTGAACTCGGGTCTTCAATTTACAAGGTAATCTTTGTAGGCCTAAAATACGCCGAGTGAAAAAATATATATATATATAAAGGTAATTGTATTTCTTCAGTGAAACGGAATCCGCGGCAAATGTGGAAATCTGTGTTGACAGCGATTGGTTAAGTGGTTACGATTTTGTGCGTTTGTCTCCAGAGGGCGCTGGCGTTTTAGTCTCTCCCCGAGGGCCTTCGTCCAGTTACAGCGACAAATTCAATCACCACCAAACAACCCAGAACAACAGCTTCCTCAAGAGTTTCTTTAAGACTCCAGTTTTATTGGCGCAGTAGGTCAGAAGCGAGGGTGAAGCCAAGAGAGAGAGAAAAAAAAAGAAATCTTTGATAAAACGTGGCGCTTCTGAAGAGAGACAGATCCATCTAAGAAACATAAATAGTTGTGCATTTTCACGGCAAAGACGCTTCCGATACGTCTTTTCTTTATGTAATTAAATAAAAATAAAGGAAACATTTACGCACCAAGAATTATTTGTAATTATTAATACACATACAATTATTTTTAAAAAATGAAGTTGAATTAAATGAATCTATAATAATTGTCTTAATACAGTAGAACCTCATTATAACGGACCCTATTATAACGGACATCGCTTATAACGGACATTTTTAAAAAAAATTGGCAGCCTACAATTAAGGTGAGCGAAGTGAAAGACCATTTAAATTTTGTTATTCAATATGTTGAACAATCGGCAAATAAAAATGTGTTTGCATATTATGAACACTTGCGGCACCTCCGTCAGTTATTAACTGAAGAAATAAGCAGCAAACAAACCCAGCAGAAAATAAATTATTTTTTCAAACCAACGAACGTAAGCAATCAACATGAACCAGGAAATTCTTGTTCTAAAGATTAATGCAGTATATACGTACAAATCTTTTTCAATTCAACTTATTATGTTGAAGGCTGTTTTTTTATTTGATATATAATAAACACTTTATAGCTAACTACTGTACTTTCATTGATGTACACCCTGCTGCATTACACCCCTACAAGAATTATTTGTTATAAACCGGTCTTTCATTAAAACGGACAACCTTCAGCCCCTATTAGTCCGTTATAATGAGGTTCTACTGTATTTAACTTTTAATGAGTTTAAGTTAAAAAATTGAAAATTTTAAATCATTTTTTTAGACTACAAGAATTACTTACAATATTATTAACATATAATTTTAGAAAACAGAGGTTCGAATAAACGAACCGGACCCATAGTCCCCAAACGAAATATCAATTCCCCCGCCCGCAGTGTTTCTAGGAAATAACAGTTAGGCCTACTATTCTCAGAAATGAAATAACAGGCGACAAAGGTAAGTACCCAACTCGTGTTCATTTAAATGACATTCTGTATCCAGCTTGTTGTCTAATCTTGGGCAACTTTGGCGCTACAAAGACTATCAAACGTAACATTAATTTGTGTCGTTTGTGATTTCACGATATCAAGAAAATAAAAGTTACTAATAATTTATTATGTTTTATTATTAATAAATGTATTAACTTTAGAAGAATGCGATTCGCCGTCCACTCGCTCACATGACCTCTGGCCCCTGTCCGGAAGAAGGTTGCGTACAATAAGCATTAAGAACTCATACATACATTCAGACACTTTTTAAGTTCATTATATGGAAAAAGGTAAGGAAATACTCAAAATGTATTTAAATAACCATATTAGTAATATACAGTATATCTAGTGTGACGCGATGTGTCACAAGAGATAGCTGAGGCTGATAGCAAAAGATTATACAATCTATTGGCTTCGGTTAGAGATGAAACTAGACAGCGCGATATATTCCCGCAGTTAAGAGAAACTATAAACAATAACATATAACAATACTCAGTACATACATGTATCAATAACATAGTTTTCACTACAGCTGTAAAGTATATCAGATTTCATATCCAATACCACTACTGCAAAATTTAGCTTCCAGAATCTCTTTTTTTTCTCTGAATTTAATCATCACAATTATTTTGTTAGATATTTAACAATGCCAAGAAGCAATTTGAAATCTGGAATGATCATCGGTAAATAGTAGTAAAGTGCAAAGTTAATAGCGATTTTTTTTTTTTTTTTTTTTTTTTAGGTTTCTTAGGAGGACAATTATATTGGTTTTCTGCAAATTAATAATTTTTAGCGACCCATATGGGTACTTTTGCGTTTCTCCTGTCCACGTCTGTCCTCCCCTAACAACTCCCGAAAGGAAGATCGGATCGGCAAACTGACTTCACCATCGTGTTCAGAGGTCCAAACACAGTAGGAATGGATATTTATTCCTGCCTATCCGGAAAAATGCGGACAAGAGTGGACTTTTTTTGCTTCCGCAAACAAACAGTCGATTGTGCCTCACACTGTTATAGATACGGTCGAATAAAAATATAGATTGTATAGTAGACACTCTAAACTAAAGCGTATCCAAATTTCAAGTCGATCGAGTCAGTAGTTGTCCAGGAAAAAATTCTCGAACTTCACCTTTTTCCGGTGGACAGTCGGCTGTCGTTGCGCGACGGATAAACTTCCAACGCTCCTTAGGTTTTAATAGGTTCGACCTTAATTTTATGCTTTAGCACAAACATTTTTTTACTTGTCCTAATGTTTGAATCCTAATCCTACTCAAATACTCCTAATATTTGAGTATTTTTGTACAACCATTTCAAAATGAAAATAAAATGTACATAGGTAATAAAATGTATCAGTCCGTTACATATTGTTGTGACAGATGTCCGCAATTCGTTTCTATAATAACTTAGAAAGTTCCTGAAATAATTTAAAACTCACTTTCTTGAAACTTTATTGCTTAGAATTTCTTTTCTTTTTTTTTCTTATTTTAATATCGTAAAAACGACACAAACGAAAAATTTATTTATAAATATAATATCAGCTGACAATTTACAGTAGAAATTCACCATTTTCTGAAATACAAGCACTTACATTCCTTTCATTTTAATCACTTCAATCAAGCGAAAATTCATTTACGAAATAAATGGATTAATACCCATTGTTTCGGTTCTAATTTCCTGTGGGACTTTTGTGTCACAATTTCGCGATTTAAATAAGCACACTAAGTTCCAAGAAGATCTATCCAGAGGTGCAGAAGTTATTAACGGACACACACACTTAGATGTTTCACTTTCCCAAGAAAGGAGGTTTAAAAAAAAAAAAAAGGACTGCCCTTGTAGTAACTTTTTATTTTCATGTTGGTTTACAACTGTTTTACTCATCAGAAGCGCAGTGGTGCCTCAAAAGCAAAAATAAGCAATAAAAAATTCACTAATGAAATATTAATGAGAAAATTCATATGCCAACAATCTACTAGCCACACTCAATTTTTTTAATGCATAGAAAATTCAATCTTGGCATTGAATTATTAATAAATAACAATGGGTGAGAAAGATTTGTTTACCAAGTGACCTCCTTGAACTTTGGTCTCACCCATTGTTGTCAACAATTGTTGTTTGTGATACAATTTCTTATGCAGGAGTTTTACAAAATCTTTAATCATAATATCGGCGTCTGTGATAGTTAAAAGGGTCAATTGTTTTCGCCATTTCTTGTTACTTTTTGCCAAATATCTTTTTTCTTTTTTTTTTACAACGTGAAAGAATTTCCGAAGTTTTCGTGTTGACAGACCATCAAAAATGGTCGTAAAAAACAATTACAAACAAGGCCTGTATAAAACAGAAGTGAAAAAAACCTGTGAAATTAAATTTCTGCGTTTTGGTCTCGAAACGATTGAGATTGTACTTAGCCGGACAAGTTTTATGTGAGAATCCATGAAAGTGAAAATTCAAAATGGCCGCCATAACTGCTTCTTAATCTATGGAAGCTGAATTGGAGCATCCATACAATGGAAGACTGAAAATATAAAAAAAGAGAAAATAAAAAAAAAATAAAAAAGATATGCCAGCATTCCAGTTATAATTTGTTTTGCCGAAATCACACGACAAGGAATAGTGCTTCCGATTTTGCTGCTACATTTTTTTTTTTGTGACTCCCACAATACGTCTCAACAGTTTTACTTTTTGTGTGGATGGAGTGAAGGGGGGAGAAACGGTTTTTTATCTGCCGCGGAAGATGACTGGAAATTCGTCTTGAGATTCTCGGGGTAAGAGATAATAATGACCCCGGAGACCCCCCGTACCCCTTGGGGGGTTTTCGGTAAAGGCATCCCGTTGTTCATTTGTTGTGCGGATGAATCGTGGTGCTCTCCTCGGGCAATATCTGCCGGAAATACAGCGTTTACTGCAAATCAAGTGAGGGGGGGGGGGGGGGGGGTCCTCCAACCGCGCCAATATCTGCGTCTCATAAAGCCATACGTAATGTTCCCTCTATATTACATTACGGCAAAAGGGGTGTACTGGTAGGAAGGCATTTTTCCAAAAGGGGAGGGTGGGGGATAGACAGGAGCAAGAAGTCACTTCTTCGCAAGAAACGAGAAGGCATTAGGGAGGTGAGATATAAAGCACAGACGACGGTGACCTTTCGCACCCCCATACTGATGGAAAATACACTTGGATTTCTTTGTGAGGCGTCTACCACCCCCTTCCTCCCGACCGCACAAAAGCTACATTGTAAAAGATTTCGTTCGTCGAAACACTAAATCAGAATGCACTTCCCCCTACCTCCACCCTCTCAGCTGACACGGACGAAGAGATAGCTCCTACACGGAGACGGATACATACGGTCTCCAAACCACAACCGCAGGGTGGCACAGGCATCGCGTTATTATTACAAAGAGAAGTTCTTCGTTGCGCCATTACAGACAATAAAGCGAAACTGAAAGTATATATGTAATTTTTTTTTTTTCTCTCTCTTTTTTCCCTAAGTTTGGAATGATGATCACCGTCCCCTTTGACAATCACTTTCTCCTTTCTGTAATGAACGTCAGAGGTCCCGTGAATAGCAGAAACTTCTAGAATAAAGCACACATTCATAACAAACAGAACAGCCAGCAAGGAAAAGAATCGTTCATATATACTAATAATGGCTAATTGTTAGCATTTTAAAATTTACGTCACCAATTACGTCACCGGAAGCCTTTAAACATCACAAATTTCGTTTTTTTACTGCCGTTGATTTTTTTTCTAGGTATTGTACGTATATAATGTTTTTGTAACTAAAATAAAATCGCAATTCACTGTCTCAAATAAGGATTGTCCTTAATATGAATAATGAAATAAAAACTTCTCATTTATATCAATTACGTTTATATTATTATATCTTAGTAATAAATTTGTAATAGAAATGGTCTTAATGCATGAATGTTTTAAGTACATTTTTATTTTAATGTCATCATATGTCAAAATATTTTTTTTTCATGTAATTTATTTATTAGTAAAAGGTTATCTTAATATTTATTTGTAATATTAATTATCAGAAGTATTTCATCATCAAGTAATAATAAACATATATTGCTATCAAATCAAATTTATTAAGTTAGTTATTGTCGTATTATAATGACTTAATCCATATAAAATTAATATTGAAATATTATATATTGCTTAAAATAATATAATAAATTTTTTAAGATAATAAAATTTAGTTATTGTTAAATTTTGAATGTTAATAATTTTTTTCTTTATATTTAAAAATATAGAAAATTCGAGCCAATTTATATATAAAATTAATTATTTAATTACTATAACAAGCGCTGATTGTTCATTGTAATTAATTCTATTTCAGAATCAAATCTATTTATTTTCGTTAATAAAGAATAATTATCAATTAATTTCGTTTTACTTTTTTGTATTATTGCATTTTGGTGATTTAATTTTAGGCATTAAATAACAAAAATACATATTTTTTATTAAAATTTAGGTACAATTTGGTTTTTTAATATTACATATTTTTTATTTAAAACTGCATTAAAAAAACTGTTAATATTAATTTTTAGAAGAGTAATTTATTTGAGTTCAGTTTCGCTTTTAAAGCCAGTTCTCTACAAAAGCATTTGTTTCCGGGGGAGAAAAAGGACAAAGCGCCGTAAATTGTACTAAGAGCTTTAGCGGTTGAAAAACACAACATGGCGATAACAATTCCTAATTCAATGTTGTGACAACTTGTAAGTTGACGCCACATCAGTAACACTGTCACCCGCGATAAACACTTCAACAGCCAAGACACATACGCCCCAAAAAACAAGAAAAACCCAGAAATGGACTTCAACGATCAGTTCCCACTCGACAAAGAATTATTTACGCAACTAAATAACAACATAGAAGTAAACTGAAAAGACAGAAAAGAAATTTTTTTTTTTACAAAATAATTTCAAAATAAATAAATTTATTTACAGTAAATAAAATTCAGAACTAATAATTAAAATGCATTTGTATTTTTTTTTAAATGTTATTACACTATAGCATTTCAGCTTTTAAAAATGTTTAAATTCTTATTTGATTAATTTGCTTATTAAATTAGGACAAATGCAGAATATAATTATTAATGGATTATAATGATTTATATTCAATCTTTCAATTGTGGTGGAACTTTGACAACACTCAATATTAACAAATTAAAATACGCTATTAAGATATGTATTTAAGCTACTTAAAATTTTTAAATGCTTTATTTATTTATTTATTTACGGCAAATGAGGAACATAATCAATCAACAATGGACTACGGTAACTTATTCTTTGAACTTTTTTTAATTATTTGTAGTGGTACTATGACGTAACAATATCTATTCATTAATTACTACTGCCTTCACCTTAGATTGTTCTGGTATTGTTGTCCCCAGAACCCATTATTACACACGCTTTTGAAAAACCTTGAAAACCAATTTGTTTATCTTTACTATCAATTTTCTTATATAATAATCTTCTTCATTGAATGGCATTATTGTACTGTATATTATTACATTCAGTTTCTTTTATATATCATTTATATAGCATAAACAGAACCACATCATTATGCAAATAACAATTAAAATGGCTAACAGATCATGGGTCGTCTTTTTTTTGTTTTTTGTTTTTTTGTTATTGAAAAATTATAACTTCCATTTCACTGTCTTTTTTACGAAATTTATGCAAATATTTAATTAGAACAAAATGTAATTATAGGTCATTTTACGATATTATTGTCAATCCATATTAGATATATTACCGTAATATATAAACATATATTAAATTACATATATTACCGTAATATATAAACATATATTAATTACAAAATAACTTAGTATGTTAATGCTATTATTTATATTAATTTATAATAATTGTATTATGTTTCAATCTGTTTTATTACTGCACTATAATTAATGTTTGTTTCTGCAAAATATGTATTTAAGCTACTAAAAAATTTTAAATGCTTTATTTATTTATTTATTTATTTATTTATTTACAGTAAACGAAGACAGGCTTTTAAGAATTATAGATTTATTATAAGCCTATGCGTTTTTCATTAAAGTAAAAACAAAACTTACTCTTTCAATTCAAGATACCGGCATATTACTGTTCTGTTCTCAGCAAAATAATAATCTTTGTTATTACACAAAATAAATTATTTGTAATTTATTTTTGCATGTTATTCCTTTTTCAGTATATACGATTTATAAAAATGAATATTTTTTTCCCTCACGCTTGGAATTTTTTAAATTATCCCGGATCTGTCCGGAATTTGCGACTGTCCGGTTTTAAAACTTTGGTCCGTTCAATTCCAGATTTGCTAAATCGGGATCCAAGAAAATGCTGTTTTCGTTAAAGTACTTTGTGGTTAACTTGACCTGATTGTAGTTAAAGAATTAATAAAAACTCTTTCTAAAATCTAGTAAGAATTCAACTTTGTCTGTCCAATTCTAAGCTACAACTGTTTTGAGAGAACAATTAAAAAAAAATTTGCGGTAATCATAAAATTAAGGGCGATCCATTAAAACCTGAACTTCACTTAAAGAGCGTTAAACAGCTTCTTTACCTTTATTAATTTGTTTAATATATTATTATGAAGAGTTAGGGAGTTTATCATTTATGATTTTAACTAATACAAAAATAAATGTTAGAATAATTATTTATATTTTTTCTATTATGGCATTTCTTGTAAAAATGCCTATATATTTGGTTCATTTATGATTACCCAAAGCTCGGAGGGTTAAACTCTGCGCAACGACAGCCAACTGTCCAACGTAAAAAGATGAAGTTTGCGACCAAATGGGTCGCTAAAAATTACAATTAAATGTTATTCTTGTACTATACAGTTAAAATAAGACAATGTTACACTTGAAGAAAGCCATATTGACGAAAATCCTTGTCCCAAGTAGGGTGGTTTTTCTGCAACGCTTACGTGTCAGACTGAAAAGTCACCCAAAAAATTACACTTTGTAACTAGGATCTCGTGATATCTATTTCAAAAATACACAATGAAGATACAACAATAAAGCTGAGATATCCAGCTAAAATCTGCATTAAATTAACTTAAACAAACTTTGCACTCAAATTAGCTAAACTTTTTTAAAAAGGTAAATAAAGGTAGAAAAAAATAAAAAAACTATAAAAAAAGTAGAAAACAAAATGCATAGAAGTAGAAAAACAAAATCATGAAATTTCCTGAAATTCGTTCATTTTCTAAAAGGAAGTACCGGTATTAATTATAAAATTTACAGAATAAGATTTTATAACCGTATTATTAAAAAAATATCATCTTTAATGATTGTGAATGAATGCTTAAAAAATATATATGATTTAAATATATACATTCACAATTATTAAAGGATGATATTCTTTTTATAGATATAGAAATAAGATATTATTTTCTTCTCTATTTATTTTGATTTCTTGTTGCAAATTTTCAACTTTATATAAATCAAAAAATAAAAATCAAACAAAAAAATTAGACGCAAAAGGAACTTCCAAAATTATTTTCGTATTCATACAAAATCGAAGAAAAGGACAGGGAGTTTTAGAAATGTTATAAATTCGCCAATATATCTCAGTTCGAAATATTTTAATTTTCTATATTTTGCGCAAGTCTTAAAAATTTTTATATTCTATCCTCAATTGTTAATTATTACAATTTCACGAAACTTTACGTATTTACAGCTTTCAAACAAGGACTATTCCAAAAAAGGCCTAGAAGATTCTTTAATTTTCAACTAATGTCGATGAAATTTGGAAACCATCAATAAAGTTGATCCATCTTACAATAAACCAAATTTCATTAACATCGGTCAACTGAAAGTCGAGTTTTTTGATGAAACCCGGAAAGAGACAAAAAAATCAATATCATCAAATCTATTCTCTCGTGCGAACACGTCTAAAACACAATAAAAACAATTAATAAAATTATTTCATCATAAGTTCGTAACTGCTAATTCTCCTTCTAAATACTTCCTCATCGTATCTTTCCCTGAACTGAGAAGGAAGTAAAAGGACTCTCAAAAACAAATTAATTCGAAGGATATTTAAACAGATGTTAACTGATGGCTCCTTTTAACTCAATCACGCGTTAACTAATTCATTAGCCTTTTTTTCCTAAATCCTTAATGGTTTTCAATTAATTAATTTAATTAACTGGATAAAGCATTAAATGATAATCCTATTAACTTTGTGTATTAAGAGAAATTGCAATTAAAACACTGGATTTGCTATTTTTTATTTTTTTTTAGGAAAATTAATTAAATGTAATATTCTAAAAAAAACCTTTTGCTTTCTCTGCTTTCATTTTACGTTTAAGACAAGTTCATAATGAAAATACTCATATTCTTTTTTCTTTTTTTATTTCGTTTTATTTTTTGCTTCTTGCAAAAAAAAAAAAAAATGAATAAAAGCATTGCCGTTCACAAAATACGAAAATTAATTTTATTTTTGAAACAGACAATATGTTAAAGTAAAAAAAAACAAAACATCAGATGTGATTGTAAAACTATTACAGTATTTACTTTGTATTAAGTACCGTATTTGGTAGCGTATAAGACTCACTTGTTTTTTCCACAAGAAATTGTTTCAAACAATGGATGCGTCTTTTACGTAAAGAATGTGTAATTACTCAGAATGTATAATTTTTTTTTAATAAATGTTTTGTTTGTTCGAATAAAAAATTAGGGCCACTATAATTATTAAATATAGAAATTTATGTGTGCGCATAGTTAATTAAAAAAAATTGCGGAGAGCCAACACACAAGACTAGTTAAAAACATTATATACAGTTGAAAAGTTCACAACCGGTTTCACCTCCAATACGAGGCTTTGACGAGTGACGAGTCAAAGCGATTGGAGGCGAAACCGGTTGTGAATGTTAACTTTTTAAACTAGACTTGGGTGTTGACTCTCCGCAATTTTTTTCATTAACTATGCGCACACGTATTTCTATATTTTATTTTGATTGTTTTTTACAAAAAAAAATTCCCCTGAAATAAATACGGTATTTACTTAACGCCAGTTGCTACGCTAAAAAAATTACGGCTCAGATTTGATTAATGCTATCTCAAGAGGAGTGGAGTAACTACGGTAAAAGTGGACCAGAAGCAAAATTGTTTACGAGCTCTTAAAATTTTTTATAAGTTTTATACAACTTTTTCAGCCAATCTGTATATGTATTTTTCACCTCCCTCTCCCCAACACCCAGCATCTCAAACCGCTCCATGGATCTTGTGAGTGGATCGATGTCGACAAATAAGCGCATGAAAAATGTCGAAAATTCCCGTAGAAATTAGAACAGATTTTTTTTTTTCCGAATACTTTTACCGATATCTTAAACAATGATTACTAATTTTTATATAACTTTGATAAGATTCAGATATTTCATATGAACGCATACAATTATTTTTTTTTTTTTTGACGTACAAAAAGATTAGAACAGAATTACATTTCTTATACAGGAACGGTTCCGACCTATTCGCGAACCTTCCGATATTGAATGTTTATCGTTAAATATTTTTTTTTGGTTGGATGGTTCGGCCAAAAAAAAAAAAAAAAAGACTACGAAATTAAGAAAAATTTTCGTCAAACTACATACATACAAAAAAAAAAATAAAAAAAAAATACAGGAACTTTCTAGATACCGTATAAGAAATGTTATAAGGTAATAATAATAATAATAATAATAATAAAGAAGGAATGAAAAAGTGTATTTGAATTCTCGTTATAACACGATGACTTGAATTGAATCTGTGCTAATATTTCATTACATATCGTTGAAAGCGATGAATTATTCAATTCTATAATGATAATTACTTATTTTTAAATAAATAGATGTATTGAGAAGAAAAGTACCCATAATATATGAGTTTTTAACATGTGGCTAAGAAGGATTGTGATGTCAACCTTTAACCCCTGATTTCTGTTGTTAAAATTATAGATACAGGGTGGATCATTAAATAACAGATAAAGAGACAAAATAAAAAAGCTGAGTCTCTTTTGGATGTTGGTGCGTTTTCTTGTAATCCATTCACGTAAAGGAATGACGGAAGGGAACAAAGGCCAAAAAGACCCGATAGAGTGATGGCACGACAAAGCAGTTTTAACAAAGAAAGCAGCTAATGGCAATAAACGGCTGTGGGTGCGTGGGTGGTGGGAAGGTCCAATAAAAAGAAAAGGCCGAGGAGTCTTACCTCCAGGGTTAACAAAATCTCACACGAAAGAAGTGCGAACGCAGCAACAGACGTCTGATTGGATTTGGCGACGGGGAAGTGGTCGAGGCTACTAAGTGCCTCCATTGGACTCATTAATTAATAGGTCAGAGACGCCAATTATCACTCAGAGAAAAATAAACCCCAAAATATTAGCCAAGAAGAAAAAGAGAGTTAACAATTACACTGACATTATGTAGCTTAGAAGACCTTAAAAACATCAACCAACCTGAAACAAAAACTTTAAATAAAGGAAAAATAAACACACATACATCTTCTAATAAATTCGATATTTCAGTTTTTTTTTACCAAAAAACTTTCTCAGGAAAACTGTACAAATATAATAAGAAAATAAACAACGTCTTCCTTCTTATCAACGAACAAATTTAAATAAACAATCACTGAACGGAACAAAAAAATAATAATCAAGAATGCTACAAATACAATAATATTTTGATAGCATTAAAGTTTTAGATAATCATTGTTATAATCAATGTTAATTAATGATATCTAATTATCACTGATCTTCAATTTAACTTTTAACTTTTGGTTTTTCTCCATAAACTTCTTGAACATTTCGAAAGAAATTTCAATAACTTTTAAACCTTTTTCTTTATTCTTTAAATAAGATTTATTTTTCCTTAAAACATCTTCTCTGAAATTTCTGTTTTATGTCGTGATGACAGACGGACGATGTGAGTGTTTTTACTTCGAATTCCGTTTTTAAAACGTTCTAAGGTTTTAACTCCATCTTTTTTTTCTTCCTCGGCGCAGATGACGTTAAATGAGATATATACTATCAGTTGGTGTATTCTGATGCGATGTTGGTATAAAAATTATATTTATATTCCCTCTATAATTACGTTCTATCAAATTGAACTGAGGAAACAAGCTATATTCAAACACAACTTTGAGACTAATTAAAAAAATATATATTTTCGTAAAAATTTCGATATTAAATAATTATGGCTGTACTGTTAAAGAAAACAAGGGAATGTAATTTTGTGCTAAAGCATAAATTTAAGGGTGACCCATCACAATAATAATAATAATAATAATAATAATAATAATAAAAGAATGTTCAATAAAACGTTAGGAAAATAAGAAAAAAAAAAAAACCCACGCAACATTGAAAAAAAGATTTAAGAAAAAAAAAAGTATATACACGGATTCGAACCGACAACTTTTAATATATGAGTCGAAACCTTAACCATCAAGTTATAGCTGGCAACTGAAATGAGATGGTTGCATTTCTAACATTTAAGCTAATAGCGGAAATCTAATGAAAACGATTCCAAATATCTCGAACATGGGGGAGGGGGGGGGATTGTCCTTGAAAATACCCTACTTCTTCGTTGTTGGGACGTATGAACACGATGGTGAAGTCCGTTGGTCGATCCGATCTTCCGTTCGAGAGTTATTAGTGGCGGACAGACATGGACGGACGGACAGGACAAACGCAATAGCTACCGATTTTGGTCGCTATCACAATAGCTTCCCAATGTGTCGCTAAAAAAAAGGCGACTAAAATTAAAAATGTTCTACATTAATGTGCTCTTAAAAATGCATTAGATATTTAGAAGATAACATGTCAAGGAAACACTGTTGTAAGAACATAAATTTGGTCACCAAATTGTAATTTCTGATAAATAATACAGAAAGAACGAGAAATGTTGTGACTTTGAAACTGAACGGTAAAGGGACAAGAAATTACTAACAACGAAAAAGAAAATTGTCAGGATTTGTGAAGTTACTGAGTCGTCTCAAGGATTATGGATAAAAACTTGAATTGGACATATATTCCTGAAAATGTCCTTGTAATAAGGAGTAAATTTATAATTTAAAACCTATTACTACTAGTGGATGAAGAGGGACACTAAAAATTAAAAAGTTGACTTGACATTTTTATTATTTTATATGTAATCTCACCATATTTCTTCAATTATTTTTTTTTTAAATGCCTTGAAAACGATAAAAGCGATAAGTTTACGTTTCTTCACAAATAATATCAATACAAACAGTGTAAATTTTTACATTTCCTGAAAAAAGTGAATTAAACCGCATTATTTACTTAAACGCCTAAATTGGATTACTTTTAATCGCGTGAAACCACGCGCAATTAATAGAATTTGCTATTCATTGTTTAAGGCAATGAGATGTTAATTGAAATAGGATAGAAATCCATTGTTTAGATTCCAATGCTTTTCTATGGGGATTTTTGTCTCCTTCTCGCACTAATTTCTCGACGAGGAACCTTTTGAAAAAGATTTTAGATACAGAAGTTAAATCGTCCCGTGTCCTCGAATATGCATACCAAGTTTCAGGAAGATTCACCCAGCGGTTAAAAAGTAGAGTTATTATATTCCATATTCCACCCTCAAGAATAAGATAGATATTGGATAATCATTTGGTTTCGCCATATTCCGAGCGCATCTATTCTGAACGGGGTAAACAATCTTATTTACTTTATCTGAATAATAATTGTGCCCTATTTTGATGTCATATGTTTCTAACTTTTATTTTTCTGAATTGCTGATTAATAACCTGTACACGATCGAAACAATTGTCATCAATTCAAATGTGTCATTTTAATTCAGGGTCAACTGAACAGCTAATGTCCCGTCCAAAACAAAAGCAATGCATCTTATTTGTACTGCTACTTTAGTATT
This sequence comes from Thereuonema tuberculata, assembly GCA_023159025.1. Classification (NCBI taxonomy): domain Eukaryota; kingdom Metazoa; phylum Arthropoda; class Chilopoda; order Scutigeromorpha; family Scutigeridae; genus Thereuonema; species Thereuonema tuberculata. The sequence continues at coordinate 9,486,118 of JAFIDM010000007.1, read as the reverse complement.
AAAGTACTACATTAAAACTAGAAATAAAAATGATCTCTACGTTATGTTATATACAAAAGATCGTCATACGGACCTTTCCTATCATCTCACAAAAATAACACATTGGAAAGTCGAAGCGTTCGAGCTTAACCTTCTTAACTGCTTCGGGTGTTAACTCAAAATATAAAGATATAATTTATTCATAGAATTACTAAGTAAATTTAGAGTTTCTAAATAAAATTCTCCTAAGAAGATGGGACTTGTAGCTTCTTTCTTGGCTAATACTTACTCAGCAGAAATAATCTCCTGAAGGGATTAGGTCCGTCACTGAAAAGAGTACTTCGCAAACTTTTTAAGCTCGCGAATCAATTTTGCCTCTTACTCTGATTTATAGCTATTAAAATTATATATGTTTCGTACTACGTACTTAAAAGCGTAAGTATTTTTTTTTTCTTTTTCATTTTTTTAATCAAACCGCGATGGCCTCTCAACCCACGACCAACCGTTTAGGAAACACTTGCTTAAAAAAAGCTACTTTTAATTTTCGGTAGCAAAAACTCCTTCGTATAAATATATATCTGTATATACCGGTATATATATATATATATATATACATATAGATTGAACAAAAATCTTTATACTTCTTACTAACGATTAAAAAAATTTAATTCTTTAATTTATGTCTTTCCCTAAATTCTATTCGAATCTAGCTAAAATTTAGGTTTCTTCAATACTCTTTCATATAATGCAAAATTTTTTTAACATGCGTGGAAACAATTACAAGAGAAATAAAACAAAGATTATTTTTGGAAATTGTGATACCGGGAATCCAAGATAGCCTATTTCTTTACTTTTCGAATTCAAGCTGTAGTCCGTGACAAATCAATTTCATACAGTGCAAGGTCTTAACAACATGGCGGTGCGATCAGCGTTAAACGTTAATAACTTCGAAAATAAAATAAAATTACATGAAATCTTAAGTTAAAATTCTACATTAATTAATAGATCAAGTGAAAAGTTAAACGAAAAACTAAACGCAAACAAACACATTAAAAAAAAAAACCCATGAAAATAAAAATAAGTGCTCAATTTTCAAAACAAACAGAGACTACAAATAAGTCCTAAAACATAATAAAGGTTTTGATTAATGTCTATTAAAAAACATTACATCGCTTCAGTTAGGTAAATTATATTAGCGATTATATCTTTTATAATTCGGGAAGGACTTTTAATATATGTAAACATAAAAAAAAAAAATAAAAAAAACAAAACAAATATAGGTGATAAAAATTGATATTCACAATATTAAAAAAAAAATGATAAAAAAAATAACCACTAACATTTTCCCCGTCTTTTTCTTATTTTTTATTGAAATCTCTTGTCATTTCACTTAAATTTCTGTGCAATAATGTATAAAAGTCCTTTTTTATTTACTTATGAAATCCTATGATCTCATTTACATTTCTGTATAATAACGTAAAATAGTCGTCTTTTTTTTTAAAAATTATTCTTGAAATCTTTTGTGATCTCACCTATATTTCTGTCTAATAATATAGAACAGTCCTTCCCCCAGCGTCCATTTTTTTGTCGCTCTCCCCTCCACTCAATCTTGCTTGTCTGCCGAGATTCCCTGTTGATGTTTTCGTCTCGTAGCAACCACCCCTACTCAAGGACACGGTGAGACGCCAAAACAGGTTCCGACTGTGACAGCTTCCAGATATATCGCGACAAGCCTTAAGAGCTACCAGGACTCCTTGAGACCGATACGAACAGTCCAACGCGCGAATTGCCCCGTCTATGCAAATTTCACAACAGACACCCACGGATTCGAACAAATACCGAGTAACGGGTGGGGGAGGGGGGATTGACTGATGGCAGATTAAGAATATGCAATATGGGGGTCAGATACTTGTAAGAACTAGCTAAAATTAGAAAATTGTCACCCCTCCAAAAAAGAAAAAAAAAAAAAGATTTTCGACTATAGGTTCTTAGATCATAAAATTCTATGGGGAATTTCGACGTTAAGACAAGACATTCTGAAAGAACTTCAAAGACTACTTTCATTATTTAATTGTTTTTAACTCATGATAATAATATAAACTAATTGCGAATATATCGAGAAAAATTTATTGCTTCTTTCTATAGGAAATATTTTTTATCTTTCTAAAGGTTTTCTATGGGAAATTTTTAACCATTTCAAATGCAAATTTCCAAGAGCCATGAGGAAAAAAATTTTCGGTAGGAAATCTTGACCGTAAATATGCTTGCCATGTTTCATAAAGATTCACCAGTTCAAAGATTATGTGGGGACCGGAAATACATGCATTCATATGTACATATTGATTTTATGAGCTTTCCATAGGAAAGTAGGCGAAATATGTTTTTCTAAAGTAGTATTTTCTGTGATTGATGATTTGTTTTTCTTCCGCAAGAAACCATTTTCGCATCCTATAAAAAGCCACGAAATATATAAATATATATATTAAGATTTACAACAGAATATTATACATGTTTCTTTTAGAATTAAAAATATCCGTTAACATAAATAGAAATACTGTTAAAATACATGCTAATCAACTATTTTATTTTTTTTTAATTATACAATAGAACACCAATTACAATATGAATGATACAGATAAATAATTCAGAATTCATAACATATTGGCATTGCTTGAAAATTTCTTATAGGTAAATAAGTAAATTTAGCAACAACGTATTTTTAGTCATGTCATTTATAAAAAATGAAACAAACGAAATGAGGAATTGTATGGCAATAAGTCACTGTTAGGTCCAGAAACAAAACAAAAAACATAGGCCAGATAAACAGTTTTTTAAAACCGCCGGCCATTCTGCTCCGCATCCTATAACTTTTAAGTCTGTAACAATGCGTTGACTATTATCAAATAAAAAAAATAAGAATGGTATAGTTTTTTAAAAAAAGGCCATACACACAATAATTAAAAAACATAAAAACGCATTAAAATCTCGAACCAGGTTTCGATCGGACATGCCGATCTTTTTCAATGCCGATCAAAATCTGGTCGAGATTTTAATGTGTTTTTATGTTTTTTAATTATTGTGTGTGTCTGGCCTTTTAACCATTCATTTCACATACGTTAAATTTCTATAAAAAAATAAATAAATAATAAGAATCTTTTACTGATTTCAAACAATATATAGGCCTATTATCGGCGTTCAAGAATAACATACGCTCACGTTTGGACAGACAATTCAAAGAAAGAGATGTAGAATAATTATTAACCAACTTCTTTAGGCGTGTGGTTATATTTTGACGGATTTGCACACTTAGAATTCAAGCAAAATATGGCATTGTTATCCAGATGCCGGGTATTTACTAGTATTATTATTATTTAGTAATGAAAAGAACAAAAATACGTAATATGTTGGCATTCACTATAAATTGGCAGAATTATCAGTCTTTGTAAAGTGAAGTTTAATAGAAATCTTATTAGAGTACTAATGAACAATAATAGTACTCTAAAGATAAAGAAAAAACAAAGGAGCATCACGAAGATATCTTAACAATTTGAGTAATTCAGAAGCAACAACGTATTCCCAATCCTTAAAAATTTCTTATCGATAAATAAATAAATTTAGCAACAACGCATTTTTAATCAATGCATGCTTGCTGATTTTTCTTAGAATTTTATGTTGTCTGAGTCTTTACTTCAATACGAGATATGAAAATATAAAGAAAAACCTAAGTTACATTCGAAATTATCTAATAAAGATTCAACTTATTATGAATTGTTAGTATTAATAATCGTAAATATGTGAAATTTTGAAATTAATGTCATGTAATTTTTTTTTTTTTTTTTTTTTTTGATGACGTGAAAATCAGTAATGTCTGTAAAAATAGTCCTTAATTATAATCTTGATTTGTTTTTTAGTGGATAAATAGATAGTTTCAAGAATCTGTCCTCAAACGACGGTGAATAGCACAAGAGGTAAAGTCTAGTCTACCGGGAATAATGACACTCAGGAAGTTCACTCCGGACTTTCAGGACAGTCTCCGCAACACAAACTTACGACGAAAAGCCTTCGATCGCTGAAAGGGCTCGTTGGCAATGCAGGATTTTTGCCCAATTTCTCTGATATATTAGTAAAATATTTAAATTCTCTAGAAATGCACTGTAATAAATGGAGTCCCTGAATTAAATTAAATAGTCTAAAACTCAAATAAAACATAACAGCTATTAAAAAAAATATACATGTAATTGTGACGACAATTACACTATTTTTCTTTCTCCGACCCCCTCATCTACAAACTCACTTTTTAAAACAAAATCTCCTGAAGTCATCTTTAGCTACATTCGGATAAATCCTGCAGAGAAAGTTTAAAAACAAAACAAAACATATTTTTTTGAAAAAAACTTGAACAACGGCTTCAGTGCTGCAGTGATAACAGCGGAGAAGATTGTATGTTATTTGTAAACTTACATTACAACTCAGAATAATGCAACCTACATACAATTACTTAATAGTATGTAGTACGTAAGAAACTATAACGTAACTTACTATAACGTAACACCGGAAACAGTAGGTTAAGCTAATACTTTTATGATTGTATACGTTTTTTCTACATTTTATCCTCTGCAATTGGAACAACGAATGCCCATATTTCGCGATCACTACCGCAGTTTCCGGGCTATCAGAGTGAATTGTCACCAATCCTTAGAAGAACACCCCTATTTTCTGAAAATGCGCGCTTTATTTTTTTGTGACCCCCCCCCCCAAAAAAAAAACAAAAAAAAAAAAACAATCCGCATTATCTGCTTACATTGTTTAAATCTGATTAATTCTAATCGTATCAAAGCAGGAGGAATTATGGAAGCTAAAAGCATCCATTGTTAGACAACACTGTTTCAGTTATTTTGCTTTTCAATGTAAATTTTTGTCGTCTTCGCGCGCTGATTTATCAAAGAGGACCCACACAGGAAAAAATTCCAATGTAAAAATAAGCTCGTCTGTTGTTCTTAAATATGCAAGCCACGTTTCAGGAAGATCCGTCCACTGGTTCAAACGTTATTAAGAGAAAGACACACGTACAGAATGAGTGAAATTGAAGAGTCTCATTTTCCTAGGCTATTTAGGCTTAGAATATTCTGAAAAACTTGCAACCAATCATTACACGAATCAGAAAACCAAAAAAAAAAAAAAAGAGTTCGTAGTGATCTCAAGAGGCTGAACCTTCTCAAATACGCCGACTTACCATTTCCTTTCCAGAATATTCTAATAACTCTGCAAAGCCACGTTCATTAATTACAATGTGAATTTAAAATCGGGTAAACAAGGCGGCTGCGTACATTTCAACTTTCGTCAAATCTCTCTTAAAAATCAATTCTCTCCAACCTAACTCTCGAGAGAAAACGAATCAATGAAAATATCAAAGTTAAAACGGAATAATACTAAAAAAAGAAAAGAAAGTACGATTGTAATATTACGAAAAGTCAAGAACAAATGGAAAGTGTTATTGACTATTACGTTCAACTGCGACCTGAATTAAAAGTGAAATGGGTGAATTTCAATCATGAACTCCCCGTTTGAAAACAGCTAAATAGCTAATCAGTTGGTGAAGGGCTGTCCATGTATTCTTGTGTATTTCTTTGGAAATGCCAAATTAATTCCAGTCGAGGCACTGCTGTAAGGACAGACCTTTTCTGATTAACCTTCTGAATGTTTTATGAAACGACTAATTGCCCAAATCGTAGAAATACTTAATTATTTAGGATGCAAATACACCGGTAAGAATTTTGGATTTTTTTTTTTTCTTTCTCTTCTCCTCCTTCCACCGTCGACGAATTCTAATTGAAAAATTACGGAGTTGAAAAGAGGAAAGGGCTCGGGCAATATTGTCATCGTAGACGCTTAGAAACTACCCCACTTAGCCCCTCCTTCCGTCTCCACCCCCGCCTTCGCTGCACCAAGAGATTTAAACTTGACCTCCTCGGTCACAACTGCTGAGAACGAGGAAATACACCTCGGACGCCGAATGGATCCCGCGATCCAAATTAAATTAATAAAAGTGGATTCAAAAACAGATATCAGGAAATTAATTCGAAGAATTGCAGATATTTGAATTTATTTAAATTTCTTCCGAAGTTTAGTAGATAAATTGGAGCTTAAACTTATCAAACGCCAGAGCTCTGATACACAAAAAGAAACACAATATAGACCCTTTTACTTTTTTAATTATAGTGAAAAAGTTTTCATCAAATATGGGCCCAGTTTCACTTAGATATTCCGGATTTTTTATTTCAATTTTAAGAGAATATTCACTTTTCTCAAATATTTCGATTTTTTTAAAGTTTTAAGCATATTTCGGAGCTTAAAAATAAATAAGCCCTTTATTTATTTATAAATAAGCCCAAGTTTGGATTTGGTTTCAAATAGGGAAGCCTGCTTGGCCCTGCAGAACGAATACTTTGTTTTTCTGTTGTTTAGATGATCATTTTTGTTTTAAATCATAAATAAATCGTATTTGAATTTTATAGAAAAATGATAACTTATATATAAGTTATAACTTATCTCTATCATTTGTAGATCGTAGATATTTCGATTCTAATTGGTAGGGAATTGAATATAAAAGTTAATAAAACAACTATTTTTCACGTAATCTTGTTATATCAAGATTACAAATACCTGAGTAGTCCTTTAAGTTATTTGTCTTCATGCGATATCTTGATCATAATTACTGTGATTACACACACACATGCACACACACACACAAAAAAAAAGATAATGGTACTCTGGACACTTCCTCATTTTCCATTTACAAACTAGTGAAACTATCCCACATTGATCGGGATCACACAAAAACACTTTGTCTCCAGGACACTTCAACGTTGTTCGGAATGAAAAAAAACTTTACGCTTCCCGAAACTGCGTAGCTGTAGGGCAGCAAAGCATTTCCCCACATATCTACGCACCAGGAGAAAATATCTTGGAAATTAGCTAAAAAGAACTATTTTTTCCTGATATCATCACCATAACTTTCCTACAATACAAAAGAAATGTATAAACACCTACAAACCAAAATAAACATCAAAGTTTGGAACTACGGCAACAGATCATAAGATTATGCCGACACGTCAAAACTGTCTTTTATACCGAATACGAATAAGACGTTACATTTATGCCTAACATTACACAATTTTTTTACTTATTAAAAAAATTCCAATTAATGAATTCTGAAATGAATTGCCTGTTAACACCGTAAAACTAAAAAGGTTAGTCTACACACAAACACGTTGTTATCTTCATAGCGTTGGCAAAGCATGAGTCTACACTTGTATTCTGTTCCATCGGGCTATTATTATATGGTCTCTTGTAATTCGGGACGACTGGGACATTTCAAAAAGCATTAAAAACGGGAGGGAAATGCGACGGGTGGTGCTGGTAGGGGTGTTCGCGCGCCAATTGTTTACAGATAGCAATGGCGTCTACTCAGCCCCAATGAATATTCCCGCGTCTATCCATTTGCAATCGATATGAATATTCAATAACATATTTCATTATCGGGGAGACCGGGCTTAAATGTTGACTTTACTGGCGGGGGTGGCTGGAAACACGAGAAATGGATATGAAATGGAACATTCCATAAAGCCGCCCGATGATCCCCCCTCGCGCACGGGATAAGTCTCTCACGCACACACCTACGCCCGTAAAATTCATTCTAAAAAGTAACGCATTCCAGTATTCAATTCTCGTTTCTTCTAACTCTGCTCTTCCGCTTTTTTTTTCTTTTCCCTTTTTATTCTTCGTCTTCTCCTCTTTCTTTTTCCCGTTTCATTTTTAAATTGAAAACTATTCTATAAAGAAAACTTAAAATGAAAAACGACGAGGGCAGCAAAAGAAATCGCAAATGCGAGAATTTCGCCGTCCCTGCCTTCTAATTTCACCCTCCCCCAAGCACTTTACCCCCACCACTCCACGACAACCCAACTACAAACCTACTTCAAGATATTTTGTACTTCCCATTGTTCCGAAGTCAGGAAACGTCCTGTTATATGCTACGTTGTCTGTCCCATGTTCCCCACCGTAAACTCAAACTTACCTTGAAATACGCGCGTTGGAGTTCTGACTGTTTTCTGACTGTTGGTAACAGTAAATCATGAAAACCAAAATTAAAAAAAAAAAAAGTTTTCGGTTTTCTAACACGGATTATGAAAATAAGCCTAACATATGATAATGCGTTTGTACGTAGAACTAATTATAACTTGTGATGTGTTTATACAACTAGGTTTCTTTTATCAGAATCACGGAATGGATAAAAGTTGCAAAAAATGATTTTAACCTTTGTTTTGAATTGACATTTTATTTAGAAATAGCAGTTTTTTTTATATAAAAACTAAGAAATAGTATTTAAAATCTCAATTATTAAAATGAAATATTTTTAACGTGTGCGAATATAACTTAAGTAAAATTTTGTGTGCTGTTTCTTCTTATTATTATTGTTATTATTATTATTGTATTAAAATGAAAAATAGTTTAGAATTAAAATAAAAAATAAATGCATAGTTGAAAAATAAAAATATTTTCTTGTTTTTACAAATAAAAATAAGTTGAAAGTGAAGCAAAAAAATTGTTTTACATTTTACATAAAATAAAATTACTTAATTAGACTACTTTTAGTAAAAAAAAATAAAATAAAATAGAATTAAGATTATGTTAAATGAAAAAAAAAAAAACCTCATCAAATCTCTTCTTGTGATACATTAATAGCATAAAGCACCGTAAAAACATTACAGTAAATTATGTAAAACAATGTGATGTATAAAAACATGACAAAAAAAAGTAAAGTGAAATAAATTTTGTTTACTAAGCATTTTGAATAACATAAAGAAGAAATAGAATTCATCGAAACTTTTCGTCGTGTTTTTAAAAAAAAATTCCATTTCAAAATTGTAAGTTCTTGTTAGATAATAATTGCAGAATGTGCCTAAATATAGCAACAACCGCCATTTGCATTTTTCTGGCCGTGTGTTTTAAATTAAAAAAAAAAACCTTTTGCAAATGCAAAGTTGAAAACAGATACGTAAAAGCGTTATATTAACAATTACAAGTAATTTTAAGAACTCGATTCTGCGGATTAAAATCAAGAAAATAGAATAGAAAAAAAATATCTAATGTTCTTTAAGAATCGGCCATTTTTTCTTAATGGCCGCCGTTTTTCAAAAAGTTAGCGCGTCGTTGTCTGGACAACCATTGAAGTTGACATTGGAGACGCCGACGCAAGACTGCCGTGTATTTAGGTTTATAAAAGTTTGATTTAAAATTAGTTAGGAGATAAAACAACGGCATACAAGAAGAAGGATTAATTACGCAGGAAGAAGAATAATAAAAATGTAAAAAGTTGACTTGTCATTAATAGATTTGAGTATTTATTGTTTAAAAAAAAAGTCTACAAAACAAAACAGTAAAAAACCGTAATGTCTTTCAACCACAAAAATATATAGATCACTATTATTAAATAATAATTATTATTATTTATCCTATTATAATACTTTTGGTAAAAATGCAGTCCGTAGCAAAGAATTTTGTCAGAAATTGGTGTTTTTCAAAATAGTTTTCATTGAATTGCACTGCGATAAATCTATCTATAAAATGTAAAACTTAAAATTTGTTCGAGCGCATCGAAAAAGCCGGGTTTTCGTACAACTACACTATGAAAACACCACCTAAAATTAGAACGGAAGTGTTTAGTATTTAAACTGCATGACTTAATTTACGGAACAAGTAAAGAAGAATATAAATTTGTGTTTAAAAGATGTTAATATCGTTGTAGATATGGCTTCCAGATCTAGGGTAATAATAAAAATGAAGTTGATTTCAACTTTCTTAAAATGATACGTGTCTGCCTGTGATGTTTTGTAATCGGACTGTTTGATTCCTATTTCCGGTTAGGCTTATTTAGTTTCAACGGGACAGAGATTTTTGAAGCGTAATTTCAGAAGCACGCTAAACTATACTATCACAAACTTAGAGAAATTAATACACATATATCTCCTCTGCGGAGATACGAAACAAATATAAAAAAATATTTTTAACATTTAAGTAATTTATTTCACAGCAGTTCGATAATGGAAATACATCACACAAATCCATCAACAAGTCGATGCCAAACGCGGAAACAAGCCAACGTCAAACCACTATGAGACCATATCGATGTTTTCTTGTTTACTTTATGGTAACTGCAAACACGCATGCAATAAAAACAAATAAATAAATAACAATAAAAAAACACAATATTTTGAATCAATGTTTTCAAAACTCACTTAAAATAATTCTCCTTGTAGTGGTACAAAAAACTAAAATTGTAGCGTAAGTAGCATTCAGTGCATTCACGTATCCATAGTTAACACTTTCCTTCACTTATATAAGATATCCATGTAAGAAAAAAAAGGTGTTTTTTTTTTCCTTAGTATTTCGGGTATCCTGGGTATTCGTTAGTCTTCAATGCGTTTCCTGACGTATCCAACATGACAAAAAAAAAAAAAAAAATTGGAAAAAGGGAAAGTGTTTTTATGGTTCATTGGGGGTCAGGAAGGGCGCCCATCTTCCTTCCCCCTTTTCTTTTACAGAACCCCTTTCTTACCTGAAGACCTCGGCTACATCCTTAGCTCTGACTGTCGTGCTGACAGCGATGCCTTCTGCGATACCAGATGGTTTGTTGGTGGAAGACCCCCAGTATTTGGTCCCTCTTTGCGTATTCCCCCTCCCCCTACCCCCTTCCCCCCGGGGTCCTTTTTTTTATTTTTTTAAGCAGAAGAATGTTACATTGTTATGGCGTCAATGGAAACTCCCGAGATGCCCTGCGGCGCTGCGGACGGGAAGAAAAAAACCTGAGAAAAAACAGTGACCCCTGACCCCTGACCCCGTGGGTCACGCTAGACCCCCAGACTGGGGTTTTGCTTCTGCCGTTGCGTGTTTTTTTACAATCCTCCCCTCTCCTTCCTCCACCCTCGGTTCTTAGGAAAAAAAAAATGCTTTGATATAAATAATATAACAACGATGCACCGGTCTGATCGACTGGTCCAGGCAAGGGGAGGGAGAAGTTATCAAGCAACTATATATAGGCAGATCATGTCTATTGGGGAATAACGGTTAGGCAGCGTTCCCCCCTCAGTAAAGAACGGATTTTTTTTTTTTTTAAGCGTTCCTGTTTTGGTCATCAATGAAACAGTATTTATGGCGGTGAAGAACAAAATTAAGCATCGAGCAACGTAATCCCAGGGCAAATGAAAGGGGCTTCAAATACAGCGCTGTTGCACAACTTCCTTGTATCTTTTCTTTTAGCAATAGTAAAGATAATATACTATTATCGAATACTAGCAAATAAATGTCGTATCGATCAATTATATTGATTAACACAAATTAGTAAGTACGATGGATTAACTGAATTAGAAAAAAAACAACAACAAATGGCTGACCTTGACAAAGGACTTGACGAAGGAGTCCGAAAGTAATTGATTACAGATAAATAAATAAATTAAAAAATAGATAAATTTTCTTATATTTTCAAATTTACAAAGAAAAAAAAAACCCAGTTAAAATCAAAGCAAGTTATTTACAATTTCAGTTTTATGTGTCCTAATTTTAAAATTGGACTTTAAATTATTTTTATTATTATTATTTAAAATAAAGCCTAATTGGGTATTATAATTAATAATATTATTAATTAATAATAACTGTAGATAGTAACTTCCTGAATTAATCAAAAACAAATTTAAATTTTGGGATTTTCACAATTTAATTGTAACTGAAAATTAACGAAAATTTGTAAAAAAACATGATTACAGCAATATCTCAAAAGATTTACATAATAAATTAAATTATAATAAAATACCTAATTTACTTTTTTAAATTATCATTATTTATTATATTTATAAACCGTTCTTATTATTCATTTGTGTTTTATTATCATTTCATTAGAATAAGCTAATATATATAATATATATATATATATATTATATTAATATAATAATACAACTTTGACTCAACAGATATGAGCCTATTCTAATTACTTTATATTTTTAATATATAGTCTTTCTTTATACTTTAATAACTAATTAAATTTTTGTTTCCTATTTAAAATCAGCGTGAATATCTAAATAAAGAAGCAAATTTAGAACTACTTATTACTTTCACCCATTGATAATCTAATTCAAAATATATTTTCATTTGAAAATCTAAAATATCAATATTTAATAATCAAAAAATCAAAACAAATTTCAAAAATCTTTAGATAGAATTCGTGGTAGAGATGTGGCTTTAAATGACTCTTCCAACATTCACTAACTATTCTGCATCGTTTTACATTTGTTTTTTAAAAAATTAAATATTAATTTAAATATTAATACTTTAAAAATCCTTTAAACGAAACTTGGAAACTAATTGTAATTCTAATAAATGTTGTAATTTTTTACGTCACATAGTAATTATCCTACATTAATACTTAATTTTTTCATCTTAATTTTATTATAATTTTTAATTATTAAACTAAAAAAAATTTAAGTTATCGCAAATAATGTGTAATAATAATAATTACAACTTTTAAATTGCAAATCTATTTTGTGTTAATTATGAAATAAAGTTTTAATTCATTTAAGATGTAATTTATTCTTCCATACACTTCGTTAATTAATGCAATTTTAGAATTAAAATATAGTTAAAATCGCAATTCTGTTACGATTATATGATAATGACTTTGAAATAGACTTCCTTATAAACGTGTCTTACAGTGAAGTCAACTTTATACCTACATTCAAATTAGATTTACCAAATTAAATTAATTAATTCTTAAGTGTTTGTAGAAATTATAAATTTGAATCTCAATTTCGTTTTGTAGCTAATAGATATTTTAATGGAAAAAATGTTTATTAAATTTAACTCTTACATGTTTCTTAATATTTTTGTTACATTTTCAATAAGAATAGTAATTTATTTTTCAAAATTATTATTCTCTTTCAAACTGTAACAAAAATGTTACGTAACATTTAAGAGTTAAATTTAATAAAAACATTTTTCCCATGAAAATATCTATTATGAATAAATTATATGATGGGATTTTTTCAGTAATTTCGTTTTAAAATTCACTATTGCGGGTTATTCATATCAATTCACTAAATCAAAAAAAAAAAAAAAAAAAAATCTTTAAATTAACCAGCATCTTTAGAAAGACAAAATATAGCATATGTTTACAATATACTTTAGAAAGTTAATGTTTTTAAATAAAAATTAATATAAATAAAAAGCTTAAGGTACACCATAAAAGTTTTGTAAAAAAGATATCTAAAAGTGCACTTAAATAAACAAAGGTTCTTGCACCCTTTGTGTTTTTAATATTAAAAATTAATATATTTTAGAATATTAATATATTTACATTCCCTGATTAATATATTTAAATTCTTAATGCAAATTTGAATTATTTTTAGATAATAAAAAGAAAAACATAAACAATGATTGAAAAATAAATTTACGTGTCATCAAATTTTCATCACCTAAATGCTATTCTAGAACTTTCTGCAACTGTGATTTCCGAAGCAAAAACTTGTCAATATTTCTATAACCCATTTGAATGTTGGAATTGCATTTGGCAAAAGGGACAAAAAAAAAAAAAAAAAACGACGTTTTGTTTTAAGGACTCATGGAAAGGGGGAAAAAAATTAGCCAACGACAGTTCTGCTACGGAATTTGGTGATCTTCATATTTTTTTTTCTCCGCCACCCCCTTTTTTGCTCAAGTGAGACCATCTTAGCTGCACTTAACAGGAAAAAATCGATGGCACCAACTACAAGGCAATTAATGTGGTGTCGGCTGATATTATCTGCAACGCCAAAAAGACAAAAGGAAAACGAAAAAAATAACTGCATTGCAATTGCAGATGTACAACAGCATTTCAAAAACAAATTCCGATTGCGGTGAAATTAACTGTTTGCCTACCTCCTAATTGATCTTTCAAGAGTTTAATTAATTACTAATTAATTAAATGACAATAATTGTTAATTCATTAACCTCGAAACTCATTCTGGGAAGACTCGCATGACGCTCTTGGAGTGTCTGGTAGTGTCTTGTATTTCTAACAATTTTGTGCGGTTGTTTAACGATATTGCAGGTTATATTGAATAAAACATTACAAATGTAGATAAATTAGTTAAGAAATCAATGGTTTTTATCCATTTTATTTGCCGGTATTCGTTTGTGTGCTGTCGATTTGTTTTTTGTGAGACATGGAGACAAAATGGCAGAAACATGTAGACCCTGTATCAGAACAACAAGTATTTCCACATTATTAGAATAAGTGAATGGAGGTGTTTAGTGGAAACTAGACCATTTACTATTTAGACCCAGTGGTGGGTTATGCCTAGAAGCTCAATAATAATTAGGAATTACTAACTGCATTTTTAGTTTTTGTAGTTCAGCCGTTACAGAGCGATTCTCATCAGATGCAGAAGCAGCCTACAATTGACTCCCCAATCTGATCCTAAATGGATTCTAAGGTGCCAGTCAAAGTCAAGACCACATAAATACGGTACATAAATCAACAATGCCTCTTATATATTAGAAGTCTGACACGTACGTGGAACAATTAGATCCAAGATGTCAGATTCAGTAATTGCAATAAAATGTGGTCACAGATACAATGCTATAATGAAAAGTCCACAAGAAAACACATTTGCAGCTGCTGGTTACTTTGTTTATAAATCCATCTTAAATGGGTTAAAATATTATAGGTCTGACAGGTCTCATATGATCTGCTTTTTCTTTGTACGAGAACACAAAAATAACAAATTTATGGCCCAAATCAGTATAAGATAATCCACATAAAGAGAAAGAGGAGGAAGTAACTTGAAAACGAAATTTAACTCTTAATACAGTCTCTTCAGTCGTAATTTCACATCAAGAATTGTTTAATATCTTTCTATGCTGATACTAAAAAGTGTGGGTAAACATGACATGTAACGTATCAATATTGTAACGTATTAATATTCCCTTTTAACTTAAGAATTTAAATTCCCCTTCCCCTATTTCTCTCAATCGCTTAAGCGAATTGTAGTTCCTGCGTCTATTAAGTCCGAAATGAGAAGCGTTTTATCAATACAGAATCATTCCTCCTTTAGGGCGGGAAAAAATAAAGGAATCAATTTACCAAAAGATTTGCCACTAGAGGGCCAATTTATTAGGGATATTTTAGGCAAGCTGAAATCAGGAATAGTTTTGATAACAGTTTATAAAAAAAATAAGCAATTTTATAGAATAAATTTAATTTGTAATTTAGTATATGTCGCACTTTAATAAGAAATGTTTAACAAAGGACAATTTTTTGATTTACTCAAAGCACATTTTTTTAAAATATACTTTCCTGGCAGAGTAAGGCTCATCAAATCATTGTGTCTGTGTATGTGTGAGTGTGTGTGTGTGTCCCACTGTAGTAATTTCTGAACCGATGGATGGATCTGTTTGAAACTTGGTATGCAAATTTATGAACTAGAGACGATGTAACTTTAGTACTTGAAATTTTTTTTAACACGAGAAGGAAACAAACAAAAAAAAAAAAAGCCCCACGGAAAAGCATTGGAAATAAAACGAAGATTTGCTAACGATGAGTATTAATCCGTTTATTTCGTAATGGATTTGCGTGCGTCTTAATATGGTTAAATCAAGGCGTTAAAGTAATCGGTCTTAGACAACTCAAGTAACTAATGCGGAATTAATTAATTTTTTCCTAACAATAGAATTTTTCTACTATTTTGTAGGAAATTCTATTTTTCTGGAATAAATAATTTAAAAGTTAATAAAATAAATAATACATTATTTTTTTAAAAGTTAAAAAATAATTAAAGTTAAAGGTTTTCCCGGGACAGGTCTAAGCAGGTCCTTGAGGGGGTCGCGGAAGTTAAGGCTACCAACGGGACCAATGGGACTAAGTTGAGGTCGAGTGGTCAGTCCGACGCTCGCCCGTCTTTAACTCCCTGGAAAGAAACCCGGCACCCAATCAACAGAGGGCTGGGTAGATCCTAGACTCCTACAAATTCCCGCCGAGGCCGGGTATCGAACACGCAACCACCTGCAACCCGCAGCCAAGCGCCCTTACCCACTCGGCTACCGGGCCCACAAAAAAAAAATAAAAATAAAATAATTAATAAAAAATAAAAAGTTTTCAAGAACAACATTATAAAGAAAGTAGGTTTTACGCTCTTTAAAGAGCTTCCGGCTTTCTTTTTTAATGAATACTTAGGCTTAATAATAATAATAATAATGATAAATAAATAAAAAAAAATACTTGTCTCTTCATTAATTTGGGTTGTTGATCATCTGCTAAATCGCACCTGTGATTAAGAACCACTGGTTTAAACTCGTGATCCCCCTCACTTCAAAGAAAACTAAAGCGGGGAGGGGGGATTCTCATTTAGTTAGTTAACGCAAATTGAAATGGCTAAAATGAATTTCTCGAAATTTCTCATTAATTCTGAAAGAGGTTGCATTTAGCAAAGGCGTTCGTCCGAAGTCTTTACAAATATTGAAAAAGAAGAGAAAAAAAGCGATGCATGTTGATTTAATCTATTTACAAAAGCATTTGGTTTGCTTCAGACACAGGCAAATGCTTCCCAGACATTAACGAACAAACAGTTATGCCTCAGCAATCAACAATTATACAGTCAGTCTCTGTCTTTTTTTCCATTCTAATTAACAACAATTGAAAAACCTTGCATGTCTAAACACGTCAAAACTGGGAATAAAAAAAAAATCTATCTATTTGCTCAGCAGCTGCATTTTAGCAGCAATTTATTTTAAATTAGATTTAATGGTGAATTTAAAAGAATTTTTGAATAAATACATTTTATTTTTACGTTCTCGTAATTTCATTGATTTATTCTTAGCTAATTTTTCATTAATGACCTTTGTTATCGTTCACAAATTATGTTAGTAATAAACGGGATTTTTAATGTAAAATGAATTTTATCTGTAGTTAATTACAAAAATAATTTTCTAAAATTCATGAACTTTATTTGTAATTAGCGTATATTTGTAATTAAAAAATTAAATTTTGTCGAAAATTAATTTACTGTTATTTGCAATTAATAATGTAATTTTGTTGGTAATTAGATAAACTTTTGTTTGGTAATTAAAATTATTTTAAAGTAATTAATGGGATTTTGTTTACAATTAATTACATTTTTGAATATTTCTTTATTAATTTTTCAATAAGGTGTAAAGAAGCTCATGTTGCTTAATAACGAAATTTATTAAAACGAATAAATCTTTTAAAAACTACTTGATGTAAATACAATTTATTTTTTAAGAATATTTCAAGAGAAGCTAGTTATCAACAAACTATTTAAGTAATTATTATTCTAAGTTTCGAATCCTAGAAGATCTATATTCAAATCCCTGAGAATGTTCTAGATAGGACAAAACAGTAATTTGTTAACAATTAAAAAAGACGTTTTAACATAAGACAATTTAAAATCCTTTCTCCAAACAGGACAATTCATTGTTTCAAAAATGGAGGATGAAATATATTTCGACACTGTAATCAAAAAATTAATTTTTAATTATATAATAATGTACTATTTTTATACATTTTTATTTAATACAGTTATTGTAATAATAATATTAACATTCTTAGAATATTCACCAAAAAAAACACATCACAGAAGTTATTATTAATGAAAATAATTTGTCATAAACTAAAAAAATTTTGTTATAAATTGTTAAAAATCACCACCATTAACTACCGAAAAAAATCTGAAATTTTTTATCACCATTTTGTATAATAAAAATAGTGAATACTTAAATTAGAAAAAAGAAAAAAATATTCAAGAAAATTACGTAATATATTCTATATATTTCATAATTGATGTACACACTTTTCTATGATTTCAAAAAAAATTTCAGTTTATGGAAAGAAAAAAGACAACCAGGAAACAATGTTAATAATTTCAATTTACGATTACATATTGTAATAATCCAAGGATATAAAATTTACATTGAAATAGCCTAACAATTATCAACAAAATGTTCTTCTATTGCTAACACTTTAAAAATTTTGATTATTAAGAATTGTTTCTTTATTAAATATAATTATTTATTTTAACTAAGTTGAGTACTTTGATTAATTATTAATTTGATTAAATTACTAATTCTTTTATAATGATTTTAATAATTAAGCATTATAATTCTGATTAGTTTTATTTTATACTTATCTATAACATTTTAGATTCTTTAATCTAATTAACTATTTTATTTAAAAAAAAAATCACTGTGATTCTAAAGTGTTTCAATTTGATTTCACTGTTACTTCATAAGATTTTATTTCCTTTTTTAAGATGATTATATTGTATATATCTTGTGCCATCAAGTTTTAAATATAACGAAAATATAGCTAAAAAATAATTTGCCAAAATTCAAATTTCTTCCAGGTTTGGTTCACATCTGTAAAAAGTAACCTTCTAATATAGAATTTACATTCGAATGTTATATATTCTTTATAAATGTAGTTTTGCACTTTATTAACTATAAATTTTGAAGAACATTCACACAAAATATTCTCCAAAAACTAAAACAATTCTTCAAAAACTTTATCCAATCCTTTTCTTTCTGCTTCTCAGACGATTATGATTCGTAATTTTGTGTCTAATGAAATGCGGGGTTATTTTCTTCATCTGCCACCAGAGGGAATCATCCTTCAGTTAAATTTTTTAATTCTTTAATTTTTATTCAATCGGGAGATCGTTAAAAAATTTATATTAAACATTAAACCTATTATAATACAGTTAATATTTAAATAGTTTGTGGTATTAAAGTAGTACTGTATTTACATCATTATAAATAAAGCAGTAAAATTAACATTAAAACTAATTTTAAACTAATTTTTCTTCTATGTTACTCAATTTAAATTTATGACCTATATTATTGATATTTGTTGGTTTGTTTCATTAGCCTATAACAAAACAATAAATAATTCATCATTTTTTTTGTAAGTTTTTCCAAAAAAACTTTCGAATTTGACTGATTTACGGAATTATAGCAATTGTTAATTTTTTTCTTTCCCGCCAAACAGTGATCAGTGCGTGAGAAATGTTTTACACCAAACAGGCATATCAAAGGAGCGAATACCGTAAGCACAATACCAATGAATATTTTAAATCAGTGAAAAAAACACCTGACTTCATCAAAAACTTGATTTCAAGCAAAAAAATCAATCGGAAATGGCATTTTTTTTAAAGGTTCTTCAGCAAAAATAGAAACTTTCTTTTTGTTTTTCCTTTGCAAAGAAATTCGATACAAAAAAATAAAACATCTGCCTACAGCAAAAGAAGAGTAGGAAAAAATAATACAGTAACTATTTGTATTGTACATACTATCAATAAATAAATAAATAAATAAATAAATATGATAGATGAGACACTGTCTTCGTGAAATACTTAAATCTGCAAACTTAAACTCATTAAAAATTGTTGTCGCTTTGAAAGGTTATTTTTTATTACTATTCATTATTTAATTTTTTTTAATTTAGCGCCAAAAAAAAAATATAAAAGTAACATATAATGAAATAATTTTTTCCTTTGTTTACTCGCGTTATTTACAAAGAAATCTGTACCACAATAGGTCGTACAGGTCCTGGGGTGCTGAAGAGATTCAGGCTCCCACGATTCTCGACCAACGGGACTAGTTGAGGTCGGATGGTCAGTCCGACGCTCGTCCGCCTTTAATCCCCCCCCCCCGAGCACCGGTAGCCTTTTGACAGAGGGCTGGGTCAATCCTAGGGTCCGTCTGGAAGAGTAAAAATAATAGAAAAATAGCCCCAACCACAGCTGGGAACTGGATCCGGGCACCTCCAGTACGCAGTTCAGCGCCTAAACCACTGGGCTACCGGACCCACGTTATTACATGATAATTCATTTAATTTTACAGTTCTTTTTTTTATCCTCCGGTTTTTTCAATGGACACTGCCTAAATATTACAAAAATATAGGCCCTGTCTGCGACGTTAACACTATAATTTTCAAGTTAAATAAAAAAAAACGATAAAATCTGCATTTAACAATTATATTTAAGAAGTTTAATGAAATCATCAAATAATATGGAGAAAAATATTCAGAGGAAATTGTTTATATAATATAAGCTTAAATAGGGAAAAATACATATATATTTTTCTATAAAAATTCTCACTAGTCAAGTTTTATTCAATTTATTTAATAATCCAGTTCGATTGCAAATAAAATTGTTCTTATTTCAATTTAAAAATTACTATTTAAAGTATTTGTTTTTTTAACTAAAAAAATTGAAAAAAAAAATTAAACAAGATATTTTTCGATAAAAAAAACTTTACGAGAGACTCAAATGTGCATCTGAGTAAAACACACATTACTTAATAATCGCTAAATAGCCTTTTAAATACTTTAAAGAACCTTAATTGGGTGATCAAAATAGCAACGTATATAATGAGTGTTAAATCGCGCAGTTAACATTCGATCGACGCTAGATGGCGACAGAATGCAATTCAACAGAAACAAATGAACAATCGCTGATGCGAAGGAAATCTGAAATTCAATCTCGGCGCCTGAAACATCTTCGGTTCTACATAAATGAAGAAAACGAAAACAGATGGCTAAAATAGATTGATTGTATCTCGAAAAATCTTAACCATAAAAAGCAATTGTAAATTTATTAAGATTATTATATCACAAAAATGAAATTTTAGGATTGTATTTATTGAAATGTAAGTATTTGTATAATCTTTGGCTTAACTTTTTTTATCGATTTATTTTGACGATGAATTAAAATAATTTTGGTCTCAAAAGATTATACTAATAGCGTAATTAATTTAATTGTTAATTTCTTCGCTGGGTTCACAGATACCTTGTATTCCGTATTTATGAATTAGTTTTGCAAATTAATGTTAATTATCTAAAATAAATCAATACTTCAGAGGTTTATTAAATATTCTTATTAAATAAACTTATTGAATAAACTTAATACTTTAAGTTTATTTAGTAATTTATTTTATTTATAAGTTTTAGTTTATTAATTTTCAACTTCTAAACTTTAACAAACCACACCAACATTACAGGCTTCTGTTTAAATTCGTTCTGTTGGCTGGTGATCGCAGTAGCCTTTCCCTTCTGTCCTACCTACACTCGCACGTGGATTAATAGGGTGCTGCTTCGAGTTTTAACCTTGAACACTGAAGCTACTGTCCGGCCACCTTTGGTGTAGATCCGTCGATCATTAGTCGCCTAGCAACATCCATTTTACCGGGCGGCTAGGACTACCACTACCATTAAGTACAAGAATTTGGATCTATGTAAATAAAGTTACTTGCTGAAAACAGTAGAACTTCGAAGTAATAATTAAGATTACGTTAATTTGGTTAATCGAATATCTTCTAAGAAATAATCGGAAACGAATACGCTAATCGAAAGGAGTAATACTTCAGAATACAGTAGAACCTCATTATAACGAACCCTATTATAACGGACGTCGCTTATAACGGATAGTTTTAAAAAAAATTGGCAGCCTACAATTAAGGTGAACACAGTGAAAGACCATTTAAATTTTGCTATTCAATATGTTGAACAATCGGCAAATGAAAATGTGTTTGTTTACTATGAACACTTACAGCACCTCCATCAGTTATTAACTGAAGAAATAAGCAGCAAACAAACCCAGCAGAAAATAAATTATTTTTTCAAACCAATGAATGTAAGCAATCAACATGAACCAGGACCTTGTTATTCTAAAAATTAATGCAACGTATATGTACACATCTTTTTCAAATCAACCTACTATGTTGAAGGCTGTTTTTTATTTGATATATGATAAATACTTTTTATAGCTAACTGTTATACTTTCATTGATGTACACTGTGCTGCATTACACCCCTATAAGAATTATTTGTTATAAACCGGACTTTCATTAAAACGGACAACCTTCAGCCTCTATTAGTCCGTTATAATGAGGTTCTACTGTAATTACCAGTGTACAGAAAGTAGACAAACTACTGTACTTTCGGATAATCGACTTTCTATTGTAAGTGAATTTCGGGAGGAAAAAATGTTATAAAGGCTTATTATAATTTCAACCAAGAGCAAAAGTAGAGAGAGGTATATTTATTCCAAATTCCCGAAGAACGGAACCATAACAAAACTTCAACAATAATGGAAAAACATGAGTGAAACTGTAAACTAGCGGTTCTCAATCTTCTTAAGGGGAGGCAGAAGTCAGTTGGGACGATTTGGAGGTCTAAGTTCCAATCATTCTGTAAGTGTTAAAAATTCAACTAAAAATATAAAAAAATTTAAATATAACAGTTTAAATAGAAATGAATCATATTCTCCTATTCTTGATTTTTGTATGATAGCCAATTTTGAGCTTAAATATAATTAATTCAGTTAATTTTTCGAAAGAATTTGCATTCTATTAAGTTATTTTAGCTTAAAAAGCTTCCATTTCTGATTCTATGAATAGATAAAGTAATAATCTATTGTTGAATTCAACATTTCCATTATGTTCCCAATAGTTGATTTTTAAAAAAATTAAAAACATAAATTTGATAGTTTTGATTTATGGTTTTTATTTTTTTAAATAACTATTGGGAAAGTAAAGGAAATCTTGAATTCAGTTACTAGATTATTACTTTATTTATTCATAGAATCAGAAATGGGAGCTTTTTTAAGTTAAAATAATTTAGTAGACCTGAAATTCTTTCGTAAAATTAACCGGTTTTGAGCTTAAATGTAATTAATTCAGTTATCATTTAAAAATCAAGAATAGGAGAATATGATTCATTTATATTTAAACTGTCATATTTTAAATTTTCAGAGTTTTAGTTATATTTTTAACACTTGCAGAACGATTTGAACTTAGACCTACAAATCGTTCCAACTGACTTCCGTCTCCCCTTAAAGACGAGTATTATAAAAACCAAAATTCACAAATATCGGAACTCACCCGTTAACACGTAAAAATATTAAAACATGTATTAATTTTCCTTTACGTGTGGAAATTTTCGTGTTTTTATTTTTCATAATTTAATGGGAAGTAATCAAAAAAGATCATTCACCTGCTGTTCACATAGCACTGAGTTTTCTTCAAGTACCATCAGCGTGTAAGAAACCCTGCTAATAACAGTTAGCATCATGTCAGCACGTAAAGACATCAATGCAGCCAAAAAATAAACACTGATTGAAACAACAACATCTAAATATCGTAGAAGATCCAATGACACAACAACTTTGTACAATTCGCGAGACATCAAACAACGCTCTCACTAAAAACCTCGTTTCAGAATTCAACACGAAAACTCTAGTCGGCGACAAGTCAACTGTACAGCGTTATCATCGGATCTGGTTTTATTACAACAACATAAAACTGATTTGCAGAATCATTATTATGTAACGAAATATCCAACACGGGAGAGTTAATTCATTTTCATTAGTTAATTTATCGTTGATTGTATTTTGGCGCTTTTTTGATTGTATTTAATTTTGGTCAAATTTAAGAAATTACCGAACATTCGGATGTATTCGCCGCTACTGGAATGGGCTCGGCGTCGCCTGAAGGGCAAAAGTGAGGAAGGAGCAACGAAATGGGATGGCAATCGGAATGGGGGTCCGTCCGATCGCAGGGGTGGGAGGAGGGGACGTAGATGATTTTTTTTTCCTTTTTTTTCTTTACTTATTTTTAGAGCTGCAGACGCATCTCGGTGTTGCAGAAGCACAGTGGGTGGGAGGGAATGGGTGTAAGAAAAAAAACCACACACAGACACATACACACAAAAAAAAGCCAATTGCACAGTTGAAATTCGACTGCTGTCTGCGGGGGCCAGAGTGAGAGGATTTGCGTACTTTTCTATTCCAATTTGAATTTCACAACTGCAATAAACGCTGCGAATAGCACAACACGTTGGGTTCTCGTTATTAGCCTACATGTATGCAATGCTTTCATTTGGCGAGTATTAGCCCACCCTCACCGAGACTCGATCCCTCCATTCCGAGAGCACTTCCGCATCCGGCATCCGGGCTACGCCCACCGCATACATATACCGCAGTTTGGGCGCCGTGCTAATATCCGGGGCTCCGGCGGAGTTTCTTGTAAACTCTAATTCGCCCACAAAACGCCCATTTGGCATGCGAGCCGGGAAACACCATAATTTATACGGCAATAATTCAAATGGTGGGGGCGGAGGGGGGCGGCAGAGCTCGTCGGGAGCCTCTTATGATGATTGTCTTTTCTATATCTTGCCATCTCCACCGACAGACAAGGAATGCCAAAGTAGCGAAAGTGTGGTACCTCAGCCATACGGTTGCTCCCGCCAAGAGGTCAGACACGCACCCATATGCACCCGCAATAAGACGGTCCCTAGACCCACAGATCACAGATGCTCATTAATTAAAAGACGTAAATAAGCAAATTAGTTACTAATCACTGAAGAAAATCCTGTCCTATCATCAATGACTGGACTTGCAAATATCCAAAACAGATTGATACATTTCAATGTACACCAAGTCATAGAATTTAGCCTTGTAACAAGAACTATCTCTATCGTTGAAAGATCCTTCAAATTACGTCAACATCTCTTAATTTCCAAGCAGTTCATGAAAAGATACAATTCTAAAGAAAAAAACAACTTTTTTTTATATTTTAAATCGTATTTCCTTTAAGCAACACCCTATAAATTGCATAATGCAATTACTGCATCTCTAGGAATTATTGCAATTTATACATCTCAGAAATACTTCTTTTTTTTTTATTTTGACGACACTCCGCAACAAAATTCCTGATTTTTTCAAAATTTGCTGTTAAATTTTGCAAATTAAGAAATTGTATGAATTTCAGTAATACGTGATTTCGTCTCAAAATTTTCATTTAGCTTATTTGGTTATTTAGCTTATTTGGTTAATGAATCACTGACAGTACAAAAAAAATCGTTAATCAACAATTCCAATTACACAAATTCTGATCAACAATCAATTTCAACAATTGAGTTTTAGCGTAAGAGCAGTGATCAAGGTTGTTTCGAACTTAGCGATTAATTTATCTTCAACTATAACATCAACGTATATTACAAATGATCAACCATCGGATCCGACAATTTTTAATTCATCAACGAATTATTTCCAATCATACAACTTTATTCTTTATTCAATCATACAACAGTGATCAACAGTTTTTTCGAAGAGATTTTAAATAACTCTATAATCAACAGTGGAATCTAACAGTACAGCCTGAATAACTCAATAATTCCATAATCAACAGTGGAATCTAACAGTACAG
>JAFIDM010000007.1:9414901-9450421 GCA_023159025.1 Thereuonema tuberculata | reverse complement strand
TTTTCGACTCAAAATGACCTTTGGAACCCGTATCTCTTCGCTTTGTCAACCATTTCCGAAACACCCTGTATATATAAATATGCAGATAAATAGATAAACTTCCGAAAGAATACGCTATTTCTTTTATGTATCAATCCATCTTATATTGTGAATATTTATTATCGTAAATAAAATTTAATTCCAGAAAATCATAATTTCACTGAAAAAACTAAATAAGAAATGAAGATGTTAACTATATAATAAATGAGGACGTTTTTGGATAATGTCAAAATTATGAGTCAAAGCCAAACTGTAGGCAAGGTCTAAATCGAGTGGGTTGACTAATTAGTGAGCTCACAGGATCCTTTTAGCGTCGCATCAGGGTTCCTGTAGAGTTGTTTATGTTGGACTAATCGAACGCTTGGCAAATTTAGAAAACGATGATGATACTCGGCACAGCGTGTTTCACAATGACATCCTCCATATTATCACGTTGTCTTTGTGTTATTTTCATTGTCACACAACAACGTCCAAACCATATAAGGTCAACTTTACTCCTTTTCAGGTTCTAGTCCTGTCCTTTTTTCTATTTCGAGAGAAACATTCTAGCAAACACTTTAAAACGGCCGATACCGTAAGTGATTTGAAACAACGGAAGAATACTTTATTAGTGGACGCCATTTTTAGAGTCGTTTCCAATATCAAAGAGAGGATCACCAAGTTGTCTGTGTTTGTATCACTCTAGAAACTTTTGAACCGTTGGATAGATCATCTTGGAACTTGGTATGCATATTCGAGGACAAGGAACGATATAACTTCTATATTTCAAATCTTTTGCAAGTGTCGCCTTGCAGAGAAATTGGATGGTGTTAAGCATCATTTCACCAAGCGCCAAAATTCGATTTTGAGATACCGTATTGTATTTGCATAAACGCAAAAAGCTTATGTATTACTTCACATTTTTTTATGGAATGAAGATTTAGATTAGATTAGAATGTGGTGAATGTGGGCTGCAGGAAGCCAAGCACCGCGACCAGTAGATCTATTGTACTAAACCCACGGAAATGAGGAGATGGAATAAAGATATTTTCATAAGACAATTCTGATCATTATCAAAATTAATAATATCTTTCAAAGGTCGTTAGTCACATGATGCAAATATTATTTCGTTACGATTAGTCGATTGACGTTCATTCAAAATTAATTTTCCTCAGAATTATGTTGAGATAGCAAGCAGGAATAATTTTTTTATAAAGAGTTTACACCTTTAGCTAGTAGATGGAGCAATAATCTCAAAAAATATATTTTGGCGCTTGGTCAAATGATGCATAACACCATCCAATTAGCACGAGAAGGCGACAATAATTCCCGTAGAAAAGCATTGGAATCTATACAATGGATTTCTATTCTATTTCTATTAATATCTCATTGTCTTAAACAATGAATATTAAATCCTTAATCCATTGTTTGATACAGTTAGAAATAAATCCAATAGAGACAATTCAAGTAAATAAAAGCAGATTTAACTTGGCTTTTTTTTTTGTCAGAAAATGGAAAATTTGTATTCAGTAAAAGTTATAGTTTGAATGTAAATATAAGTTTGATCGTCGGAAGCGCAGTGGTGCCTCAAAAGAAAAAATGAATAATAAAAAGTCACTAATGTAAAATTAGTGAGAAAATTCATGTGCCAACCGTTCGCCGGCCTCAAGGAATTTTTCTACAGCATAAAAATTCAGACTGTGCATTTGAATTATTAATAAACAACAATGAGTGAGACCAAATTGATGATCGCCAAAGAGCGTTAAACAGTTGTTCCAGGATGTTACTTGGTAAACAATTTGGTCTCACCCATTGGTGTTTATAAATATAGCTTTGTTCGTTTTTTTAATTTTTCACTGTTACACACTTTTTAAACAAAGAGAAAGAAAGAAATTTAAAGAAATAACTTTAAGTTAAAAGAGCTTTATTTGAGCTTTTATATAAAAAAGAATATTAAAATCACACAATCTAAGATTGTGTCAATGATCAAAACAATGACGGAAAACGATAAATTTATATAAGATGGAATTAAAATGGATTGGATTTTTAATTTAGTAATTTCTTCCAATCAACTTCAACACCAAAAAAAAAAAAAAAAATTAAGATTTACAGTGACCTGTAACAAATAAGACTTTTACGTTAAAAAAAAAGGCCAGAGTCAGGGCTTCAAGGATGATTTCCCAACCCAGAAAACAAGTCAGTCACAACACACAGGTAATTGCTAGTTTCATTTGCCAATACTTCCTCTCTGTTCTCCTACCAGCGAAAAACTTTACTTTTTTGTAGCACCTAAAAAATTTGAATTCGTATAAACACATCAAAATTTCAGCTCTTGATAAATGGATTAATAAATAGCAAAATATAAATATTAAAAATTATTTTAGGACACTAAAATAAACAAATCGGAAAAAGTAATTCTTTCTTTATTTCATTAATATTGTATATATGATGGTAACAAATAAAAAAAATGGTGTTTTAAAAACAGTAGAAGGGCCCGTTGATTTTTAGCCCAATCTTTATTTGGATAGTAATTTTGATCAGTTCACGTATGAAGACAAGGAAAAAAATTAATTTAATAGAACAGGGGCGTATGTAGGATATTATCTCGGGGGGTTTCAGGTTAGGAAATCGACCTCGAAAGTCGTGATCAAAATTTTGGGGGCAGGGGAGCAAAATCTTCTCAAACGGCCATCCTATAATAGGGCCTATACATATGGAAATGTCGGAAGGGGGTACGGCCCCATCGGTTTCCCCCCCCCCCCCATACGCCTACGTAGTCATTCATATAATTTTTACTTATTTAACTGCACAGAGTATAATAAAAATTACAGTAAAGACTACTACCTGTATAACTTTTATTGTGCATTTCTATAAATTAACGCTAACTAAATTAGGATGGTATAAAAATTTCAATAAAAAATTCTAATGACATTTTAATGACATTATCTGAATAATTTAGAATAAACATTTTTTACCGAGATATAAATGAAGATGATGCGATAAAGATAATATTAATGAGAAGGATATCATTGAATATAAAAAGGACATTACAATATTTTTTTTATTAATTTATTTATTTTGCTTCTAAACTACCGTATTTGCCGGCGTATAAGACGCAACAGTTTTCAGAGGCATTTTTTTGGAAAAAAGTATTGAAATTGTTGCAAAAAAACTTTTACATTCGGATTTTGAGACGCACTCATTTTTTGAGATAAATTTTTAGGGAAAAAAAAGTGCATCTTACATGCGGGCAAATACAATATTTCTTCAGAACCTAATGGCAGATACGTTAAAAGCTATATCAAAAGCTTTCAAATATCAAACTGATGCATTTTTTCTAGTTAGAAAAAAAGGAAATTGTTAAAAATGTATCTGAACTGATGACTTTTACAAAAATAATTTTTAAGAGTTTACATTTTAATGATAAAACAGCCGATGATTCTAAACAATTCTCAATGAAACCGTGAAATCAATAATTATTTAACAGCATCAATAATAAAACAAAAGTATTTATAATATAACTGTTAGAATATAACAAATAACTCTTATTTTTAAGAATATATAAATATTAATCTTATTTGTAATCTTCTGAAGGTCAAATACAAATGTCAAAATATTAAAAAAAAGTCCCAGATAAATTTGAAAATGTTAAACATAAATTTTATAAATAATATTTAATGTTGCAGCGTATAATATACTTTGCTAATATTTATATACATTTACTTCAAATAAAAATAATTATATATTTAAACTATACATAAATAAAATATTTGAATTATAAATAACTTAATTTTATAAATAATAAAACTTTATGTAGAAAAATGTGATTCATAAATTTCTTAAAATTAATTTTATTTTTGTTATCAGCATTTGTCATTAGCATTGCTTCGTCTTCAGAATGTAGATTTAAGTTTCCAATGCTTAACCCTTCGCTATTATAAATTTTTATAAAGAGTAAAAACTAAAATGAATAATGAGTTTACAATGTTAGCTATCCAACTATAGTTCATATTGCTGAAGAAGAATTCGATAAAAAATAAAAATTAAGTAGTTCGAGAGAATGTAAAGCTTATTTTCCTTAAAATGTTTTTTTTCTTAAAATTTCTTTATTTTTTTTATTTTTTCTTTAAATAGTGAAAGCGACGAAACCTCTCTCAAGAACAAGGCATCCATAATATTCAAATTATAATATTTACTGAAAACGTACAATTTTTCCATTTTCTGAAAAAATAATAAATTAAATTCATTATTTTTAAATTGTCTAAATCGGATTAATTTTACTGATATCAATCACGCGCAATGGAATAAGGATTTAATATTCGTTTTTTAAGACAATGAGATGTTAACAGAAATAGATTGAAATCCAATAAATAGATTTCTGATGTTTTTTTCTCGTGCTACTTTCTTGACAGGGACCCGTTCATAAAAGATTTCGAATATAAAAGTATAAGATCCCTAGTGCTTGAATATGCATACTCTATAAACTCGTTTATCCGAGTTCCGTGGAACCGTGCTCGTTTCAGATAAACGAAATTTGGTTTTCGTATAATCCGAAATATATTGTAATAAACACATACTGAATATGTTATTAATACTTATTGCATTAATTACTGTACATTAATGTTATTAATGGAGTTATAGTTTATCGCTTGTGTACGCTTTTAAATATTGATTATAGCGATGAAAAAATATTTTTGTGTAAAATATTCTAAAAATCGTTTCGGATAAACCAGATTTTCGGATAAAAGCGATTCGGATAAAACCGGATTTTCGGATAAAAGCGATTCGGATAAAACCGGATTTTCGGATAAACGCGATTCGGATAAACCGGATTTTTGAATAAAGAGATTCGGATAAACACGATTCCGATAAACCAGTTTTTCGGATAAACGCGATTCAGATAAACCAGTTTTTCGGATAAACGCGATTCGGATGAAACGAGTTTTTAGTGTACCAAGTTTCAGAAGATCCATTCACAGGTTCAAAAGTTATTAGAATGGATTTACAAACACACACACACTCACACACACAGATTTGATAAGCCTAATTGGAAAACAGGTAATGAATTTAAAAACAGAAAGTTGGGTTGTTTGGATTTTTCATTAGATGATTTTTTTGAATTTTCAGTCTGCCTTTAGGAAGATAGTTATTCAAATTATAAAAACAACTAAATTTTATTTAGAATACTGAAGTTCAGAATATTGTTAAAACGCTTTAACAATGGGCCTCCACTTCCTGACACAGACATGGCAGATTGGATTTGTAAAGGTTACGCTCGTCTAAAAAAGCAATGCTTCAAACGCCAAAACGCCGAGATAAATACAACGGGTAAATCCATTCGATAATGGACGAATTCAACATCGCAATCTGGGAGTTAAAAAAAAAAGAAGAAGACACACACAAATCTCCAATTGAGAACGGGAATCGCTAAGCAAGTGTTAGGCCACTTTTGTGTGTGTATTTGTATACCTATTGCCTTAACCGAGTTGTTCGAAGTACGTCGTGGAGGGGGTGGGGGCGTTTTCCTCCCCCTCCCGTCTTTTTAGAAATTACTGTAATTTGTTGAAATGTTCGACGGGGGAACGTCGTGTGAGCCAGTGAAAGCTTTCTACAAACTTCGTTTTCGACAAAGATAAAAGGAAACAGAAGGAAGAGAATGGAACGGAGAAAAACATGCAACAATGATGAGGTGAAATGGCAGGATGAATGAACGTTTTCAAATGCAATCGAAAAATGAAGGCATATATAATAAATTACAGCCTCAAAAATCATGCAGATACAATGTCATGATCTTAACAAAAAACAGGGAAGTGCTGGCTACAAATCACGGAATAAAGAATTCCCTTGAAAAGAAAACCAAAACAATACATTTTCTTGCTACTTTACTGGAGAAAGTGAATTGTAATTGCGAGAAAAATCACAGTGTTATGATAATTTCAATTTTCTATATGATTTTAAATTTATTAATTTCTTTGTTTCAATCGAGAAGCATTTTATTCTTTTCTATGTGAATTTGGAATCTATATTCCCAAAAATGTGGAATTCCATCTCTCAAAATGTGGAATTTTCTGTCTCAAAATCTGAAATTTGATCTCCCAATGAAAATTTGATCTCTCAAAATCTGAAATTTGAATCGTAAAATGTGGGATTTTTTGTCTTATGGAATTCGATTCCTCAAAATATGTTTCGATATCTCATATCTCAAAATAATGCGAAATACTAATGAGAAATAATAATTTCTCAAAATGTGGAATTTTCAGTCTCAAAATGTAGAATTTTTCTGTCGCAAAATCTGAAATTTGATCCCCCCAAACTGAAAATTTGATCTCTCAAAATCTGGATTTTTACGTCTGAAATATGGAATTCGTTCGCTCTCAAAATGTGGAATTCGATCTCTCAAAATGTGGAATTTTCTGTCTCAAAATCTGAAATTTGATCTCCCAAACTGAAAATTTTCTTAGTAAAAAAGAAAAGAAATTTAACATGCTGTAAATAAAGGAAAGGAAACGCAGCACTTGAATGAAAGGAGAAATTGCCTTTCTGATTAGATTATGGGAAGGAATTGGGAACGACCGTTTCATCCATATACGGACTCATCAGCCCAATCCCCGCCTTCCCTTAACAAAATCAGAAAGGCAAAATTTTCTTGAAAGAAAAGAGAATTAATCGTATTTAAAGTTTAAAAATTAATCAATAAATAATTTTAAATTAAATGAACTTTCTTTTTATTTTTTCCCTATTGCACTTATTATATAATGATTATTATTTATGATAATTATTGATGAAGACATTCTTAAGTCCTATCTTTTAAACAAGTCCTCGGTTTAAAAGTCGAATGAAATTGGAAGAAACTTTGATTTCTTTTAAAAAATCATTCAGAATTTGTTTTAAATATTAATAATTTTCTTGAATTTCAAATTATCATTCATTCTTTTGTACTAATAAAATCAAATCCAACGAAGGATTTCATGAGGCGGGAATCTGATTCAGTTAATTCAACACAGACTTGACTAACGGTGAAGTCTCCGTTGAATCAATGGTAGCCATTTGGGAATCCGTTATTTAAAATAATATCTCAATCCTCTTTTAATTTTTAAGTATATTTTTATACTTAAATTTTGCATTATTAGTTATGGATCATTAAACAAAGAATATCAACAAAAAAAGCAAATCGCGTTTAACGATGCTTACAAATGTGATTGTTTAGTTGATTATTTTCGACAGTGCACTTTATTCACAAGACCAATTCACTGAAAAATCTTCTTCAAAGTCATTTTTGTCCAAAGAAAAAAATACAAAGTTTAAAGATAGCTTAAAAAAAAGTTTTAACCAATTACATTATCTAACCTGCATATGAGCTTGAGTTGTTCAAGTAATCGATGTAAAGTTTCCACGAAACAGACTTAACTAGTGATAATGCAAATCCTTCACTACTTTTCTACTATAATTAGAGTATTATATTTCGAAAACCAGAAAACGGTCGTTAAATTGGTAAAACGAAGAGTCGTAAAGTCATTGAGCCATTGAAATTGGTTGGGAACAAGAAACAGAAGCATTGATTCCGTTCCTATTAATGAAATCTTTGATTTTGAAATACAATATTCCAAGCTGTTTTCTTCTCACTAAAACTGAGAAAAGTAGACAGTGCATTTTTATTAAGGATGACTTATTCTCTAACTTTCTAAGTATTTTCTTTTTTAAGAAAAAAGAAATAAAAATAGTCATCCAATTCTTTTAAGGAAGTTATACAATGTAAACAAAATTTCGTGTTAAGTGTAAGAAATAGGCCAAAGCAAAGCACGTGTTTGACTTGTTTGTTAAAAAAAATAAAAACATAAAAATTAGGATCAATGAAACGGAAAAAAATATCTACGATTTCAGTGAAAATTAAGAAAAAAAAGTCGCCATTTTTGCAATGGTTTCCTGATTTGTGAATTCTTACATGAGAAAGCATTTTATCACAAACTTCGTGTCAACCAAATGTTCTGATAAAATGTCTCTTTTTATTAAGCTTAATGAAATATTATTGAATTTTAAAGAGTGTTATTACATTTAATATTTTAAACATAATTACTTTTGGACTGAAAAAGCAACGAAGACTGATAGCGTTTCTACGAGTTAGATTTAATAATAGCAAATGTGATATTAGAATTAATATTTCAGATTGAATTGAAATGCAGATATTCTAAAAAGACTTTAAAATGCTTTTTGCTCCAAAACAAATGCATTTTCATTAAGATTTTTTTAAATTTGGAAACTTTTTCTACATTTGAATTAATAAAAGCATTAATGTATCTAGTTAAGAGTTAATAACAATTTTAAGAAAATAAATAAAAAAACCAAAGCTTTTAATTCTTCTTCTTGTTTTTTCTTTTTTTTCGTTTATATATTCAACATCAGCATACTGAAAATTACTTTCTAAGTTTCTAAAAAATTACTTTTTAAATCGATTTGACGTTTGTAATAAATTCAACATTCGTTTTTTATTATGAATACAATGCATTTAAACAGTGCATAAATGCTTTCAATAATAAATTTACTAATTAACGTCAACAATTTATTTAACAATTGATTTAAACAATGAATTCAAGAATTAATAAGCAAATAAATAAAGTACATAATTAAATTCAATAAATGATTTCAATTAATTCAACTATGGATTCAGTAATTGGTCTCAACAATGAATTTACTTATTAATTTCAACATGAATTCTATAATTAATACAGATAAATAAATAAAATAAATAAATAAAATTAAATTAATGATTTCAACACTGAATTCAGTAATCGATTTAAGCAAGTTCAAGAATTACTAAGTAATAAATAAATAAATAAATAAATAAATAATGATTTCAACAATTAATTCAACGATAGATTCAGTAATTGATTTCAATGATTTCATAATTGATAAATAATTAGAATGATTTCAGCAATTAGTTCAACAATGGATTCAGTAACTGATTTCAACAATTAGTTCAATAATGATTTCATTAAATGACTTCAACATTGAATTCAGTAATTGATTTAAACAAGTTCAAGAATTAATAAATAAATAAGTAAATAAATGATTCCAACAATTAATTAAAAGATATATTCAGTAATTAATTTCAAGGAATTTCATAATTGATAAATAAATAAAATGATTTCAACAATTAGTCCAACAATGGATTCAGTAAAACTGATTTCAGCAATGACTTCATCAAATGATTTAAACATTGAATTCAACAATCCTGCATGTGTACATTGAATTTAGGATATATATTCATATTAACCTCTAGCTTTTACATTTTTATTCGATCTATCGACCACGAATAGACAACTTCAAGATTCTTCAGAACAAATTCTTGGCTGAAATTCGCTTTCTTTTTAGAATTAAAAGACTCTTTTTAAGAGTTCAAGTAAAAATATTCTTTAGAATTTCACTCTGAGTATAAATATTACAACGCAAAACAAATTTGAAAGAACAAGTTTTTTATTAAAATAAAATTATCTATAATCTACATAAGCTATCAAATTTGGGGACTCATCTATTAAGCTACGCAAACTTTATCTTTATAAGCAATTCAACTCTTACAGATTAAATTTTGATGAAATGTTAAATCACTGAAAACAAAAATCACAGACACAGATCCGTATTTTACTCGACCACTAAGAGTACAAAAATTTTACCTTAATAATTTAAGTTTCGGAAAATTTGCTTAAAAACTGGAAAAACTTTTATAAAAAAAAATAAACTCAAACATCAATAAAATTCAATAAGTTTTTTATCCAGAATGCCTTAGATTTATCTCAATACGAATAATAATGTTTCCACGTTAGGTGATATCCGAATTTAACTGGGTATTTTGAATGTAAGTTACTGCAAACGCATTACATTTGTCGCATTGTTTTTTCCTCCCAGTAAAATTCGATATTCTCAATGAACCTAATGCTTAAAACTATCACGAATTTTAGGTAAATAATGTGGTATTTTCCATTATGCGTCACGCAAATTACTGCATGGAATCAGAGTAATCATTATTTAAACGAGAAATTTAAAAGCCAAGAAATATGTGCCGACAACTTGATTTTGAAATGTAGAACACTGTAGTTGACTGTCGCCCTCTCGTATTTCATTAAATAAGGGATTAATTAGGAAAAAAATTCATAAACAAATCCTTTAATATAGTAATTTTTATGGCTTCTATTTTTTTAAAACGCCGCATACATTCCTTTGCTGTTAGTCTGCAATTGTAATTAATTAATCTTTGGATATCGGTGAATTTTTTTTTATGTTCAAAATTTTATGTACCTATGTCAATTTTTTATTTTTTTCGATTTTAAAAAGAATTTTTATCGCCTGACGAAAAGAACCGGTCATGGGTTCCCGGTAACATGTTGCAATTTCTTAATTACTGTATATATGTTATTCTAAGTGTGCTAAGTCCCTTACTTCATATCTATTATCACACTTCTGTCATGGAATAATTTTTATGTCTTTTAATTCAAGAAAACTTAAACTATATTCTAACACTAGACATCTTCGGGACTTACTGTTCTTTATCAGTTTTAAAGTTTTATATATTTCATCAAATATCTGTACCAAATACGTCATGGATTATATATTTTATTAACAGAGATAAAGTCAAGTAGAATACATAATGTATATTTGTTTTAACATAAAACTAATGTTTTAAATTGAAAATACTGAAGTTTATATTTTTTTTCTTTAAATCCTTACAAAAAAAATATAGAAATTAGAATTCGTATAAATTTAGAACTTGGACTTCGAGCCTACATTTTGTTTAGAAAGCAGTCACTTATCCCCATCCCGCTGTTACCCTAAACAAAAAAGTTTCTACAGTATGTCAACCAACAAGTAAGTGGTCACTCACATGTCAAACATTTTTATCTTTTTTTTTAAAATAAAAAAAAATCTACAAAATAAAAAATGGAGGGAGGAAATGATGGTAGGAAGGCTTTTTGTACGGATGACTTGGAGGGGCGATTTCCAACGTGGAGTAAATGACTGCTCCCTCCTACCCTCTTCCCTCCTCCCCTTCTCGAATAGAACAATCATGGCATGACACAGCGAAAAAGACGACTCCACGATGAATGAATTCGGCAAACTATTTTCATTGACCTTCTGTTAGCGAACACCGGAGTCCCAGAAGAAACCGCGCCATCTTGCGGTTGCAGAGTTAACGACTGTCGTTTTTTGTAATCTGTTTCTACTGCTGTAAAACGCTTCTGCTAAATCAGTTACTTCTTAAAAAAAAGGCTTAATCTGTAATGAATTCAAATATATCTATTTACCAATCACTTAACACTCCCAGAAACATTGAGTGACTTATGATTTAAAACCAACAGTTTTAACGTGAGCATCTTTCTTCTCTGTTTGTCTCATAGTAAGCTAACCACGCTAAAACGGCTGAACGGATTTCCACAAAACTTGATACGTTACCTTCTTAAGTTAGTTCATAAATAAATTGAGCACAGTTATTTTGATCTTCATCATCTCCATCCTTCAAAACTTATCCTCGCTAAAATGGCTGGACGTATTTTTATTACAATTTATTACTTTACTTATCCAGCTTAAAACGTGAGCACGATT
Organism: Thereuonema tuberculata; assembly: GCA_023159025.1. NCBI lineage: Eukaryota > Metazoa > Arthropoda > Chilopoda > Scutigeromorpha > Scutigeridae > Thereuonema > Thereuonema tuberculata. Next base: position 9,438,811 of record JAFIDM010000007.1, on the reverse strand, counting down.
TATTTTTTTTAATCCACACCTCTCCAAATTGACTGATGCTCAATCCTCACTATGTCTAGGATGACCAAACGTCCCGAATTTTAATGCAGTGTCCCGATCAGTATTGTTTGTTTGTTTGTTTGTTATTTTTTATTTGTGAAATTATCTGGTCCGAATTGACGACGGAAAAATCTGGTCACCCTAGATATGTCATATTTCGAGTTTTAATTTAAGTTATTTTTTTCAATTTAAAAAATTTCTTCATTAATTTAAATTTCGAAGTCAAGGTTGCTTAAATTCTGAACTCTTCTCACAGCTCGGATATTACTACTCTGGTTGTAGTTAATACAAGAGGCTCCAGACAAATGCTTATTAAGAACTAATCGATAAGGATGAATTGTTATTATAAGCAACAATCGACAATTTACATTATATATCATATGTTTAAGATTCGCTCGTTGCTGTAACAACGAAATCAGATTTAAAAAGTATCAAGCCGAATTTACGTTGTGTAGATCAGAGCTTCCCAATCGGCGTGCCTCAAGAAAATTCTGGAAGGACATCCTAATAACTATTTATCTTCACATCTTATAGTCGAATACTCTACTGTAAATTCTTGGCAATGTTAGTTTTTATTCTGTTAATTTACTAATGTGCCTAAATTTTCTAAGATGTAGTAATTAATTAGGAACCCTCACCATTCCAATCTATTCACTATTTCCTCTCCCCTTATCACGATTGAAAATTCGGATACAAAAAGGAATTTACTGGCTCCATCTCAGCTCACGATATACGAAATGACGTAATACGCATGCGTTTTTCAAATACACACATTTAGCCTATCCGATAGCGCTATCTTAATTATTTTCGTAGCGCTACGACAGACGTTTCTTCTGTAACTGATGAGCTAGTTATTCCGCCATTACTCGTTCATCAGCGCCAACGCGTTATATCTGACTTTAAAACTATATCTAGAAAATGTTTTTAGATAGAACAGTGGTTCCTCAAGTGGAAAATTAAAGCGTCAAAAATTAAATATTAAATTTTTACTTGGAATGACATTAGTTTCAATTTACTGGAATTTGATGGCATTTTTTGTGTAGCATAGAAAATTAAGGAAAGTAAAAATAATACCGAAAAAAAATTCCGAGACATAATTTCTTGGAAACACACTTTGCATTATAATCTCGCAAAGCAGGGTTTTAAAATCGAAAAATATCGGTTGAAAATATTGGCTTTTATTTTCAACTGATACTTTTTGCTTTGTTTTCTAACTTATAATAATAACTTTTAAAAGCTAGAAATTAAGTAATTCTTATTTTTCAATGAATTCAGTAGACGAAATAAAACTTATTAAGAAAAATTCTTTTTAAAAACGAAGAAAAATTCTTTTTATTTCAAGGTTTGTTAACTAATTGATTATTTACGTTGTGAATAAATCTGAAAATGCTTTTCAATTTCAACTAATATAAATTTCACGATTCCTTTATGAATTTGTCAAAACTTTTTTATTGATCAAAGTAGTATTATCTGTAATAATGTTAATCTTCTATAATTTTTTTTTCTTTTAATGCTGAAAATGTTTTCGTTGTGTGAATAAGTGCAAGAATACGAAGCTAATTTTAAGAATATTATGTTTCACAAATCACTGAAGTTTTCAATGAATACAGTCTAAGACTACGGTAATAAAGGTTAATATGATCACAGAATAATAAATTTATTATCTATTTCCAGGAAATAATGTTGTAATAACCAATATTAACAGAAGCACAGATGTAAAATTGCAAAAAAAAATAAATAAATAAATAAATAAATTGGAATTTACAAATGGAATTGTGCAGATACTTCTAGAAATGTTACAGATGTGGGTGAAATCGAGGGATTATTATATGTTTCTCCGTTTTCTGTAAGTTCGAATTAAACAGAAATTGGATGAATTTTAATGAAATTTGGTGATGGAACTTCATATCTTAAATTATAACACATTTTAAGGTTTTTGAATTGATATAAGGTTTTTGCGATTGAGATATTACCAACTAGTGTAGGTCGATAAATTAAAGTTTTATAATAAATAAATAAATAAATAAATAAATAAATAAATAAATAAATAAATAAATAAATAATGAGTGAATTTTCAACTTTCAGCCCTTTACTTTCTTGTTGTTTTTTTATTAGATTAACCAAAACGAGACACAGTTGAAATTGGCGGGAACTGCGTGCGATTGATGCTAACGCGATATTAAGATGTTATGAGCTCGGACAACGAAGTTTTTCGACAGGTGAGTCCAGAAAACATTATTTTGACCACCAAAAGAAATTTTCAAGAGATGACGTAAAAGGAATCAGTGGATCAATGTGATTTTTTTTTCTTCTTTTTATTGAGAAGGACGACGACATCTCATTTGGTTTGCTGTCGTATGGAGATGAGGCCAGTCCTGGGACGCTGTCCATCAGGAGAAGTGGGGGTGATTGTGTCGGCCGTCACACGATCCATCATGACGCCACAATGCGCCATTGTTGTCGTCCAGGTGAGGTGCCGATTAATTCTTCAACGTCAACCGTCCCCGACTCTCGCACCCACCCACCCCCGAATGCGCGAACTGGTTCCCTATTGAGAAAATATGGGTCTCTGGTCCAAGAACTTCACGACATGTCATCGAGAAGAAGTTGTGGAAAAAATAATAAACAGTCCAAGCTTACAACTGGAAGAAAAACAACGTCCAACTCACAGATATGACCACAAAAGTGTATTTTCTCCAATAACATACTAAGAATCTTCTAGAAAGAAGTGTTAACAACATTTCAAACTGATTCAAAGGCTGGCGCTAACAGTCTCATAGGAACCTGTCAGCAATTCAAAAATGTTACCCTATTATTCTATGCAAATTTGTTTCATTATACCTCTACATATCGTTTATGTAAGATTCTATAAGATTTATACAAGACGTATAAGTTTCTTTAAAATCAAAAAGCTAAGAACCTAAATGCCAAATTTACAATTGGACTCAACTTATATAACGTAAAAACAATACATCTTAATACATCTTAAGTTTCCTGAAAACCATAATCTAAGGAAGTTATTGAGGATTAATTACTGTATTCAACATATATTACAAAGAATAGGTCCGTACATATAAATTTATAAAGATTTTGGAAAGACAACGCAAGATTCGGATAAACGTAAACCATAGCACTGAAATCGAAATATTCTGAAGGTTTCATTTGGGTGACAATAGCATTATCCAGAAGGAGAAGAAAATAATTATCGCTGTGTTTCGCAAACTGTATTTATTATCTAACTGTTAAAACTTGTATTACCTTTAAGTAACTTTTTCTTTTATTTACTGCAAAGATATTTGTGTTACTGCAAATTTATTTCTAAATGGTTCATTCTATGAGAATGTGTCAATTTCAGCTTTTTTCCGTTATCAAAATGTCTTCTCCCTGACCCTCCAAGTTCAAAAATAGCAAATGATGTAAACACCCAAAGAAACTGAATGTAATTGCCGTTCAAATAGCACTTCAATAATAAAACCCAAACTGTATCACCCTCTTTTAAGTATTTACTGATGAGTTATCACATAAATCTCGATTAAAATTCAAAAATATCAGGGAAAAAAAACAATGGACCAATACTGTTACAATTGTAGTTATTTCAACCATCAAATTATGGTGTTGCTTTCATTTCAGTAAAACAGTAAAATTCGTCAACAATATTTGAAAGAATAAATTTTGGTTGGTATGTAGTTCACAAAATTTGTCAAGTAACGATCTTTGATTATGATACAAAACTGAAATTACATCTAAATTGTTATAGATTGTTATAAAAAATAATGGTGTCTTTTCATATTTGTTACTCTTTTAAATTAATTAACCAAAATTTGTTTAATCAAACGTGGTTTTTAACTCTTTTGTTTTTAGTTTTTAATTTTTTAATTTTTTTTAAATTTTTTAACCAATTATTGAACGGTGCCAAATAAGCAGGCTTTAATCAAATATTTCACGACACGTTAAATATCTTTATTATCAAAATTTGTTTATTTCAGTAAAGTTCAATATTTTACATATTTGTCTGAAAAAAAAAATAAAAAATAAAAAAAAAAATTGATAAAAATTTTAACGCGTGCATAAGTTTGAGAAAGGATGTTTGACAAAAACGTTTGAGAAAGGACATCGTAATGGTATCCGAAACTAGTCATGTTTTTTTTTCTTATTTTTAATCATCTATGTGTTCTTCATTGAGTTTTTAACCTTTCATTAAAAAAATAATTAAAAACCTACGTACAAAGCTTATAATTAACACTTTTTCAGAATATTCTAGAACAAAAATATATACAAATAAATAAACGAATGTATTCATGTAAATAACAGCACTGTTGTTTTAATTTATAACGGTTTTTGTTCGTTGAACATTTTTTTCCAGTATGTGCTATTTGTAAAAAAAAAATAAGTACTTGTTGAAATAAATACTTTTATAACTTCCAACTTTAGTCGTATTTAGACAGTAGTTCCCAAGCTTACAAAATATTTTTTTTTTCAAGGAATATTTGCACATAAAAAGATCTCAGTTCCAATTTCATGGCTTTTTTTTTCTTTTTTCTTTTTCTGAAGCAAAAAAAAAGCAAACGATAAGAAAATATAAATAATATGAAAAAGCAGTCACCTCATTATTGTTTTTTCTTTTTTTTTTTTTCTTTTTTTTTGGGGGGGGGGTCACTTGTAATTAATAAAATACAACGTTTAAACAGTTGACAGGCATTTTGATATATTTTTTCTTTATCCTTTAAGACTAACAATATAGATTTGAAATTGCTTGTTTGTTTAGTCTTGTTAACCCTAAACAGTATAAAACTCTACAGGTGAACTACTGACATTCCTTTTTTATAATAAAAATAAGCCATAACTTACTAACATTTATGTTTTTGAAATGGATTATAAGATGTAAACAAATCACGAAGAATAGATAGAAAATTCCAGTAACGCTATAAGACATCTATGGCGTCATGTCTTCTCTCCTATTAGGATGCTTGTATTTTGAAGATTAATTATGTATAAGCGCATTGGATTCAGTATCTTCGTTGTCTTGTGTTGTAGTAGCTTCCTTTGCTTGTATCTTGAGTTCCTCTGTATACTTAATTGCAAGTTGCGCCACGTGCCGGTCACTGCGAGTGGTCTCTCTTTTGCAAGACGAGACAAGACTTGTAAGACATCAGGTAAGGATGTGTTAAGAGGGATGTAGGGGGAAGGGGAACTGCGAGAAACGTAGAGGATATTTCTCCCGTCTCTCTGATTATTTTTCTCTATTTTCTTCTCGCGCGATCGGGTCATTCATCACAGACGCGTGAGCACGAGCCGAGAATATTCCAATATTCGCACAAATATTAAAGGCAAGGCTAAAGAGACATGCGCGATTAAGATACGAGAGACACCTTGCCTACGCCCACCCGTCACGAAAATGACTTGTCCGGGTTAAGTACCTGGAAGAGACGAATGTCACGTGTCGAATGCAAAACAGTAACGATTCACAAAACGCAATTTCTCCCAAGAACGAAAGATTTTCATTCCGCTAAAACACGTATTGTATTTCGCAAGAAAAATGGCAATGCTATTACATTATTTTTTTCACAGAAAAAGAAATGCTGTTTTCAGGTCCCACCGCCCTCCCCCGTTCTTCCAATAAAAGACTCCGAAAATGTACCATAAATTTTTATCCAAAAGGTTATAAATTGTTTTCCACTATATAATGAATATATTATCCACTATTATCAAAGACTGTACAATCCCATTACCTATTTATGTAGGTTGTAATAATTGATGTGAATTAAAGACTTGGACTAATAGTGTAGTTGTATTAAGATGGTATTTTGAACATTCTCGGATGTTAGTAAATTTTTCATCATTGCTCGACTTCAACATATGCCAAAAATATATTCTAATATGAATAATAGACTATAGCAGCAAATACAACGCTCCAACAGTCAAATAGCATTCTAATGTCTTCAAACTGCGAATAATTAACATTTTGCGTAATATTTACCTGCGCATTCTGATTTTTATGCGCTAAAAAAATTCATAGCGGCCGCGTGTAGCGTGCACATGAATTTTCTCGCAATTTATCCTTTTGGCGAGTTTTTTATTGTTGTTTTAGCTTTTCGGGCTCCACATTGATTCCGACTAGAGAACTTTAATAGAAAGAAATACATCCAACAATGAACAAAATCCGTTCCAACGATGAATAATTCTTTCCAAATGAACCATCTATTCCAAACGAATAATTCATGACAATTAGAAACAACCTATTCTAAGAATGAACAAACCTCATTCCAAATTATCCAGAATTATTTAAGTTACCCAAAACTCATTCTAGCATTGAATAATTTATTCCAATCTTAAAAATCCAAAATTTGAAAATATCTAATCAAATGGTAAATTCTTAACAATACGGTTAATCTATTCTAACAATAATTACTATATTTTATCAATATGTAACATTTGTGAATCGGAAATTCATTTTAGCATTAAAAAGTTTATTCTATTCATAGGGAATTCATTGGAAAAATATTTTGAAACAATCTATACTCTATTCCAATAATGAATAATCTAATCCAACAATAGATTAATCCATTTCAACAACGACTAATCCATTCCAATAGCAATAATCCATTTCAACAATGAATAACTCATTCCAATAATAATCCACTTTAACAAGAATAATCTATTCCAAGAACGAATAATCCATTTCAAGAATGAATACTTCGTTTCAACAAATAAATATAGACTTCAATAATGAGTGTAACAATGATTAATTTTCTTTAATAATAAACAATCAGTTCCAAAAGTGAATAATCTATTTCAATAATTTATTCTTATAACTGAACAATCCTAACCATAAATATATAATCTATTCAATCCAAATCATTGTTTAATACTGCTTCAATAAATAACTTATTACATCCATAAGTAACCAACTCTCTAATGTTTTTAATAGATCTGAACAAAAATATCCATTCCAGCATCAAACTGCCTATTCCATCAATTAATGATCCATTATAAAAATGAATATTGTCATTCTGTTATTAATATCCACTTCCAACAATCCACATTGAATTCCAACAATAAATTATCCATTAAGCAAAAATTAACTAATCTAATACTCCACAATCAAGAAACGATATTTAGTTACTTACTGCAATAAATATTTAACAAAATTAATTAATCCATTATAATCGTTTAGCAAATTATTCTAACAATGAAAAGCAATTATAAAAATGAATCATCATTTGCCTTTCAAAAAAGCAATTAATGTAAATTAGAAATCTCTTATAATTTAGAATGTAATAGATCTATTTTGATTAAATGGCAATTAGAAGTTATAATTTTGTAATTAAAAAAAAAGAAACACATGAAAGATAATGAAACAATTTTTATCCATAGTCGAGATGCCAGATTAATGTCATACACTTATATGATACCAAACTTTTTTTGGAATAAGTAGGAACCCGTAAAACAGCTGCATTTACTTCTAAGTAATCATTCTGAGTTGCAAAAAAGCTAGCATTGCAAATCAATTACTATTAAATTATTATTTTTTCAGTATATAATTGTTATATTTATTCTATCATTATAATAAGAACATGTATTTACTTGTACAGTTGTTAATAGATATTTTAATATTACTAAAAATTGTCTCTCTTCTTTTTTATTTTTTTTTATTTTGGTATATTATTATTTTTTGTTTCTGTCCTGAAGTGTAATGTAAACACAATTAATTACTGAATAGAAATAACTTGTTGAATTGTAATTCTATGGAGTTTTTAAACTTTCATTTCAAAAAACTTTTAATTGTTCTAGGACATTAATCTGGTATCTCGATTATGGATAACAATTGTTTCATTATCTTTCATGTGTTTATTTTTTAGTCTTCTGATACAAGTATCAGAAGACTTATATTCCCGTTTTGTTTGGGGACAAGTATCATTAACATCTCATTAGCAACAATGACAACAATCGCAACAATTGCGTCTTTCGCAACAATCACATTTATAAGGAAATTAAGGCAATATCAATTATATTTTCATAGACGTATCAGAAGACAATGTGAAGCATTGTGATTAGGTACTAATCGCTATCCCTACCTTGCTTTTTTTTATTTCAAAATTATAACTTCTAAAAACCATTCCTTTTATTAACACGGCGTATCTGACAATGTTTGGGAACACTCCCCTACACCGATATTCTCGCAGAAAACTTTTCCATTGCAAAAGCAAAACTCACTCGGGAATTTGCAACATGATCGTCAAGTTACTGGAATATTCTTACTTCTTTTTTGCCGGAAACCGGATTACTGTTTTACTTTTACATTCATAACGGCAAATTTCTTTCTGTCTTTCTTATCTTTTTTTCTCCACTCTACTAAGAATGATCTGTTTCTTATTTTGATTTGAATGTAGTTGAAGGCTGTCATTCGGAAAGCCAAGATTAGATGCATGAAGTATTTTGTCTCGTTAGCACCCACAACTGAGACCATGAAGAAGAAGAAGAAAAAAAAAGAGAAGGAGTGAGGGTTATTGGCCTGAGTTTTCTGCATCACCTGTCGTGATTACTAAAAGAAACGGTCCGTTTTGAGAGAGGAGGAGGTGGGATATAGGTCGGATACGACTAATTGGCAGACAGGAAACCAGCGATTCGACTTCACACCTTCTGAGAATGATATCGCAATCAGATGAACTCCAAATGGAAGACTCTAAGCCTAATGGAACACACTTTATTTACATATTAGGATTTTTTTTTTTGACATACCGGTATGGTTATAATCAAAGATATTATTCACTTAGTATCAATATATTATCAAATAATTCATACAATTCGAATAAATACTACATCTTTATATACAGTTACCGTTGTTAAAAAGGTAAATGATACATAATCAAAATCTTCCGTAGTGGCCATTTTGTTGAATTATTAGGCAAGTAAAATTCGTTATTATTTAGACTGGTTAGTTTAAAAGCTTTGTTTTATGCTTTAGACAAATTCCTTTTGAGCCTAGTAGAACGCAGGCCAAGGATTTGATATTTTTTCTACTATTGTTTATTTTTGGTTGGGTTGTGCTTTTGTGGAGTGCCACTCCCGGGAGCGAGAATGGGTTTCTTATTTGTTCGCACCTTCTGAGCCTGTGATCGGTGGAGTTTAGCTAGCTGACAAGTCCTAAAGAGGACGAAACGGCCGTCCAAGACTCTTTCCGGTGACAGCATGAGGTGCGAAATCTTTTTGGTTCCTTCGTGCCTTCGATAGTTATCATTTTGTTAAATTATTAGACACGGAAAACTTGTTATAACACTAAAAACTCGTTTATCCGAATTTGATGGGACCGCGCACGTTTCGGATAAGTGAAATTTCGGATAATCCGGAATATCTTGTATGAAACATGTACTGTACATGTTATTAACATTAATTACATTAATTGCAAGTACATAAATGTTAATAATAGAGTTACAGTTACTATTACATAATCTCTTGTGTACGCTATTAAGTATTGATTGTAGCGACGGAAAAATGTTTTTGTGTATTTGTTAAATATTCTAAAAATCGTTTCGGATAAACCAGATTTTCGGATAAACGAGTTTTTAGTGTACAAACTTCTGTTCTCCACAAACACAGTTCTCTCATTAAAAGAAAAATATCCGTAAATAATTACGAAGAATAAATTAAAACCGATAAACAAGTGATACCAAAAATACAACAAATGTTAGGTTTAATTGAAGAAAAAAATTCGATACACGAGATTTACTTAATTAAACAGATTATTTATATTTATTATAAATTTTAAAATAATTGTTATTTTCACAGTTTAATTAGTATCATAACATTTGTAATATGATTATTAAGTATTAATTGAAAAACTTTCCAAGGAAAATTTAAATATGTATTTGTTAAGGTGGTAAGGAGTATCATTCGGAATTTGGTATCTACTTCGTACCGATTCGGAGACCGTTGAATTTAAATTATTGAATTTTTGGCGTTCTGTACTTCTAGTGGCGCTTGGCTGGGGATTGGAGGTAACGGGTTCAATCCCCAGCCTCGGCGGAGGGCAGGGATTTTTCCACGCCCCATTCTCCTCCAAACGGGTCCTAGGATTTACCAAGCTCTCTGTAGAATGGGTACCCGGTTTCTTTCCCGGGGGTACAGGCAGGCGAGCGTTGGGCTGACCACCCGATCTCATCTCAGTCGCGTGTCACCGAAACGTTGGAGTCATACCTCCAGCGTCCCAATGGGCCACAGTGGGGGGGGGGATACTTCTAGTGGACAAACTGTACCTTTTTTTTTTTAAATTTAGTGTGACTGTAAAAATAACACTTCCTGATACTGTATTAGTTATTAATTAATTAAACTCAATTAAATAGTTAATTCCTCATTGTTTCGCTACGTAATATTTCACCTAAATAAGAAAAATATATATCAAAAAAGAATGGAATATTAATAACATCTATCCAGAGACGTTTAAAGATATCTGAAACTTACACTCTTCTCATTCCACAAGCGCCGTAAATACACGAGGCTTCCCACAATAGAAGCGTTCTAAATATCGCTAAGTTTATGTTTTTACTGATATGAAATCCAGAATTGATTGTCACAGACTCTAGTTGAATTAAGAAAACGGTAAACATATATCTTCCAGACGCAAATATAACGTTTATATTTACATAGCGCAAAAACGATTTGAATTGATTAATAGCTATAAATCATTATTCAATTAATGATTAATAATAAATAGTTATAATAATAATAAATAGTTATAAATCATTAATCAAATAATCGCAAAGTCATATAAAATACGAAAATAAACTTTAAATATCTAATATAAGAGTAAATATTGACAGTGCAGTTTAAGGCAGTTATACGCTATTAAATTCAACTGATTTATTTAATTCACTTCTTTCAGCATTTCTTAATAAGAACAATATTCATTAAGAAAAGTTTAAATTTCAAGTAGACCCGGGTCTGAATATTAAAGAAATCTTCATATATTTTTTTTTTTTTTTAAACGAAGAGGAAAAAAAAATACGACTTTCTCCGCAGTGCATTCCTGAATCCGCTGGGGTCCCCCTCCTTTTTATGTCCAAAATTACTTTAAATCTGATGCATAATCACCTTCATTTGCATAAGTCTCGATCTTGCAGCGCCTTGTGTCTCCCATCTAGTGGCGCAGGAAAACAATGCGTTGAGTAATCAATAGGAGGTCGTCTCCAAACCCAATAGATATTGTAGGGGTTGGGAAAAAAATGTTATTAGCTGAGTCACAAAGCAGATGTGGTAATAGGACTACAAAGAAATATCTAACAACACACTGAGTAAATATACTTTCATTCTGAAGGGGAAAAAATTTTCGTTTCGCTTTTAAAATCAAGATTATCAAGTTCTATTTACAAAATAGACCTTTTTAAATTCGTATGGAAATGTACATACGAAAGGGTTCGAAAGGGTTTGACATTTTATTTAATTGTCTTTTGTGTCAAACAGACTGCGTACTGTTTTAAATGAATTTTGTTACTGTTGTTTTGTTTTATTGGAATATCACTACCGGGAGCGAAATTGGAAGACATAAACACTCACTGAGTTGTTCATCAACGTGATAACTCTGGCTGACGAGTGCTGATAAACACGAAACATAAGTCGTAGAGTCCAGATGATAATACTTCATTAAGTGCTTATAAGAGTATGTGTATTTCGCTGTTTAAAATGATTAATAAGGATACTGCACAATTAAAAACATAATTAAAAATCTTCATTAAAATCCAAAAATATACATACATAAAAAGAGCCTTTCTATCTCCTACACGGAGATCGTTGTAAACTATGTATTTGTGTAAATATGTATTTTATCGCTATATCTTCACAGGGTTTATCTAACATTGTAATAACAGCAGAGCAGAATAAAAAAAAAGGTTTATAAGGTTTTTAAAATAGTTTATAATGCTTTAGTAATTTTTTTTAGTCTAATACTAAAAAAAAACTAGAAAGCAAAGTAATAACTTTGAAGTCACTATTACACAAGTTTCCAGAATTCAGAACTTGAAAATAAATAAAGTAGAAAAAAAAGTAACGTGTTTTGAAACGTATATTCTAACCAAAGCTGTATCAGCATTTTGAATAGGAAAAAAAACCTTGAAAGTCACGTGAGATGCAGGAACCGAATATTTAAATTTCTGGTTTTCCAACAATACTTATTCCTTTATACTTCACTTTTTGCGTAATAGACTGTAAAGTATTGTTTATGTTAATATTTTAATATGGGGCTGAGGAGTACTAAGGTAAAACATACTGCTTAACAGACAAAGGATATAAGGATAGTAAAGATTTCACATGAATTTTTCTGAGAATATATAAAAAAATTAAAAAAAAAATATTTATTTTTTTTACTATATTATGCCAATTTTTAAATAAGTAAACCAATTAAAAATTGATACTTAAGTTGTTTGTTAGTTGTAAACTAATTGGGTAAGACGAAGCAGTTAAAGACAGTATTCTATTTTAAAAACATAAGAAAATCAGTCTACTCCTTTTCTAACTAAAAAAGAAAAAAAAATGTTTCAGGAGTGTAGTAATATTCTAATGAATTTTTGCATTCTCGAGTTTTGTTTTTTTTTCCCGTTTTCATAGTAATATGCTTCCTTGCTAAAAATTGTTATCTCAAATTAAGCTCATTTAAACTTTGAAGGGGAAAAAAATTATGAAATTTCAAAATGATCACATTTTATAAGAATGTTTCTATATTCCACTCAAGAATATATCATCACTCAAGAATTGTTCACATTTACCTGATCTCATTTTACAGGTAACATTACAATTCTTCTTCTTCTTTTATCGACAACGGCCAACTGTGGACCACGAGCTAGCCCTACCTGACAACGTCAGGATGAGGCTAGGAAATTGAAGAATGGGGGCAAGATTCACATCTCAGCCAGAAATAACCCTGAAATTGTAAGTTCCAGGGAGAAACGGACGAAACACAGAAGAAGAAAGAAACAGCCATGCCCATGCCGGGATTCGAACCCAGGTCCGACACAAGGGTCACACGGCAGACCGCCGTCTAGACCGCTCGGCCATGGCGGAACGGCAACATTACAATTATTATTTTTTTTTTTATTATTTTTTTTACAATTCATTAAAAACTGAAAACAAACATTTTTTTTAAATTCTTTTAAAAAAGCGATGCTTCTATCGCCATTATTGAACTAAGTTCATCAACTAGATGGGGGCAAGCGGAAAGTCTGACGCGTTACCTTGGACCGTTCCAAAAGGGTAAAGAGGGGGTTAACCCTATCTCTCTCAAAGGCTACGATTAGTCTATAAATTGCAGGCGGCTTATTCGGAGACAATAATGTGCTCTTTATTTGTTTCGGGAGCCCAATTAAGATATTGATCAGACGATGACAGTAAGGATAGGGTGGGGGACAGAGGCTTTAGCACACAGGGGTGGGTGTAATTTAAGTGACACCTTTGAAAACCTATAAATAAACCCCCCCTTCATTCCTTAAAACAATCCGAAGCTTAAACCCGTATCGGACAAATTTATTAGATAGAATAAAAAAAAAAAAAAAAAAAAAGTCCAAAGCAGGCGAGACAACTTTATAGAGTAATTTTGTTAAACTTTGGTAATGTACGACCTGAACATAATGAAAATCATGCACACATAAAAAAAAAAAAAGAGAGAGACTTTATTTTCACCATTTGATAATGGTTGGAACAACATCATCGAAAAATAGTGAAGATGAATGTTTAAAAGAAGATTTTGAGAAACAATAGGTCGTAAAGGGTTTGATTATTATATTAATTTTTAACTGTTCAATTCGGAATAAAATTTAGATTTTTAAAAAATGACAAAAATTTTTTTAAGTACAATATAAGTGCTGTGAATATCGCGTCATCAACGTCGACGATTGTGAACTGATGAAGGCTAACAAACGCAACGTTTTCTGTCAGTGTATTAATATTTGTCGACGTTTTAAAAAAAATATGAAGTATTCTTTAATTAGTTCAATTAAAATCAGTGTTTATTTTTATTATTACTAGTTAAGAAAGTGGTGCTTCAGTGACATGAAAGCCAGGCTTTTTTTTGTTTTGTTTAAATGTGCATTTTTTTTTTTAAGTAATTCAATCCGTAGACTCGTTAACATTCTATGAAATTCTCTAGATTTCCCATAGAATCACCTGGGGAAAGATACTGAGGTGGTTTCCCGTTGCCTTCCTCAGGATGTCATTACGGAATGGCCTCAGACCCGAAGAGAAAGTGAAGAAGAGGCTGACAAAAGGAAATTGAAACAAAACAAGCCGCGACTGGGAATCGAGCCTTGCGCCATAACGGCAAATATGCAAATAGAAATGAATATAAAAATATCAAAAAAGTATTCCCTCATTTCCACATTAAAAAGAATAAACTTCGCTGACATTTTCATCACAATTAATTACAAAATTTATCACCAGTTGTCGCTGATAATATTATCATAAATCAGGCCTGAGATTATAAAAATAAAAAGTGGATTTTGAATTAGAATTTAACAAAAACAAAAAAAATATTCGGCTTACATTATATGTACGCAACAACTAGAAATCATGAATGTATAATTAAAAAAATTAAGTCTAGTATTAAATATGAAATACTACCCTGTCAATCAACAATGGTACCTTAACTATAACATAACATGCTATGGGAGGTACTTTAATAGTCACTTACACTGCAGCCTCGTAAGGCCTATTGTGTATTCCAATGTCATTCAATCCTGCATAAGTTCTAAGATTTTAATTAACTGTAGTATTTTATGCAGGGATAGTGGCGAATAACTAGAAGGAATGGGAAAACTCATTCCTAGCATATTGTATGTACTCTAACTAGATAAATATTAAATATAGATCTTATCTAAATTACCGATATTTTGATAAGAAGTGAAATGATTTACTATGAAAAAGGTTTTCAAGTAAAAGAAAAACAAAAAACTTAAGCAATTAACAACGAAGTGTTGTTTGTTTTAAGGCAACACTCCAAACAGGATGAAGTTGTCAATGAATAATGACAGATTAATTGGACTCTAGCCGACTTTTCTCACCTAAGTCAGAGAAAAATAGTTATTTCCAAACCTCTTTTGTTTTTCGCTTGGTTGAGTTTTAGAAACCATTTTTTTTTTTGTTCCATTCATTCAAAACAAGCATCTTATTTCACCCTGGCGGTGACAAAAAATACTATCTCGGTCTTTACCTTCTAAATATTGCATTCAGCAAGAAACAGAACATTCTAGAACATGCTAAGAAAATTTGTGAGAATGGAAAAATATCCTAAACTCTCTATAACTTCACTTGAAAAATTGATAAGAAATTGACACGAAGATAATAAAAAAAATGTTTACAAACTTTTTCAACAATAATTAACCATTACTAATAGGAATTATATTCGTAATTTTGTACAATAATTAGTAAAATTCAATTTGAAATAAAATTCAAGAAACACACATTTTTGGTTTGAAAAATGTGTTTTTCTTGAATTTTATTTCAAATTGAATTTTATTAATTGTTATTGACACACGTAAAATATCTATCATATAACAATAATTAGACATTATAATAATACACCAGCATCTATATACAATGTATCTATATACTATGATCAGAGTAATGATACTAATGAGAAAATTACTATTACTATAAAATGTATAATATATGTGGAATTATTCATAATACGACGAATTAACCATAACACGAGCTTTAGAGAAAGCGAAATAAAAATACTAATATAGCAATTTCATTTCAAACTAATAACTTTACTTTTAAAATATATTAAAAATTCTCTAAACCTTAAGTGTATATTTTCTTTTTCTTTTTATTTTCGATGTATGGATATTTATAACGGCCAAAGGATGTTATCGTAGTTTTTTAAAATCTAAAATATATCCCTTTTTAGAGGGATATATATACGTTTTATTTTCTTGTTTAGTTTTTGATGTTTATTTATGTTAAAAAATTTTATATTAAAAGAAGCGATAATGAGTCTTAAGTATTATTTAAAATAAAAAAATATATAAATTTCTTAATTTTCAATAACTGTAGGCAAGCACTTTAAAAATTTAAATAAATATCTTAAAAATATGAATACCATAAAAAATTACAATTAAAAATTCATATTTCTTTACTATATTTATTCATATCTTAAGTGTATTTGCCTGAAGGTTTTCAAATACATGTTAAATTTCCAATAAAAAAATTTTTCTTACCTAACCTGCGCAGAACCACTTGGAAAGAACGATTTTGAGTGATGACTCTCATACACCGGTATAACCTAGAACAAACAAAAGACAATCAACTATTAAGTCACACTAAAAATTTATTTACAATCAATCACAGAAATGTAAATATATATGTAAAAAAAAAAAAAATACCTAAAAAAATAAGGTAAAAAAAACCTTAAAATACAAAAAACTTTAAGTGTCCTTTTTTTGAAAGTGTAAGAATCCTAAAACAAGCGCTGTTTGTCTGACTCCCAAAACAACAGTGCAGATGAGAGAAGACAATCTAAGACAATCTATTGGTAAGTGAGCTATGACAACACAAAGGGAGGGAAAAAAAATGAAGAGACACGCATTGCATCCTAGGATCACTCAAGCTCACAATATGATGAACAAAAGTAGGTTCGGAAGAGTGAAATCACCCACACATACTTATTACCCGTAATTATCACGTTTGAGAAGAAAAAAAAAAACTCGATTGGATTCAATAGACATTATGGAAGGATATATATAAAAGTATATTTTTTTTTTTAATTCACAGAACAAAAATTACGAAAACAAATACATAAAACAAAGAATTTCTTTCTTCTATTTTTCAAAATAGTGGTTGTCTCGTTTTTTTGTGGGTCTGCTCGAAACGGCGTTCTACCTTCCCAACAACATTACGTCAATGTTTGCTTGCGCTTACATCTGTGCTTCAGTGTATTATGTTTTTACTGCTTTGTTCAATTGATAAGTGGCTGATGATGCATTTTCATTGTTTTAGTTTTTGTCTTCTGATAAGATCACAGACTAATATTCCCGTTTTGTCTGTCCCGTAGACAAATATAATTAAAATCTCATTAAATTATCATTAAGCACAACAATCGCAACAATCGCAACAATTGCGTCTTTTGCATGCGCAACAATCACATTTATAATGCAGCTCTGTAACAACCACAACAATCACAATAAACGCAACAATCACATTTAAAATAATAAAATTAAAGCAATATCAATTATATTTTCTTATCACAAGACGTTGCGAAGCATTGTGATTGCTTTACCAATCGCTTTTCCTACCTTGTTTTGTTTAGAAATAAGATTTGAAATAAACAAAAGACAGCCATTTTGTTTCAAGATGGCACCAATTAGAATTTTACTAATTCTAATTTTAATATATATTTATTTATTTTACTTCTGTTATTTATAACTGGCTTAAATTTTTTTTTAATTTTTTTTTTTTAGAAAATAGTTTTATAATATGTTGTTTCTAAAAAAAAAAAATTAAAAAAAATTTGAGATAATTAAAAAAGACAACCATTTTGTTGCAAGATGGTGACTGTAAGTGAAAATCTTTTTCTTCGATCTTTTCAAGGGATTGAAACCCTAATATTTATTTATCACAATTACCAAGTCATAAGATATGGGACGAACAGACAGAAAGCAAGTGGAAAGAAACAGATGGATTCCATTTTTCTAGAAACAAAATGGTGCTCATTCAATAAAACTGTGCCATTTTGTTTTAGGTATATAGATTAAATGAATAGTCTTCAAAATTTTTAAAATGTTCTTTAAGTATTCATTAACTTTGGTAGATCTACGATTACTTACGTTAATGAACGAAATAAATAAATACATTTTCTGAAAGTGAAATTAATTAGTTAACTGACTCTTAGCTAAGATAAAAAAGCGATTTCAAATTTTACATGATACCAAAGCGACCGCGACCCCCGTACAGGTTTCATTCCATGTAGCTCGGAACTCGTATTTTCCTCCACTTCTACAAATCGTAAGGGTTCCAGTACGACATGAGTCATGTCTGTCCGACTTGTAGTTTGGGCTGAAGACAGAATGAACGAACGTAAGAACTTCCCGCTTTACATTTTCTTAAACTTTTATAAATTTAAGAAAAAAAAAAGATTTTTGTTTTGTTTTTGTCTCAGTTAAATAGTAATGAAACTGCTTCATTAAATTAATTTGTTTAATTTTTGCTGATTTAAATTATTTCCTCTGACTGAACCTATTAAATCTTACTTCTCCACTTCAATGGTTCTTTTCTCTCTGAATGCAGATTATGCTAAAACGGTTGGACAGATCTCCTTAAAATTTCGTACGATTCTTATTTATAATCTACATTATAGTCTTATATTTTATTTGAAACATGAGAACGATTATTTTGTTTTCTACCATCATAAATGACTTCCCGCCCGTAGCTGCAAACTCATTCGATAGCTGAGAATATATTTCCAGAGTTTTACTTATCTAAGAAATATAATAAGTTTTCTGTAATCGCTTACAGATAGCTACAAATTAAATGGACCAAATTTATTCACTGATGTATCCAAATATATGAATTGATGAGTATTTTCGCTATTTCTTTTCCATTCGCTTTTTTGTTATCGCCATTATTCTCATCTTCTGTATCAGCACGGACGAGACCTTGTTTCGGTGAATCGCCGGCAGGCGGTGCTCTGTGGTGTTGGCAGAAATTTTTTATGAACTTAACAAACCCGTAATCTGGATTGTCATAAAAGCCTAGCAAAAGAAAACACCATAAAAGATGTTTATAACCCAGTTCTCCTTATCTCTTAATAGGAAAATTAAAATCAATAGAAAATTAATTGTATAACGTCATGTATTCGGACGACACTACGCCATCTGACGTCGATCATCAAAATTAAAAAGAAAAAAGTATTTCCGGAGCTTCAAGACACGGAAAAAAAAATGAAAAAAAAAAAAGGAAGAAATAGAATGAAGATATTTTGATTCAAAAAGAAGCAGTAAAGTAGACATAACTGATTCTGACAAGAAGTTTTATCTGTTAAAGAAAAAAAACATGACTCCAGTTAAGAAAAAGAAAATCATGTAGTTTTTTTGTGTATGTGTTTAAAAATAAAAATAAAAAAAAGTGGCAAATATAATTATTATTGATACATTTTAAAATTACATGATAGTGAACTAAAATTCATAAAATATCATATCAATCATATAATAATATATTTATTAATATAAGTATTAATAAATTGCTATCTTTTCAAGAATGCAGAAGATGCATATCTCCTAAGTTACTCAACAATAAATTATTATAGATTTTAAGATTCATTACAAGATTTACATAAAAAAATATTAGTAAATTAAATGTACATTTTTAGATTTAAACTAAATATCAAAAGTCAGTAGGTTTTATAAAAGTATTTACAACGTAAATAATGAAAAAAATTTTGAAAGGCTACATAAATTCATAATTTCTCTTTTTACTTATGTTAAATCTTCCGTAAAAATAGACTGGATTTAAAAGCTTCTTATGCATAATTGCAGTAGTAGATATAAATACGAAATTAACGACCAATAAGTTTAAAAAACATTTAATGTATTTACACCGGTCTCGCCCTAACCCGGGCTTTTACGTGTTAGGGCGAAACCGGTTGTGTAGTTGTATTTTTAATGTTATAAATGTTTTTTAAACTTATGTTTGTTGGTCGTTAATTTCTTATTTTTAAATAATATGCACACGTTAAATTGAATTTTAATACAATAGTAAATACTTTCAAATCTTACTAGAAGTAGAAATCTGCAGCGTGATGGATCTAATTAACTATTTTTTTTAATTACTTTTCCATTGTATTCCTCTGTTTTTATACCATTCAAATCAACTATAATAAAACGGATGGACCCGGTGGTACGGCCGCTGGTCTGTTTGTCACCACGTATACCAAAAGCCTGGGGTTTTTCTCAGGTAAATTACTACTAAACTATTTTGTTATTAAGTACCTGATCATTATAGTTCTAATATATTTGTTTACATTCATCTGTAATAATAATATAAATACATTATATAAATTATAAACCTGACAGAATAGCAATATTGAATATGATTTTTAATTAACATAATTTTTTGGGGCTTTTCATTACTCCGTCGTTAGATTGTAATAATTTTTAATATTAAGAGGCCAAAAACAGCTAATTATTTTTTTTAAAGGTATCTTTGAAAAATAATGTTTGTTTGTTTGTTTGTTTGTTTGTTTGTTTTGAAGCATCTTAGGTATAGACAATGATTGTCTGTTCCTAGCTCTGAAGATGATTTTGGTCTTTCCATCTTATTTTTGGTCGTCGTCTGTCTCTTTTTCCTTTGGGAAAAACATTAATAATTATTTCTTCAATTTTTTTTACGGTTTTAGTGTTTTTAGAAATATATAAATTTAAGAAGGTTTAACGTGCATTCAATGTAATATGAAAAACAGAAAACGATGAAAATACACATTTCTTTGCTTTCATCGCTCGAGTTCAAAATCGTGAAAGCGTATGGAGCTGGAGAAGGATTCATAGGCTTTCACGCGTTCTGGGCTTGATCATCGAGGGTAAACTTGGCTGATGAGTCCTAAAAAGGACGAAACAGCTGTCCCAGATTCCGACCCGGTGATGGCTCAAGGGGTGAAAGCAAACGAATGTGCATTTCCATCGTTTCTTTTCAGAAAAAATATATAAATTATATCTATATTTAACTACATAATTTTTTTCATACGTTTCTGATAAAAAAAAAAATCATCAAAAAAACCCATTTGGACTTTTAAGATTATGAAATTTCCGTAATTATGAGCAGAAAATACTATTTTTCTGTTGATATTTTTTTTTTAATAAATAAAAGAAAAAATCTATAACATTATTTTTGATTGTCTAACTTTTAGAAGAGAAACGCTTGTCTTTTTTTTTTTTTTTTCTTTTCCCACAATGCACCAGTGGAAGAGTTGCTCTTATCATTATTCAAGGTTTACATTGGAAGGAGTCGTGAGTAATAGCGGTAGGCAGGGCACCACATATTTCCCCGTTTAAAAACTTGACGGCTTGCGGGGGGAAATCAATTGAACAATAGTTCCACCAACAAATGTTTGCCGAATGCAAAATACTTGAACAATAGGAATCGCTGACGTAAACAATCTTGTACGCCTTTTTCTTCTTTTTTTTTTTTTTTCCCGCGCTCTCTCTCTTTCTCTCTTGATTCCCTTCTTTTGCTCCTTAAGTAAGAAAAAAAGCGAGGGAGCCACGAATTATTTTCCAACCAAAATAATGAAAAATGTTTGTTTAAGAAGTCGAGTACTCAAGCCTAAGACGCAGTTAAGATATCGTTTGTCAATGGTACAGTGTTCCTGGAGAATATTCGAGAATAATATTTTTCTTATTCCTTTATTATTTTTTGAATTTGTTTAGGTAGCCATTATGTTTTTAATCTCTCAAGAATTGTATAGTTTTATGGTTAAATTATATTATAGATTAGTGTTTTATGTATTTATATTGTAACAGTTTATATGTAAATATTTTTAGATATATTTTTTGAGAAATTGTTTATCTATATTTTATTCATTTTAATCTTTACCGTTATTTATTTTAAATCATTCGTTTTCTATTTCCTAATTATTGCTGTTCTGTTTATTTTTAAATTCTTTTCCGTTGCAGCCGTTTAATTAGTTAATTAATTGAAGTTCGTCATGTTTTTAGCCAATCATTATGTATGTTTTTAATTAATCTTCCAATCAAATTCTTCAATGTATAATCTAAAAAAAAAACCCTTGTTTTTTGTTTAATAAATTAATACAGTTCAGTTCTAGAACTTGACTCGTTGTCTTTAGCTCCCAAAGACTCTCTCACTAACACCATTACAATATTATCGTAATATTATACATATACTAAGGTATTTAATGAATCAATATCCTTACAATTTTATCCTTTCATCAAGAACAGAATTATAATTATTAATAATTACTGATTATTACAATTCTGTGATTCTGATTAACTTAATTTTTTTTTTTGCTGAAACCGTTAACGATTAGTTAATTATATATTTGAATAGTTAGTAGAGTTCTGCATTGATATCCTCAGGTAAGATGCAAAAGGTTAGAACTTGAAAAATAGTGGATAAAAAATATGTCAATCAATAAATAAATGCAGTATTACTTTGTATTTTATACCAAAGATATTCGGAATCTTAATTGTTTCTTTTTTTATTAATTTCTATTCTGTAGATGGTGCATTAGTTTTATGTATAATTTTTGAAGAATCTAAACGCCGCGCCCCTGATTTGAGTCCAATGCAATGACAAATCTCTTTAACAGAATTGTATTTCTAAATTAATTGTAAAAAAAATAACCTCACAAAGTAAAATTTTGGATCACAAAGTAACAATATATGAATTTGCTTAAAAAAAAAAAAAAAATGTATAATTGTTCTCAATTGTTTACACTTAAAAAATAACAGATATTAACAATTGATTAATAGTAAACAAGATAGCGATTATAAACCAATCTCAATGCTTCGCAACGGCTTCTGATACGTATAAGAAAATATAATTGATATTGCTTTAATGCTTATTATTATAAATGTGATTGTTGCGCATGCAAAAGACGCAATTGTTGCGATTGTTGTGATTATTGCTAATGATAATTTAATGATACTTGTCGACAGACGGACGGACAAAGCGGGGTTATAAGGCTTCTAATACTTGTATCAGAAGCCTAAAATGGATAATTAAGACAAGTATTACTGTTATTGTTACTGAGTGAGTAGAAATTTCTAGAATGTTTTTAATCCATGGGATTTCATATTAATATTTAGATTGAATGCTTTCCTGTGAAGTACTGACGTTAATTAACTGGATAAAGGTAATACGATTTTTTTTTTCTTATCCATAACAGTAATACAAACAAACGGATAAGAAAGTTAAATAAATGAAAAACTTACAGATAAAAATTAATACAGCTACAATCTTCAACCATATAAAACATGTGTAATGTGTCTTAATCTTCTTTCCTTCAGAATGTATTACTGTTTAACATTAATACAGATTTTTGAAAAGGAATGGAGACCTACTACCCTCTAAAATTAGCGGATAAATACTTAAAAATAACCCTTCAACTAAGAAATGATGAACGTACGCTTCTCCAAAGTAAAGAACGCTGTCACGAAAAGACTTTCAATTTGATGTGGCAGGCGCGTTGATAATTCAAATTATTGTCGAGATATGTCATCCACCAAAATTACTAATTCTGAACTACAACTGCTTGGCCTTAAAGTTCAATAGGAAGTTTAATAAGCCTATTAAAATACAAAGAGTACGTAGGAGCCCATATTTAAATTTATACCACCAACCACAAACATGAGGAGGTATTTTCGTCACATTATTGTTTCAATGTAGATGCTGGGGAGGGTCAGTTATCGCCGATTTCCAGTTACAGGAAGAGAGTGAAGAGCAGGAAAAAAAAAACCTCCGCTGTCTACAATTCTTCAGGGAGTGGGGAAGGGAGATAAGTAGAGCAATAACATTTTTAACAGTGTTTTTCTGTCAATTAGACATATCCGCATCCGTCATCAAGATATTAATTTCCTATTTCTGACAATTCATGATAATATACATAAAGCAACAGAATTCCTCTTCTTACACTTATCTCAATACCGTACTGTAATTTGCCTGATTAATTAGTATTAAGTTATTAAATATGTTCTCAAGTTATATATATTTTTTTTAGAAAAATGCTTTAATCATTTCGTTGACTGCAGTTCCGAAGTTAAAAATTAGATCAAGAAATAGAGACTGAAACGAATTATTAATTCAGTAATATTTAATGTTTAATTTATATATTTTTTTTAATTAAACTGTTTTAACGTAAAACTAATTATACATAGAGAC
>JAFIDM010000007.1:9374765-9409901 GCA_023159025.1 Thereuonema tuberculata | reverse complement strand
TGTTTCTCTTTTCCATATTTATTTATGATCATCTGACGACGAAGGATTGAACCTTCGCAACATGTGATGTGATTTAATATGAAATTATTTATTTATATCTATTTTGTCTTTGTGTGTTTGGTCCTTCATATTAATAATATCACAACTCAAGAATTCACAAATTTTACAATAATAGAACGTGACACTTAATCACGCTCAAATTATTAAAGCCAAATAACAATATTTATTAAAAAAACTGACGTAAAAACTTTTAAAAACTCCGACTGAAATATGAGATTTAACTCAGCTTTATTTAAATCTCGTATTGTTATTAGAATTTATTTGTTTTTGTTATTGTTATTAGAATATTGTAATTGATAATATATTTATAACTCTGCAATAAAACACATGGTTTTTATTAAATGCGATATTGAACTTCTTCCTTTCAAAACTCTTCTCTCTGCCTCTAGTAACTTAAAATTATTACTTGAAATTACTGTAGTATTGTAACTCTATTCCAACTCTAAATTTCTTTACTGATATTTGCAAGCATTATCAAATATTATTTGTGTGTGTTATTAATGCATTGTTATAATTCGAAATTCTGATATTTTAACTTTTCTTTGTTATTGATAAATATTGTTATTATAACAACTGCATTATCACAAATCAAAATTGTTATATTCGCACTCTTCATTGTTACTGATAACATGTTATTATTCCTTTGGAAACTCTGCATTGAAATTGACAAAGCCTTTATTATAACTCCGCTGTGTTTTGACTTGTAGTAACAGTTGTTGTAACTCTCAAAGATTATAATAGTATAACTTAAGTTAAAGTTAACTGTAAAGAACGGAGGTGGTACATTTCAGAAAAGATTAAAAAAAAGAGAGAAGTTACAAGAAAGCAGACGTACGATTGGGAAGGTGGCATTAGAACATGTGTATTGCTTTAATAAGAAACAAGGGGACAAGTCAGAATTGGCGGAGCACTGTTGTGATTTGGATCATTACATTAATAATGAAGTTAAATTATTATACATGGTAAAACAATCAAGAACGAGGAAAAGAATAGAGAGTATTATTATAAGAAATACTAGGGATAGTAATCTTAATCGTAATGAGGGAATGGAAGTTGATACAGGACTGGTAAATTTAGCAGGAGAAATGGTAAAGTCATGTGTTGATAACAGATGGTTGGTAAAAATTTGAAAAATTGAAGTTGTGAATTACAGTAAATATAGGTATTGTTAGAAGTAATATTGTTAGTCATGGGTAACTGATTGTTATATTAAACTATGTCCAAGAGAGTGTAATGTGATATACACAGACATCTGTAATTACAGTATTTCAATTTTTTAAAAAGCTTGAAACAGGCATACTTTCCAAAAATTTGCTAATAAATATAGTTTGTGGAATATATTTTTTTGTGGGATGCTATATATTTATTAATATGACAATAAGTAGAAAGGAGATAAGAAAGAAATATAGACTTTAGACATATAATGATTAATCATTCCAGGTATCTCAACAACTCTAACCTTGAAAAACTGAACTGTTGTCCGTGAATAAATGTAAAAATAATGTGAAGTTGGCCGTTGTTATCATTCCTTATATCTTGTGAACGCCCATTATTATTATTATTATTATTATTATTATAAATTCAAATATAAACTTTGAATTTTAATTTTCAATTTCGTTATTATCTGATTTGTCATTTAATCCTTTAAGCTAAAATAGAAAAACTGCTGCCCCATGCACTTGCAGGCATGATTGACATTCATGGTCATCTCCTTGCATAGCAGCAAGGCTCTTTTCCTATTCTAAAATGTTTTCCAATGCGTGTATTGTTATTAGTAATATTTTCCGAGCTGTATGTCAGTGACTGAGTGTCACTTTGAATTCTTCTCCATTGGCTGCTCTGTATTCGTGGGAGTAAAGCATTTGTCGGAGCAGGTGAAGCCAATAACAGGCTCTACGCGTGAAATAAACAGCCGGAAAAGTGTTGGACAGATCACAGGGACGCCGTGTCGCGTGAAATCGAAGCAGCAAAGGAAAAAAAAAAGAGAAATATCCAGCGAAGATGAACTGCCCCGGGCCATCTATTGGCGGTTTCAGGAATCACAACAACACAAAAGAGGATATTTTTTTTTTCCACAGATGAGCAAATTGTTTCCGAATAAAAAGAAAATTTTTATTTTAAAACTTATTCAAAACACCTGTGATCGATAAAGCGATAATAGATAGAAAGGATAATTTATTTAAAAATAAATAAATAAGTCAATAAAATAACCCTCCATTTTATTTTAAAGAATTGGAAAAAGCGCTCTTAAGAGTTGTAAGATTTGATTAGACCTATAGCTTTCATTTTCATATTTTTTTCCTCAAAAATTTTTAATGAGAATAAAAAAACAAAACAAAACAAAAATTAGCATTTTTATAAATTAAAATTTAAATATCCATATTTATTACAACTATGAATATATGGGCCCAACATTTGTGATAAAGTAATTGGTCTTCAAATACAGAATTAAAAAAATTCTTTATTTTCATTTCAAAATGTGTTTTATTAAAGCAAATAATGCGCAAATATTATTAACTAATTAAAATAACTGTTTTAATTATTTTTTAAATTGATTCTTCATGATGTATAATTGAATATGTACTTGCGAATTAAGTAGACTTAATGTTAATATTAAATATTATAGATTTTTTTAATGTATATAATTATTTAAAATCTGTCTTAGTAATGAAGTAATTTTATTACAGTTCTTTATTAAGAATCATTTGTTATAATTATTGACAAACAATTTTGCTGCAAACTAATTAAATCTCTTAATTTAAATATTGAAAATTGAGAGATTTAATTATTTCTTAAAAACATGCAAAGAAATGAACTAATCAGCGAAAGGAAGGACAGAGAGGACCCCTTGGCTTCCCCGAAATCTCCAAAGGTGTACAATCGTCTTATTTTCTTTCTTTTTCATTTTTGATTGGGGGACTTTGCATTCAAATTATTGTTGTTAAATATCTCTTGTGTGTGTGACGCAATGAGAGAAGAGCCAGAGAAAAAAAAACGCATTAATTTTAGCCTACTAGATTAAAATTTAAATTTCAATGTTCATTTTTTAAACTAAAAGCGCAGATCAGACGAGCATTAGATGCAGAAGCTCGCCCTTAACGACGACATGAAGTCGTTAGAGACATTTCTCGACATCAATGAAGAAATTACAAATGATGGGCAAATACTCTATCTCAACTAAAAGTCATCACATTGTTATCCCGTCATTGTTGACGGTCCGTTTCGTTTTATTGTGAATACGTACGACTTTTAGGTTTACCGTCAGTTTTGTATAATTGTCGAAATTTGCTTAAAACAAGACTTATAAGAACAGAAAAGGAGTGATAAATTCAAAGAAATAGAGGTGAACTGCAGAATAGTAAAATCCTTTAAATAGCCTAATACAATAAATAATGTGGGACAATTACACCATGTTTTTAGGTGTATCTGAAAGACTTTACATACAAACTCCTATCGCCGAATTTAGGATTAATTTTAATTTTTATTATCAGTTAAATTTATGCTAACAGCATAATAATAAAACCATAACAATTTTATACTGAGATATAAATTTAATATTTACAAAACAATGTTATTTCTCAATTAATATCAGATATTGCACAGCTTCTTGATGGTGCGGGGTAAGAAAAGGCTAAGAATATAATCGTAATACACATATTTTGCTATGATATACCCAAATACTCTAATCTAGACTAAATTCTACACAGCGAAAGAACTCCACAGACATAAATTTAAATTATATTCCGTTTCGGTCTGATAGTTCATTTTCAAATAGGTTTTAAAATATGCATTTCAAGGTATTTTTGAACTACATTATTATTTACCTGTAAATTACACCGAGAGTTTTCAAAGGACTTCTGTAAGTTTTGCCGTAAGCAAAACATATTGAGAAACACTGCTAGAACACGGTAAAATATTTCTTACTCAACTTGGAGACATTTTATAAAATTTTATCTAATGATAATAAAATATATTTTAAATATTCTTATTATATCCAATTTACTACATAAAGATGTTAGTGACATTTGACATTTTTAATGTTATCTTAAAGATTATCTTCTGACGCATAATAACAAATGAAAGTGAATTATTATGAAAGTAACTTTTTCAATATAACGATAATATAAATAGACCGACAACAGATAAAACGAAAATTTTCTTATTGGAGAGATGAACTCATAAAATATGTTATCAAAACCGAATTAATTGTAATAGGAAGCCATTTTTTTCTCCGTTGGCTTCTTTAGGATTGGCTAGATTAATGGATAAGCTGGGACGATTAGTTAGGATAAATCTTAATCGCTCTTAATCGCGAATTTCCGATCGGAAGAAGAAAGAAAATTCGAAGGATAAAGAAACATGATGGAAAATGGATTATTCAAATAATATTAAAGAAAAAAGAAAGAAAAGTAATCATTTATCTACATGAAAAAAAAAATAGAAGATTCTTAATCGAAGAGGAAAAGTTTGTAAGAAGTTTTCAGCAATTCAGTCTTAGTGTCATTTCTATTTGATAAAAAGTTATTTTTCATTCGTACGATCTTATAAATTAACTAATTTTTCTATCAATTCCCGAAAGATATTTTTTTTTCCTTTAACTGTTCCCCAGATGTAGTGCATTATTATTATTATTATTATTACTATTCGTACTCGACAAAAAAAAGCTAAACAAAGGTAGATTAATTAAATTAATTGAAAGTGAGTGGCATGACTGCTGAGCATTTCGACCTAAAGATCTTTTATACTATCGCACGGAAAGAAGGACAGACGGAGAGAAAGACATAGAAAGGATGGTGTGAGAAATGCAGGGGAAACGGGAGAACCCCGGGAAAACCTGCCCAGCGCGGATCGCCACCATCAACGAAACCCACATGAGAACCGAACCCGGGACTCAGAGGTGAGAGGCCAGTGTCTTAGCGACATCGCCAACCGCGCGGCCAAACATAGATAACTTTAATATACATACGTACAAATATAATTACATAGAATTAAATCAGAAAATTATTTTTAACTTTTAAATTATGTCACTCCCTAATATCAAATTTTGGAAAATTAGCACTTAGTGGTCTACTTGACAAAAAAATCACTTGAAAACTATACACTGATGTAAGTTTTTTGCCTTTTTCAACAATGTATTAACACTGTATTTTGAAATAATTAATCAATTATAGTATACTTATACAGTGAAGTCTCACTTGTACGAAACATTCAGTGATACGAAGAATTTCTCATTCCCCGGCGAAACCCTCATAGTCCTATATGTAATTCACTTATACGAAATATTCATTTATACGAATAATTTTTGGTTCCCCCATATTCGTAAAAGTGAGACTTCACTGTATTCAGAACCTGTTGATAGGAATTTGTCATTCCTAACGGGACTGTAACATTTGTATTTAGAAATAATAATAATAATAAAAATAAATTATTGTTATTATTTCCTCATATTTCGGCACTGTACGTTAGATCCCTTTGTTTCAGCCTAAATGTAAATCTGCTTGACTATTCCCTCTATTATTATTATTTTATTGTCTTTTCAGACGTAGGCAGAGCTGGGCTGGCTACAGTGATTTTTTTTAAAATGCTGTTTGTTTTTTAGAGACCCACTGACGGGAGCGAAATGAGAAACACAACATCCGACATCCTCTTAGCTGCTAATCAACTAGACAAATCTGGCTGATACGAGTCCTGCTAAGAACTTGCCTTATTACCCCTAGGTTATCGTTGCTTACTACGATAGGAGTGTAAAAATATGCCTTCCCACCACCATCCCCTCTTTATTCAGTTTCACCAATGACGTTAACCCTTTGTTTTCTACAACGCACCAATTTATGACACGTAGATTCAAAATGGCGTATTGTACGTTTGAAAACTGCACTATTTAAATGAAAAATCATCAGTGGTTTTGGCATCTAACGTGGTTTAACTACCTCAGCAATGTTTGGTATTTTTTTAAATTCCCGAGCAACGCCAGACACTTTTCGCTAATCTTCGACATAAAGGAATAAACATAGTTTGACTTACTTAAAGAACTTATTTTTAAATAGAAATTAATATCTTAACAGTAGCCAATCAATTAGGATTACCTTCGCAAAGTTTGTAGCAGTAGACGAGCACTTACGCAGTAACCCTTACTCCCACATCTATAAATTTATGGATATTTTGAAACTATATAGAAAGAGATAAAAATCACTTAAATGAGAAAACAAACCAAAAAAAAAAAAAGTCAAACTTTCGGTTAATTTATCACCCCCTCTGGACTGTGACATCAGCGGTGTAGAACCATTTCTGTGCGACATTTTTCTTGGTATCTCCCCCTGGTCAACACTACCCGCCCATCCGTCTACGGCACCACCAGGGGGTAACGGAATTTATGAGAACCGACAACACAGAGAATCAATATCTAAAAACAAAAGGGGATAAAAAAAAGAAGTCAACACCAAATTCATAAGAAACAATCACTCCATGGAAACATCTCGAACATTTCACCAGTCGAAGTGCTGGGAATATCTTTGACGTAGAAACAACTGGAAAGAGATAGTTTTCTAAAATAAAAAAAAAAACGATAATTTAAACTAAGAAACAAATAATTTAATTTTTAGGAAAAGTCGATTCGACAATTGTTGTTTCGGTGACGTTTTTCTTCAACAATCACGTAAAGTTTCCTGAAGATTTTTTGGTATCATCATTTTCCAGTACGAAATAGATGAAACGTTCGCATATTTGGACGGTTTATTACAATTACTTACTGTGTTATAAATATATGATTAAATTAAACTTTTATTACAATAATTCCTGTTAAATTAGATTGATTCCCTTCCTTTAAAACAATAAAGAAATAATAAAAGTTCTAAATGAAGTTCGAAAATTCTAAATTAAGTTCATTTCTTCCATTTTCATCTTCACTACAATTGCAATATTTAGCAGAGTGGAATTTCTCTGCTTCTTCCGGCCTCTCTTACGTTTGAAACATCTCCAAAACATTTATAACACTTAAAACACTTCTCATTACAATTACACTGTTACAAACGAATCATTACACCATTAACAATGAGGTTAATATAAACCAACAAAAGTAAGTCCATGAAGTAAAACTGTTTTCAAACCAACAAATGAAATAATATTCAAATATTGTTGAAATATTATTAATAAATACGACTGAAATTTACTTTTCTTACCACAAATTTTCCTAAAAAGTTTTATGATTAATTTGCTTATTGGAATTCCCTTTTGTTTATTATATAACAATATATATATATATTCAAATCTGTTTATAATACTTGCGGCTGTGATAAATCTCGGTAAAAATTGGCCTGAAGAAACATCACAATTGTAGTGAAGATGAAGGAATAAACGTTAATTGATGGAATATATATTAATATTTGGTATGTTTAAGTTCAAAAATTGCTTAAATATTATTCTAGATATAACTTTTCCTTTTTGCCTTCTCCTTATTGCATAAAAACTTCTACTCATTACAACGATTTCACAGGCTCTTTATATATGTCTCGCTTATACACCTCCAAACTACTGTTAACGAATTAGTTTAACATAGCAATTACTTACGTTCAAATATAGATATCACCCTTGTTATTATTGCAACAATAATACACATATGTTATGTTACGTGGTGAATGTGGATGTCAGGGAAGCCAAGCACTGCGACCGGAGATCTATTGTACTAATCGACAGAAGTATAAAGACAGTTGGAGCAGTTGGAGAGAAAGACTGAAAAAGTATGGTGGGAGAAGTGCAGGGGAAACGGGAGAACCCCGAGAAAACCAGCCCAGCGCGGATCGTCCACCATCACGAAACCAACATGAGAACCGAACCCCAGTACTCAGAGGTGAGAGGCCAATGCCATAGCAACAAGCCAACCGCACGGATATAATGCACATAAAAACCTATTACGCTTCGTACTGTTACCATATAAGCCAGAAATGCTGTACAGTACGGAAACCTTTTTGTCTTCCTGATCTCTTTAAAAAACTAATTGTATCACCTCCCAATTGCGTACTTTTATCTTTGTTAATACATTTCCTTAAAAATTTATTTTTATTTTAATGCTATTAATTTTTATATCGATAAAAGTTGTTATTTTGTGATGTTATTAGATTTATTTATTTGTTTATTTATTGTTTCATTATTTTTAAAAATAAGGTATTTTTATATAATTTCAATCCGTACTTCGTCCTTAAAACGTTCTTCTTTATATCATAAAATTGAAAACATCTTCAACACCAAATATTTAAAAAAAAATATAAATGTATTTATTAATGAATTTTCGTTAAGTTCTTCTTTTCTTTGTCAAGTTTTAAGTAATATAAACAATTTACAGATGTTAATTATCATGCATCCTGGACATTGTTACAAAATAACAATTAAAATAATGCTCCTTTCGTATTGAAAAATTATTTAAGTTTACTTAAAAGAAATACAAAGAATGAAAATTTCAATAGAGATGAAGGGTTAGAAATAAATAAATGAGTCAGTAAAATTGGCGAGAGATATAATCTATATCTAGTATAAATAAGAAACACAAAATTGTATAATTTGAAGAATTATTTTTTTTTTTTTTTTTTTTTAAGAATG
Source organism: Thereuonema tuberculata (assembly GCA_023159025.1). NCBI lineage: Eukaryota > Metazoa > Arthropoda > Chilopoda > Scutigeromorpha > Scutigeridae > Thereuonema > Thereuonema tuberculata. The sequence continues at coordinate 9,401,249 of JAFIDM010000007.1, read as the reverse complement.
GATAAAATTGTTGTAATTATGTTATAATGGAAACTGAAGGTTCGTTTTCATATGAAAGGAGTATTGTTTTGATGGTTATTTTGTAACAATGTCCAGGATGTGTGACATGACATTATTTATATTATTTAAAACTTGACAAAGGAAAGAAGAACTTTCCAAAAATTCGTTAATAAATATACGTTTTTTTTTTTTTATGTATATTGGTGTTGAAGATGTTTTGAATAAGGTACTTTTTGTGACTCGAATAGGAATGAAATGCAGAAAATACCACTGATGATAACACAGGCTGGGCCCGATTAATAAGTTCTCATCAGCTGGGATTAGCAAATAGCTTAGAAACAAATGGAAACTTAAAAGTGTGTGATCTTAAATGAAAGCACGTTTACAGATTTGAAATGAAAAAAAAATATAAATAAAATTACAGAAAAGGCTTGGAAATAGAATCCCAATATAAATTAGATCACCGAATTGTGAATAAATAAAAAATTGTCCCCTACTGATTGTAGGGTTCTTCACTTCGACGCACGTGAGGTTCAGTGTTGTTTTGTTAGTGGGAATCGCGCCCCACTGTTTCAGATTTCATTTTCTGAATTTTAATGAGACTACGGCGCATAAACTTATGCCTAACATTCATTAGCTGGCTGCGTTCCCTTCATTTAAACCAAATAAAGGCGCTATAAAAATTATCTCCGCGAATTTCATCTGGCAATTTGCTTTCCCCCATTGTTGCTTTTTTTGTTGCTTTTTTATTGTTTATATTTACTATTGTCTTTGGCGCGAAGAGGATTCAGAGTGTTTCCGGAATATCGAGCAGACAACACCGGATTTTTTTTTTTTTTTTTTTTCGTTTCTCCGCTAAGCATTTATCCCCCCACCCCCCCCGCAACGCTAAATGGGGCGACTAATTAGCATATTCCGTGCAATATTCCAGCAATTAAGCCGGTGTTGTAATTACAAGAAACCTCTCCCGATAAGTGTGGAAGCTGACGGTCGATGCCAAGGCCCCGCCGTTAATCGCAAGTCCTTCGCCGCCGACCAAGGAATTAAAATGACACTTTTAATTAAGGACATGTAAACAATGAGGTGATAACAATGATGCGCCATCCCTCGGCGAACGATTAGAAACACTTAAAAAGACAAGACGCAACCACCTCGGCGGAAAGTGGAACCGACAAAGGCGGGAGGGGGAAAAAGAAAGCGAATTATGTCAGGTAGAACAACTTCGATATCACCGTTTGAACATGTTTTCATCGTGCTCGGAGGTTATAAACAACGGCAAATACTTACAGTCAATCTCAGAAAATAGCAGCGCGAAGACGGAAGCACTTGCGCTAATCGTGCTTCAGATACGCCGAAGCGTTTTAGCTGTTCAGCAAAAAATAAATCAAAATATTCATTTACAATATAATTATGCTGTAGAGATAATTATCCTTTGTTGAAATAGTAAAGTTTTTTTTTTGTTGTTGTTGTTTTCATTTCAACCGCCGACTCCGGAAGTAGTAAGTTCTACTACGAGTTCAGCTTCATTTGAGAATTTTCACTCCGTAAATAAAATAACTTACTTTGTTTTACAGAAGTGTTATATCTTTCCACTTACTTTGTCTTCAGAAAGCGCTAATTCATCAAAAATTGTCGACTTCCGGAGTCACTTTGGTTTTGTTTACACCGGAAGTGCACTTAAATCTCCTCCACTACCTAGTCTGCTTTTATGACATCCTGCCCTGAATATAAATAACCAAAAAAATATAAAAAAAAAAAATATTATAAAGAAACACTGATTGCCAGTTTATTAAATCCTCAGATGATGAATTTATCAGCTCAGTGTATATGCTACAGATCTAGTCCTGATAAAACTTAATTTCTTTTATGATGCTTCTTACTCCGTCCCTATCCACCAAAATCCTTTGTGTTATCTTAAAGCCTACGGATGGCAATGGGAAATCGTCGCCTTTACATTCTCTTCGCACCAAGTAAGTCGAAGGAGTCTGTAAGTAGCCAGATAGGCTTTACTGTTTAATTGTCCTTTAATTGGCAACTCTTTAGTTATATTATTACGTTGTTGTTTAGTTACATTGTTATATTTATATTGTTAAGTTGTTAAATTAACGTAGAGAGAGACAGGTTAACAGATAACTATTAACTTTACTCACTAACTTTATTTAAAAAAAGAGAGGTATATATACAATAGCTTTGGATTCCCAAAGCCAAAAAACCTATCTCTCCTCAGTCCTCCTGTGCTGAGGAGCAATCAGGTGAGACCTCGATTCCAGAAACCCTCGAAGCCCGTTAATCTCTTAATCCTAATCCCTTGAAGTATGCATCAATATGCTATTTAATTATACATTACAAACCGAGTTAAATCTCACTTTGAAAAACTATTGTATTCTAAATTCTAGAACGTATATATCGTCTAACAAACGTCTGTATAACCGGGTTCTATTTCATTTAATAGCCAATTTTGTTCGATTGGTTTGCCAGCACTTAGCTTTGAGAAAAGGTGCTGGACAACGAAATATAAGTTGATAGTTTTCGAATGTGAAAAATTAAATAATCAAAAAGCTAATCAAATGGTCAAGTGGTCAAATACCTTTTGTGGTAGCCTGAGTGCTGCCCAAGAATTTGGATTCCACATTTTGTTCTTGTTTTTTATTTTCTTGCTTTTAGTCATTAAGGGGTCACTGTCTCCATCGTGTATTCATAATACCTCCCTCGTACACCTTTTGAGTCTTGCACTGGCTGATTAGCTCTGGCTTATGAGAGCCCAACAAGCTCGAAACGGCATCCCAAACTATCCCAAAAAAAAGCCCGAACTAGGCTTCTATTGTGAAATGATGGAGATTTAATGTCGTTCCATGGAGAAAATACCCTAGTGCTATCCACCAAAATTACGACGTGCTGTCCAGAAAAAGAACTGTAAACTTTCTGTGTCATTCAACGCCAATCAAACTCAAAGTCTCGAACAAACGGATCGAGCTGAAACACGCATTATTATAAAATTCCTGAACACTTTACACTGATCGGAAAGTTGTGCGATCGCATCTTCCATTCCGTACAATTTAACAACTACGTACATCTTACAAAAGAACGTGAACAAACCAAATATTTTAGCAGAAAGACAAGGTTTTACGGGAAAACCGTTTGCGAGGCATTTTAACCAATTCCGTGTTAAGGAAAAAAAAAAAAAGTAAAGAATGAAGAAAAAAAAAAGTTAGGCGAGGGATTTGGGTTCTGGAATTAATGTGATGGCAGGTTTTTTGAAGGCGGCGGGGGTGGGGAGTTGTGCTGAGAGTGAATGAGGCCCAGATAATGAATAGTGGGTGAATCAACTCACGGGAAGTGTATTTTTCCATGCCGTTTGCCCAATTCGCCGTTAAAGACATACACATTCGTTTTTAATAGGAATACGTTCCTCCAACCTGGATATTCTTCAAGAGGTTCTTAAAGGATCAGACGGGGGAGAAAAAAGGTACAATTGCGGAGGGCAAATTGTCTAATTTGAAAGAGAGGCAAACAGTGAGCGTCCGCTACATTAGTGGAGGAGTCGGATCCGGTTGAGGAGACCATCTCTCTTACCCCACCGGAAAAGGACTGCTTTTATTCATCTGCAGAGAGAGAGAGTAGCAGGATTAACTGGATATAAAAACGAAAGGAGACGTCGAGGAGGGTCCCGGAGCCATTTACATATTTCTGCCTCTGTCGGAGTAATAACTTACCATCAAAATAAAATTTAAAGTTTCTTTTTGCCCGGCTTTTTCTGTTCCATTTGGTAATGGAACTATAAATCTGCTTAATTCAATTGGCTTATTACGCGCCATTTTCATTAATCAGATGCGACTCGACTGACACGACACCATTCATATTCATACGCACCAATCAAATTTATGTTTATCGGCCAGCGAGAAGCTCACCAAACCGATTGAAACCACTTAATTTCGCAGGGACACACGGACCCACAGAACTACGCCTCCAAATCTCGATTGCACCGTTTCCAAAGCATTTTTCAGGAGACCCCCGTTCCGAGCAGTGTCGTATAGCGATCACAATAAAACACGGCCTTCCGAAGGCAGCACTGTAACGTAAATAGGCGGACATCAACTGTATATAATTTGGAAATAAAAACTCAAAAGATCTGCACAAGCAAAAGGACAATCATGCATTTTCTGTTTTATAGAAATCTTATAGAAATCTTTTATTAATTGAATGAAATCGAGGCCACCACATTTCAATGTAGAACAAAGTTTATAAACTTAACAAAATAAACTACATTACACAAGTACTTTCACAATGTTGACACTGCATTGTCAAGTGGACGGTTACAAATTTTAAAAATGAAAACAACAACGTTGGGCGCTGCAGGGGAACCATTGCGTCACACGTGTGACGGGGTCTGTTCCATTATTACTAAAAAAAACTTTTATTACTAAAAAAAAAAGTGAAAACTAGAAACTTTATAACAATTTAAAAAAAAAAAAAAAACTAAAATGAACTTTATAATTTTTTTATTAACTATGAAGCTGCATCGACATTTTATAACAAGTTTTTACCTTTAAAGTTGTCGAAAAAAATATAGTTAACGACAGTTTGTAACAACAGTGAGACACTTTAGAACCGCGATTCGTCGAGAAGTACAACAAAGGCAAAATGCTGATCGCATTAGTCTTTATAGTTGTCGAAAAAAGTAGTTAGTACATGATGTAATAATTATAAGATACTTCCGAACTGCTATTCGTCGAATGTTGTCGCAAGTACAACAATGGGAAAATTCCAATAACAGCAATAATTATAATAACTACTAATAATATATATAATATATAGTAGTATATATATATATTTTTTTTTTCCTTAAGTAAAAAAAGTCTCCTTTTCTTCATAGAGTATGATGATTTTTTTTTTTAGCGCTAGAAATAAATACCAAATCTTACTGAAGCTGTAAGATACAACAAGGATAAAAAAACTGCAAGGAAGAAGCAATTTGGAATCTTTGGCTCACTATAAAAATATTTTTTGAGAGGATGATAAAAAATTATCAAATTTGCTTCATTACAAAGTGTCATAAAAAAAAAAAAAACGGAAGAGGCTTTAATGATTATAACCAAAATATAAATAAATAAGAAAAAGAACTTCGTTAAATTATGTTAATATAGGTGTAGCAATAAATTATATTATTAAAAAAAAAAATCAAGACTCAAGTATTCATTGTTTCTGAACAAAACATACGATATAAGTTAAACAAATATGTCATCTCCTCCCGTGATGTTAAAGAAAAAAGGCTTGAAAAAGTATGGCCGATTAGGCATACGAAATATTGTCGTTTGGAGGTTGTGAGTTATCAGATATTAATAAAGTAGTTATTAAAACGTTAATTTAGAAGAATTTGTTAAATATGTTATGTATTTGTTCTATGGGAAACGAAACTGAACAAAATTGCTTCTTTATTTTATTTTATTTTTATTTATTAGAAAAATGTTAAATATTAGGAATCCTATGCTAAGCCTTATATTTATGACAGATTTCTCTATTAATAAATAATGAACAGAAACACAGTTGAAAAAATACTCTTATTAAAACAGTATCATTTTAATGCGTCGGATTAAAAAATACGAAAACGTTTCGGGTATTAGCATTCATCAATTCAGAATGATTTAAAAATTAAAATCGCATTACATCATTAACTTAGCCTACCTTTTTTTACACAACTTATTGGATAGAGATTTCTCTACTGTTATTACATTTCAGTATTACACTGTCACTTACTAAACACATCTTGTAATTGTCTGCGTTTTATCAAGATAGCTTTGTTACATGTATAGAACTTCAATCTTTCACTGTTTAAAATACGACATTTCTTTAAACTAAGTTATTAATAATTAATTCACTATATATATTAATAAAATATAGAATGGACGATTTTGAAGTTAGCTTCGTAATTCAACTGAATTTCTACAAATATTTCGAAGTAATTACATAATTTCAATATTTTAAACATAAACAAATTTTTATTTAAATTCAGAAACCAGGCTTTAATATACGAATTGGTGCCTAAGAAAACATATGAAAACTGTGCTACTGATGATAATTACATCATTTTAACAACAATTGAAGCATTACGTAATTCGAAATTGTTTTCTTTGCTGCAATTGTAATTATTTTGAGGAAACAGTCTGGCAATTATATATATATTTTTAGAATTCCCTTACAGATGGATGAGAAATTTTGTTAAAAACTTCTATTCAACTAAATTTTATCAATATAAACAAATAACCAACAATAATTTGTAGAAATTAATTGTAAAAGTTTAGAATTGTGTTCTAACCATATTTTTTTTTTATATTTATATGTTTTTATTATTTTTTTACCCATTTACACTATTTCTGTTTTAGGATCTCCTACTGACAATACACAATTTTGATCTTATTTGAGATGGATTTAATATTTATTAGCATTTTATCAAACACAATACACTATAGTGCAATTTTGACCGCTTAGCAGGGATAGTCGAAAATCTCAGCACCGAGACCATTCTATTTGGGCCTGATTTTGGGCTTTGGAAATAGTTTTGACTTTTCAATTGTATTGCTGTTAGGAACATGTAATACATATCAGAATAAATTAATATAGTGTTTTATATGAATTGCTGTGGAATAGAAAAAATTGTCGAAACGTACAGGAACGTTAACAGAGCCTTAACGTCGCCACTATCACCATCTTTGCTGCGGCGCTAGAGAATCTAATACAGTATCATATGTATCACTGCTGTAGTCCAATATAACTTATTTGTACATGGTATATATATATATATATGACATTTGAATTGATGTAGTATTTTAGTCCCGAGGTTCACAGGCTTCTGGATTTCATGAACTGGTACAATTTTGAAAAACAAGGAACTGACCTGTATTCCAAATTATTATTATTATTATTATTGTGATGTAAAAGTTTCAAACCTTGGGTTTCCTCAGCAAAGACAACATGGCGGGTCAAGGACCAAAGCACATATTGCCAAGTGTAAACAAGTGTGTAAGAATGGTTAGGGATGTGTGGTTGTGTCCATAAATTTCCTAACTAAGCATGTGGTTATTATTAGTATTAAAAAGAGAATTAAGCGCACTAAAAATTTTTTAATGTGCGTAAAAATAGTTAAATTTGATAAAATGAAGCCAACACACACAATTAAAAGTTAAATATAAACACATGCACAATAAGTTTCGCTGGCGAGTGAAGTCGTTTAGCAACCTCAGGTGATTTTATCGAATTTAGAATTAACCGTAATTATAATATATAACTAGGGAAATGTTAATTAATTTAGTTTTATGGAAAAAAAGTAAATTGCATTATAATGATTCTTCCATTTCATTACAGACCATTTAAAACTTTTCTCACGGACCGCCCACTGGTCCTCCGCCAAGCGTTTAGGAACCACTGTGATATTCTAACTATAATCGCGTGGAAAGAAACCTTTCAATCAGATTGAGGAAAATATTGAGTAAAATATATTTAAAGCTTCATTTCAACTAAAAAATGCGTATTACCAAAGATCTGAAATGACAGTATTTCATTATCAGAGACTACTTCTACAAATTAATAACATTTCAGTATAAAGGAGATCCAATATAAAAACGTTTCGTTTTCGAATTTTACAAATTATATCAATTTCTCATTTTTCTTGGTAACAATATAAAAAAAAATGGCGGAAACTTCAGTTGAATAAAAAACGCCCCCTGGAAGACAATGTAGGAACCCGAAATAATCCATAATAAAGACTTTCAAACTACATACAAACAGTCAGCAGATTTTAATTATCAGAGGAAATTTCTAGAGAATTTTTTTTCCCCTCCCTCCAAATTTGAAACTTAATTAAAAACCTTCGCGGAATTAGACTTACAAATATGAAAGAAAGAAGAGAAAGAAAGAAAAAAAAATATACGGAAGAACGATGGGGAGACGGTACTAATGCCAAACATAAATATCCCCTCAAATGTCGAGTTTCATTTTCGTATCTATGCGTTCATGCCTTAATTACGCTGCCTTTTCTCCTCTCACTGTTTACTTTACAGATTTTGTATTTTCTAGAAGGATTTTTGTTAATAATTCTTAAACAGAATTCGTCTCCGATTTCCTACTGAGGAAGACTCGATTACTACAAAGAGCGAAGACAAAATTTTTTTGAACGGTGTCTATCAGATACAGAATTTATGCTAATTATTTAGTATTAAACATATTTCTATTAATAAATGATATTAAATATTAAATCGGTAATATTCATAAATTAGATAAATAGATATTTTAATATTATTAATAACCATCATTGCACAATATAAGTGTTAAAAATTATAAAACATTTAAAAAACTTCCAGTAGACGTTTCGAAGCTCATAATCGAGACTTCCTTTTCAATAAAACAAATGAGCATCAGTCATTCAAACGACAAAGTAATTGATTATCACGTATTTGTTGGAGGTTAAGTTGTATCGTCATCTGTTACTGTTTGTTGAACAATTGAAGCTTTGTTAATAAACGGTGTTAAATAAATGAGCATTATTAATAATGAAATGTTGTCACAAGTGTCAAAAAGTATCATATAAACTGATATTTGCATGTTAAATATATGTATTAAATATTTATGTATTTGCACGTTAAAACATGAATAAGATATTTTAATATGTTGCATCAAATTTTATTAAGCTGTTTAGTGATAATTAGGTCCAAGTTCTAAGGACCCCTAAAAATTTTAAAAATATAAGCAAACAGTTAGGACTTTAAAAAAAAAAATAAAAAAATAAGCCTTACAATTAGTTTATTGACTGAAAAGGTTTTCAAGATAAACAACGTTGCAAACTTCACATCTTATTATTGGCAGAAAACAAAATGAAATTTTGTTGACAAAACTCTTAAATATTTAAATCCACTGTTAACTCAAATACGAGAAGTTTTGCGAGAAGTTCGCGAATATTCCGGGTTATTCGAAGGCATTAAAAATTTTCGTGAAGGCATCCGAACTATGCTTGATTTTAAACAAACAAAAGCAAATGAAATATGTTTTTCCTTGGTTGGATGATTACTAAAGGCATTTGCGAGGTAAAAAAGAGGGTGTAATTAGTACTTTTTTTATTTGTAATTAAAGGAAGTAAATTTCATTTTTGTTTTGTTTGTATCAAATCGAGCATCAAGGAGTGCCTTTACAAATTTTTTTCTGCCTTCGAACTTTCTGGAATTTTTTGTGAACTACCGGCTGTATTCTGTATCTGAATTAGTGATTTGTTGCGCTACTTAAATTAATTACTGGACTCCAAATTAGCATTTAACTAAGAAATAGCAAGGCTTTCATAAATTACTTAAAGTTCACGAAGAGCAGCGAAACCAAAAGGTCCCTGATCTTATATAAACACAAGGGCTTTATAGAAATTCAAGAGTAAACAATTAGACCAGGACAAGAGGAATAGGCTCCTGTGAGCAACAGCCGAGACCTAACTGCGTTTGAAAATAATCACAAACCTCACGTGATTTGTATACAGATTCCTGATAAAACGGGACCTTTTGAGTCAAGCAGAGGCCGTGGGACAGTTAAGATTATGTTGTTTCGTAAAATGTCTGCACATTTGTCGATGTTTACTTTATTCTTTTTTTTTTTAAAGTATTTATCGCATAACTTTAAAATCTTCTATAATAAACCTTATTAAACATAATAACAGAAATTTAAACAAATATGTAATTTCTGTTATTAGTCAGATCTAATTTATTAAGACCGTTAAACTACAAGGTAAGATCGTAAATCCCAGTTTTTGACATTTTGACTAGACTGGCATCGCTAAACTGCTTTTATTGTTCGAGTCTTATTACACTTCCACCAATCACAGGCTTTGTTTCAACCTGTTTTGTTGTGTTTTCATTGTAGTTATTCCTCATTTCCTGCCTGTGATGATGTGTTTAGGCTTATTAGACAACGGTTTCCGGTCTCTATTCATTGACGATATTCGTCAGTGGAAACTGGTTCAAAATAAGACACATTTCAACGAAGACACGCCTCATTAAAGACAATAAAAATATTTGTTCTCTTAATACGCGTTTATTTAATGTTGTTGGGTTTTTTTTTGTTTTTTTGTTTTTTTTAGTAGTAATTTATTTCATAAAATATTGTAACAGTTTGTATATAAATATTTCTAGAAATCATTTATTTATCTGTATTTTTGTAGAAATTATTTATCTCTATTCTTTTTTATCCTTAACCGTTATTTATTCCTTTTCTATTTCCTAATTACTGATGTTCTGTTTATTTTTAAATTCTTTTCCGTTGAATCAGTTAATTAATTTAAGTTCGTTATGTTTTTATCCAATCATTATGTTTATTTTTAATTACTTAGCCAATCAAATCACACTAAGTAAATACTATATAAATCAATGTTTTTCGTTTAATAAATTAATTCAGTTCAGTTCCAGAACTTGACTCTACCACAAACACTACTACAATATGAGTTTTTCAAGCGACTTACCGGGTACTTGTACGTACGTACAACACTATCAGTTAAAACTTTTCCTTTATATAAGTGCTTCACAAATCACGGTGATTCGCGAATCCCTTATGTTTACGATAGCAATACAATATTAAAATAGGTTCTCGAGTCATTAAAAGTTGACTTTTACAATATTACAATAATATTCTGCATATTTTTCAAAATAATTTTGTATATAAAATATGCTCTTTTTTTTGGGGGGGGGGGGCAACTCTGTTCTCCCCGTTGACCGCTTAACAGATATTTATACATATAAATTAAAATAAAAATGTAAAGCTACATATTGTTTATAATCAATTGCTTTGAAAAATTACCCTTTTATTAACACTAGCATCTTCTAAGTATACAGTGTAGTTAGGCCTATTGTAATGAATAATCTGTCTACATGGTTGTTTATACATATTTTTTTGTTTTTATTTATGAAAGAGCTGTATGTATAATCTGTCTACTGTGCGTGGGTGGATGTAAACATAAGTATTGTGTTATCTGTCTGTTATTTACATATATTTGTAAATAAAGGAAATTTTAAAATGTAGAAATGAACACAAAGTGGGTCTACTGTTCGTTTTCGTTTACGAGAACCTTCAGCGCTTTTGCGCATGTGTCAGGTCTCCTTCGATTTCATCAAAATAGGGGTGAGGAGCAATAAAGAGGGGATGTTTACTTTTTATCAGTGTTAGTTTACTAGTAGCTGCGTTCTATTTGCGCTTTTCGGGAAAGAATTATGGAAAGAATGAATACTATTGCAAAAATGCTCCTCCGTTATTTTTTTCTTAAAAGCGAAAATGTCCAAAAGAATTTCTTAGGAAAGTACCCATCTCAGCCTATCTCCCCTCTGCGGAGTAAAATCGTCCGCCAGTGGTGGGTCTGGCTTTCGAAAACGAACAGTAACTAAAATTTGTACTTATGTTTATATATTTATACACACAACTATGTATTTTTGTTAGGCTTAATGTATATAATTATCATTTACATTTTCTATGCGTTTTGACGATCGTCTTTCATATAAGTACCCATAAACACACAAAGTAGCGTAGATGGAGAGAGGGGGGGGGGGGAATGATAAAATAAGATCCTGCTAATTTTATCTTTTATTTGTTTTTTGGTTGGAACGGCCTTGGAATGATGTTTACATCACTCACACAGCGAAAACGTTTTAGAAATTAATCACCCCTATACAATATATATGTTAATTTCAAATTAATTAAGAAATATATATATTTGAAAGAACGGGTTTTAATTATAAATAAAATGATAAAATTATAAATAATGAAATTTTATAATCAATTATATTGATAATCTTCAATATCTAAGTAATTGTTTTCAAATCTCTAATAGGTTATACTTTTTTTAAAAAAATAGAAAAGATTAATAAAAGTAAATAATAATAAGAAAATTAGCTGTAGTTATGAATGACGGAAGTGTTGTGTTTTGTGAATTCTCTTTTATTTTGTGGTGGGACAGCGTCTGCCTGAGTTCAGTTCAAATCCAATGAAAGCGTCCAGAACAGGGTCATAGACGAGGTCTGAGCCTGATTGAAACTTCCTGATTATCAAGGAGATCTCCGCATGATTACGGCGGGGTTAGGCATCATCAGTCCCCCGTCCCTTCCCCCCACCCGCACCATCTAATTAATCACTTCTCCTTGCACTCAGTGGGCATCACAAAACACAATAACTCCATGGAATTCAATCGTCTGCACACACACATTTTGAAAAACAATGAAATAATGTGTGATGGTTTTAAAATCATGTTGGGTTAAAAATGGCCAATCAAATTAATTAAATAGGGGATATTTTATATTTATCCTTTTATCCTTTATTGCTATCTTAATTATTATATATTAACAATATATTTAGCAAATATAAAAATATATTAATAATATCGTAGTAAGCACTACAGATATATCTACATGTACTACAAATATATATATATATATATGTATATATATATATATAATAATAAACTACAACGTATATATGTGTTTACACCATACTTCTTCCTAATGTCTTCTTTTAGAATTCTTATATATATCTATTAAAACGCAAATTTTCGAAGAGAAATCGTCTCTTCTTTATGTTGAGTATGTTGATGCTTAATACAATATATATCAGGGACGTATATAAGGGGGGGGGGCGAGGGGGCCCGGCCCCCACCCCCGAAATAATCAAGGTATGTCCTCCCAACGTTTTTTTTTTTTTTTTTTGGTTGAACGGATAGGTTTCCATGGGGTGTCTACTTAAAATTACTTAACCTAACATTAATCTTGCCCCCGCCCCCGAAAATATATTCTATATTCGCCACTGATATATATAGTTGTTGTTTTTTTTAAAAAAAAGCTATAATCTTTTGTAAGATAAATTATCTTACAATCTTGTTAGCTTCCAAGCTTGTATATTAATTTTGTAATTAGTATTTTCGAATACAATATTAAAATAAATATAAAATCGCTAAGTATATTTACAACATAAGTAAAAACTTTGAAAAACTGACAATTTTATGTATTTCGCGAATTAAACGAGATATTCCGTTATTATATATACATTCGATTACACACTATACATTACCGGTAACAAAAATAATTAACAAAAATTCTTAATAAAAAAAATTTCATTTATAAATATTATAAGTATATTCGTAAATTTTTAGGCTTTTTCAGATCTTGCAGATTTTGTAGGTTAAAAAAAAATAATGAAATAATTAAAATATTAAAACTCTTTGATTAGAATCCTTTCTTAAACTAAGTTATTATTTTTTTTTTTAAATTTTTACTTAAATAATTATTTTTTAAGTTTACTTATTTTTAAACTTTCAGTATTTTAAAGCCTTCACGGCATACATAAAATACACGGCATACACTAAAATTACCTAACCAAATAAACTATTTTAACTACATTAATATGAAAATTTTTTTAACCGTATTTAATAATTAACATATTAAACGTTAATAAAATAATTAACAGGCCACTGAGGAAGGCCTGTTAACAGGTTGAAACCTGATTTGGTTCTCAAGTACCATGTTTTTTAAAGATTTAAAAAAAAAAAATGCAAGTGTTAGCTTTTAAATTCGTTCATAAAATAATAACATTAAATAACCATTGAAGTATTTTAATATGAAGTGAACCTTACAACGAATTAACACGAAGTATATTTAGAACTATGCAAAAAAATTACACAGAAGAAAAAAAAATAATAAAAATTTTATTACAAAATTGAGGATTTTTTTTTTTTTTAATTCTGCTATTTACTAAAAAGAAATATCATTTATTAAATAGCTCTTTAATATGCTATAAAATTCGTTCCAAATCATTGTTTTAATAGCAGTATTAGTAGATTAGTGTATCATAGAAGACTTTTTTTTTTCCTTTGTGGGCGAAATGGAGACTATAAAACGGATTTCTCAGAGGAAAGTTTTTATCCGTGGTTGGAAAATTAGGAAAATCGAGGTGTTAGTATTAGTTGACACTGTAAAATACGTGACTTTTGTTACGCTGGCATCGACTTGTTAAAGGAAAATAAATGGGTATGTGCTATCATCCATAGAAACTAAAAAGTGCCTGAAATTGGGTCGTACGTGCACCACAAAACTCAACCGCTGGTACCCAAAGACTAAGAACACGAGGAGGATATTCTAATCGAAACTGATTCATCTAATTCATTTATTTCTATTATTAATCGTATTTAATTTCTAAGTTTGAATATATAACGTTTGCAACTTATGTGCAAACATTAACATACGGACATTATTGTAAATGAATTACATTGTTTCTGTAACCGAAAGGAATCGTTAAATATGATTGAGATTTTCTTCTTGGAATTTTTAACGTTTTCGGATATAACGATTACTCATTATAACGAACGTATTCGGATATAAAGATTACTCATTATAACGAACGTTTTCGGATATAAAGATTACTCATTATAACGAACGTATTCGGATATAAAGATTACTCGTTAAAACGAACGTTTCCCTGACATTTTTTTTTTAAGTTACGCTATACCAAAATCCGCTGTTTTAGATTATCACAGTTTTTTATTGAAACGATCCGGAAATTAATGCATTCTAACTAATTTTGTTATGTTTAGCAATTTTAATTAGCTGAACTAACTTTTCATTAGCTGTCACAAACCTACGTTGATTAGATAGAAACAATAATGAAAAAAATTCTAAATGTTTGAAAATTAATTGTTAAATTAATTAAAATAATACTGTACACCATCACTAATCCGGCATCATTACGACAGATAGGGTGCCGGATTAGTGATTTTGTCGAATCACAGAGTAGTTAAGTTAGGATATACTTAACAGTTAATCACCTCATCCTACCCTTAAAATACCCCGTAAATCAGTACAAGTTGGTTATGAAAGAAAAAAGAAATATTTAATGAAATCAAGTGAAAATTTTAATGAAGCACAGGTAAAATAAATGGTAGAGGTAATTCTGTTGCCTTACACAAAAAAGTTTATCACTGACGCTTCTAAAGTGAAGAGATGAAATTTGAACTAAGCACATTCGTATGTCTTCATATCAACAGTCAGGCAAATAATATAACAATGTTTATGCAGCAAGTAGCGCCACCAAACAGTAGCGGCAGCTTTGTGCGGCGAATTTTCAAATTACACGGGAGATTTGAAATTACGCTACCCGAAATCAGTGCCGGATTAGTGATAGTGTAGTGTATTATGTAATAATTTCTCTGAAGTTCAAGTCCTTTTACAATTTAATTAGAAAACTCTTGCTTCCTTCGCCGAGATGTACGTTTTTATTATATTTTTTTATTGTATTATTAAAACAGTTTTCATTAAAGATTGTAAAATTAAGAATTCAACAAAAATATATTCTTGCATAGTAATAAAAGTAGTCAAGTAATTCAATAGAAAATATATTTGAATCTGGCGTGAAGTATTGACTAACTATAAATAAATCGGATCGTTTTAAACAAATCATCCTAAACACTGCCATAGGATCAAGTCACAATAAATCGGGATTACGGTAATCCATACTCTGAAACGTTTTTTTAAAAGCATTGCAATTAATAGAACAAATCCTTCTCATTTCCTGAAATACCGTTGCATTACCCTTCAATTGCCAGTGACGTCATCCTTAAGTTTCCCACTTTCATATAATACGAAAATATCATTCTAAATAGATTTCCTAAGTAGGAGTTTGATTGATTTAGTACATATAAACGCAGGATTTTAATGGCATTAATTGTAAATACATTCTCCGATATACACGTAAACAATATCTTGTTGGAATTGAGAAAACGTGAATCTTGATTTTACGAATTGTTTTACCATTATCTTACATAAATCTCTTAAATACTAAATACCGAATTCACTTTGATAGTGAATCTCTTAAAACTCTTTTATTCTTATCATGAACGACATTTAGACTGAGACTAAAACAGAATCCAGATGTAAACAGATGAATTTATCTCTGGTTGAGTCTCTTTCTGATGATGATAGCCTATGTTACAAATGCTTTAAGAATGCGACGATGATAACTCTGTTAGCTTTTGATCTTTAAAGACAAATCTTTAAGGAATTAAAACCTTTAAGATTTGAAGTAAAGAAACTACGGGAAGAGATTTCTTGGAAGAAAAAGTGGTTCGTGTATGTATTGGATGCACCAACCAAGAGTCAAACTTTCCCATACAGATATATTATTGTTATATTTAGATTATGGTGCTCCTCTTTATATAGTAAATGACTTGGTATATCACTTGAATATAATAAGGGGTACGGGAACTTCCCGAGTATCCTGTACAATGATGCTGCAGTAATAATAGTATCTGTAGAGGGGCTGTAAACTGGAAAAAAAAAATACGCTTATTTTTCTTTTCAGCGAAATTAGTTATTTTTTTTTCTTTGTGTTTCGATTGGAGGGGGTGGGGGTGTTAATTCGTGAACGAGGAGAGGATGATGCCCCTTTGGAATGTGCCGACCAGTGAAGCTCATCTCCGCGTGCCCACAGCTTCCCAGACCCGCAGAAGCACTCACCGACCCGTTCGACAGCTGCTCGTCCGCCCCCGCTTCACGGTCGGCCGATGTCAACTCAGGTGGTTCACAGGTGCCAATTGATGGACAAAATGGGACGGGACAGCAATTAAGGTCAAGGCCAATCAGGCAGCTCAGAAAAAAAAAAAACAACAAAAAAAAGGGCAGAATTACAGCATTCCAATGCAAATACCCAACTGAAAACAGCTTCTTAAAAGTCAGTGATCTCTCTCTTAAGTTCATTTAAGAGACTTAAAAAAAAAAAAAAGATATAAATTCAAGTCAATTGAAAAACCACACAAGGAAACAATTAAAGCTTCACAACGCATTAAATTACAGACATTTCAGCTAAGTCGCATCGTTGATGTATAACAATAATTTACTGACAATAAACACGGAGCAAAGTAACTGATGATGTGTATTTTAATTTTATAACAATTTTATATGCTCATATGTATTTGTTTAAGTGACTTACGAATCAGCATATTTATTTGTTTTGCAAATTGATCAAAATTAATAACATAAAAATCTCCGCACACAGCATAATTTAGTATTTAACATTACTTTATTAAATACTTTGGCGAATTTTCGGGAATTTTACGTCTTCCCTTTATCAAGCGAAAAATTAAAATATATGGTACAAACAACAAAAATAGTCTTGAACATAAAAACAAATTAAAAACACGTTATAGCAACAGATTAGATTGTTGTTACAAAGACTCATCCACTTAATACAATTCATTATTTTAAACAATTTTGGACATTATTTTTTATAATAAAAATATGCTAACATCAATAATTAAAATAGCAATTGTTACCAATTTGTTTACATACATTTTTAATAAATCTCTAACTAATAAAATAGTAGCAGGGTCTACGTTAGTTCCCTCTTAACTATTAAAATTACTTTCTTTAGTATTTTTTATAATACAACTTTCTATGATTTTTCTCATCTTTAAATCCGTTTCTTTACATAAAATTTTTATATTACTATCCCTAATGTGCCCTTTTTTTAAACAATGGTTTGCAATGTCCGAAGCATCCAAATTTTTGTTTTTAAAGCCCTAGCGTGTTTCTTGAACATCCACATTGATATCATGAGTATGAATTGAAAAGTTGTCTCAGAAACGAATACCCGATCACAGATAATTCTAAATGCGTTTGTTAGACGCTTGAATTATTGAAATGTAGCAAAAAGAAAATCACCGTCCTCTCCTTTTTTATGTAATAAAAGCTTGTAAATTTATACTTATATTTACATTATTTTTTTACCGATTTACGGTATAAAAATCATTTAAAAAAAATACATTTTAAAATAGTGCGGTATTTCAGATTAGCGAGGCAACGAACATTAAGAAGTTCAAAAGAACTGAATGCCTACTTTCCGTAAGCTTATTTCTTAAAAGTTCTTTATTTTTTATTTATTTATTAATTTATTTATTTATTTATTTAGTGAAAACGACAAAAAAAAAAAAGAAAAGCATTCATTCTACATTCAAATTATAATATCTGCTGAATAATAAAAATTTTTAACTGTTTGTATTTTAGAAATTTAAAATTTTTACTGTTTGTATTTTAGAAATTTAAAATTTTTAACTGTCTGTATTTTAGAAATTTAACAATTTTACTGTTTGTATTTTAGAAATTTAAAATTTTTACTGTTTGTATGTTAGAAATATGCATACCACGTTTCAGGTAAATTCGTCCAGCAGTTCAAAAGTTTTTAGGTTATTATTACACCCTCCCCCCAGAGATTGAGATATCTTATAAGCTCCACTTCAAGTATGATTCATAATTCACGTTTCCAATTTGTGATTCCTATGATTTCGAACTTTTAGATTGTTCAACGAGTCCTTTCCGGAATAATTGTTGATCGACTCGAATCTAATTTTAGTTTTTCCCATTGGAAATAAATATTCCACAATGTCCACTCCAATTGAATCGCCTTTTTCTTTATCTTGCCCAACAATCGGATTTTCATGGTCATTCAATTGTTTCATTAAATCAATTCAAAACACAACGAATTCAGTTTAATAATAAAAAGCATTGGCTTCAATTGAGCTACGATTCACAATTCACGACTCATGATTCACTAAACGAGTTCAAAAGAAACTTAAAAGATGACTCGTTCCGTAGAATTGAAGGAAGGGAATAAGCCTAATTGCACAACAGAGTCAAAATGGAGATTGACAATTCAATTTTACAGGGAAAAGGTAGATTTGTAGGTAATGCTATTGAAATTGTTCTTTAAAATAATACAAAATTAATATATTCGGACAGTCACTGCAATAGGCCATTCGGAACTTCAATCAATATTTGATTATTTTTTCAGACAAAAACAAAAGAAAAAAAATACAGGAGGAATTTAATGAAAAGTCAGACACAGGCTAATATTATAAAACAGCTGATAAAGACTACAAAAATTGTTTTGATGTACAATACGTTGAGATTTTGTATTTGTAGCCATAAGTAGAAATTCCAAGTACTGAAATACAAGAGATTCCTAAGAGAACGTGATCCCTACTTTCCTTATATATTTTTTGTTTTTAAACCATGAAATGTACAAAAGAAAAGCTTTCGTATTTTTAGCCACCCATTTGGGAGTTATTGTGATAGCGATCAAAATCGGTAGCTATTGCGTTTGTCCTGTCCGTCCGTGTCTGTCCACCTCTAGCAACTCCCGAACGGAAGGTCTGATCGACAAACGGACTTCACCATCATGTTCACAGGCCCAAAGACTGTAGGAATGGGGTATTTTCAGGGGCCAATACTCCCCCCCCCCCCCATGTTCGAGATATTTGGTATTGTTTTCATTGGATTTCCTCTATTAGCTTAAATGTTAGAAATACAACCATCTCATTTCAGTTGTCAGCTTAATGCTTAATATCTCCGTCTCATATACTGTACGTTGTCGTTTCAAATCTGTATATCTCACTTTTGTTTTTTTATTTTTTCAATCTTTTTTTCTCAATGTCCGCGAGTTTTTTTTTCTTATTTTTCTAACTTTTTTTTTTTATTTTTCCTTAGACGTTATTGTACTTCCTTTTTTTATTATTGTTTAATTTTTTTTTTTATTATTGTGGGTCACCCTTAAATTTATGCTTTAGCACAATATTAAATTCACTTGTTTTTAGTCTAATTTTCAAAAGAAAATTCATTAAACAATGGCTATGAAATCTTAGCTGATCCACTGCGCGCGGTTTGATAAGGTTAAAATTAATCCAATTCAACAATGTACGTAAATAATGGCAACTTATGTATGCATTTATAAATGTATTCGCCACTTAACGTCCGGGGTTACGTTCCAAACAATTGGGAGTTTGTGCGAACAGAACAATAAAAAGTTAAATTCATAATTCGTAACATAGATGTTCATTATAACTGTGAAGTACATGTGGATATTACATTATAAGTTCTATGCGTACTATACCTTGGAATACAAGACCGGCAGCGCAATCGTTTTGTGGATATCAGTTTCACGTGGTGGTGCGGAAAAGTCTGCCCGCTACGGCCACTTAAGTCTGGTCTACACGAGGCTTGAAAACGCCGCGTTACAACCGTTCTTACAGACACGAGAGAACTCTCATGTATTTCTATGGAAAGCGAAAGATGCAGTCTACACGAGCGTTCTCAACTCCGAGAAGGTCGGTGTGGGCTGATCAGGATTTTTCGACTCTATCTAGACATTTGTTTTGTCGTTTTCACAACTTCAAAATAAAAAAAATTAAGAGATCATATTTCGAACTTCTTATTAAACTATAAAATCTGATAGAATACAAACAGGAAAACTTTTCTTTTTTCTGGGGGATAAAAAAAAAGGATACGTATATCCTTTTATTTGCTTCATTGTCTAAAACGAAGCAAACTTAATCACACCAAAGCCCACAACAATTAGAGGATTTCCAAAATGATTAATAACGCAGGGTTCAAAGGACTGTTTAATTTCTACTGCTTTATTTTAGGAATTCTTGTCATTACACGCATTAATCTTGGATCTACACGGAAAACGAAAATTTCTAAAAAAAAAAAAAAAAGAATTATGATCGTCTCCTTATTATAAATACTCATTCATTTAGAGAAGAGTCATTCAGAGGTTCAAAAGTAACTAGGAAAGGAGACACAGACTGATTGATTTCGTAGGCTAATAAGTTCGAACACGACCTATGATGTAATCTTATCTTTTTTTAATGGGTTCCTGCAGATTAAAATAAAATAAGAAATAATTAAAACCTATAACCTGCTTATTTCAAATCAAAAAAACCTTTCATTAATAATAAACCTTTAAAAATGTTTCTTTCTTACTGATTTTGACTTCACTTCATTCATGAAGCTTAAAATCACAAATTATTATGTTATCCAGAGAAGTTCCAAAACATCGGACTCGACTGCTGAGAAATCTAATAAAATCTATCCAAAATCCACTGAAAAAAAATCTACTTTAAAATCCGGTAAGAAATGTAAATCTACTGAATAAAAGCACCCATTTAAAAAGATCTATTGCAATGTTTTGGTAAAAATAAAGATGGACCTCTTTAAGAAACTTACTCAGAAAATCTATTGGAATTTATTGAAAAAAAACTTTGAAAAATCTACTGAAATCTATTGAAAAATCTCTTGAAAAATTTACTGAAATCTACTGAAAAAACCTTCTGTAGATTTCAGTAGAAGTCTGAAATCAGACTTTTGAAAAACCTACTGAAATCTACTGAAAAACCTCTTCAAAAATCTACTGAAAAAATCTATTGAAAATTTACTAAAATCTGCTGAAAAACCTCTTCAAAATCTACTGAAATTCCTCTTCAAAAAATCTACTGAAACAAACTGTTGAAAAATCTATTGAAAAAGTTCTTGAAAATCTCTTGAAATATTTCTGAAAAACCTCTTCAAAAATCAACTGAAAATCTATTGAAAATCTACTGAAAAACCTCTTCAAAAACCTACTGAAATCTATTGAAAAATTTACTGAAATTTTCCGCAAAATCTCCTTAAAAATTTACTGAAATCTACTGAAAAACCTCTTGAAAAATCAACTGAAATCTACTGAAAAGCCTCTTGAAATAATCCACTGAGATTATGATTTTATGAAATTCAATTAAAACAAACATGTTTGAATAGACGGTAAAGCTATAACTACACGCGAAAGAACAAGTATAAAACTGCTTTTGCTTGTATTTTGACGGGATATCCCGCCTGTAGAAACCATCCCTTTATGTTCGGCTTATTTTTATAAAACCACAATTGTTCAACTACTGTTAGTGAACACTTTTCAGTATTATATTCTAATCAGATGTTTCAGATGCGAATCACAGGCGGACACGAACTCATTTGTAATAGAGTACAATAGAGTATAAGAGTACAAACAAGTTAACAAGCAACTAAAGAGTAGTTAGAAAAAGCCAGTTACTCATCAAATGTTCTTAATCTATATTACTAAAATCTTTTATTTCTCTATCCGGCGCAATTTCCTGTGAGAATGGAAAATTTAAGTAATTTTTACAATGAAACGACGGGAATCGAACCTGCAATCTTCTGATCCGAAGTCAGACATCTTATACATTACGCCACTGGGACTACAACTCGCTCTATTTTGTTTTTTTGACTTATGTGTCCTTCCCATTCGCCCCATTAAGTAATGAATGTATTCAACCTGTTTTTTGAATCTCAAGATTGTTTATTTATTTCCGATCCGTCTATTTATTTGTAATTCGAAAATGATAATTAAAACTATAATTGCCGAAACGTTGCAATATTTTAAATATAATATTCTTACTTAACCAAATCTATGTGATATAGAAAAACAAGCGCGTGTACACGGGAGATGGCCTAGTTTAAATTGAAAATAAGTTTTATAATTGAATAAAAGAAAAGTCAAAAAATTCAGAAAGACTAAAGTTACGGCATTTTGTAACTATAATGAATATGTAACATAGGAAAGGACATTATAGGTTGGATCTGACACAGAGTGAGGAACCTGCGGCCTTTCGCATGCAATTTCAAATTCTTATATGGTTTTAGTAGAAAGTTACATAAAAGCGAAGGAGTACATTATAAATAAATTGAAAACTCACACAATTGACTGAGATAAAAGTCATCCAAATGTTTCTACTTCGATGCAGTCATACCTCGCTTAACGACAGAGTTAGATTTATCGAAAACATGTTTTCAAAGTTGTTTTTCAATAAACGAATAGCGATGTATCTATACATTGTTAAAAAAAAGTTAAAGCAGTTCCACTACAGACCAAGCTGGCCCTTGAGGTCGCGGAAGGTCACGGCTCCCAGCGTTACTTGACCAACGGGACGAAGTTGAGGTCGGACGGTCAGCTCGACGCCCGTCCGCCTTTAATTCCCGGGAAAGAAACCCGGTACCCACGTTACAGAGGGCTCGGTAGACCCTAGGACCCTTGGAGAAAGGAGCGTGGAAAAATCCCCGCCCTCCGCCGAGGCCTGGAATCGAACCCGGCACCTCCAACCCACAGCCGAGCGCCCTGACCACTCGGCTACCGGGCCCACATCTACGTATTGTAATTCTAGAACTGTTCTTAGAAGTTGATGTTTACTTGATTGATGTAGCTTATAACTAAATATAAGTCTTTCATGATCAATGGGGAATATTTTAATAGCATTCGCATGTACGAAGTTCTACAGATTGAAGCCTGATGACGTTTCGTTATAAAACCTATGGTCTTCCAATGACAACCAAAGGTTTCCCACTGACATCAAAGGAGACAATTCTTAATCAATTTGGAGACAATTCTTGTACAGTTTTTTTGCCATCAAGTGCATCTGTTTGCCAGCATTGGGTGATTATGTTAACTCTCTATTCCTATTCAATTCAGTTTAACCGAACCTGTCAGGGTTAGGGGTCAAAAACTATCAAAAGATCCTTATCAATAAGAAGCCACAAACTCCATAAAAAAACTCTAACGTAAAATTCCGACTCTTTGACAGGGGATGAACGTGATTCACTTCTTTTTTTAACCATAATTATGGGTAAAATGTTTATCAAAAGATCGAAAGTTTACATCAAGTTATCTTAGGATCCAATTTATAGTGTCTTATAAAAAAAAACAAAAAAAAAAACATACAAATAAATAGTTTTTGATTTACTTGCAATTGATAAATATTATAAATGAGCGTGTAGTTCGATATCAGGGGTTCAAGGCAGTTAATTGCGGGCGTGGAGGAGTCGTGTTGAACCGAAGGTTATTTCTCCTTCACACGGGCCCTCGGATTCACTCAGCCCTCAGTTTTGGTTGAAAACGCCATGTTTCCATTGGTCCCAATCTACTGTCCTCCAAATGAGAGATGGCCGCCCTGTTTTTGTGAGATCTGCGCATATATCATCGATTAGTCTGGCCAGGCACTTCCGTCTGATTTTATGACAGGACGCCGCCATTACGGTAAATCGCTTGTTACTTTGCAAAAGAGCATTGTATTTATAAATAATATATATTTATTTATTTATATAAATACTTATTATTAGCAACTGGTATTGAAATAACGCTAAATAGTCGAGAGAAGTTTTAATTTGGCGTTATCAACATGTCTTTCTCAGTGAAAACAGACGAAGGCGTCCATTGTGACAGGAAAACATAATTGATCAGCCACCGGAAGGGCTGCGCAGTTCAAACTTCCGCCGGCCATCTCTCATTTGGAGGACAATACACTATGCTAGTTCAATTTTTGATAAATTGCTACGTGCTTAAGACGAAATATATCATTACAATATATAAATAAATCATCGGAATCAATGTGGCGCTCGAAAAGCTAAAATAAGCAATAAAAAACTCGCCAAAGGGATAAATTGCGAGAAAATTCATGTGCACGCTACATGCGGCCGCTAGGAATTTTTTTAGCGCATAAAAATCAGAATGCGCAGGTAAATATTAATAAAAGGTGAGACCAAGTTGTATACTAAATGACATCCTACTACAGCTGTTTCACGCTAATACGGCGATCATCAGCTAGGAAACAACTGTACTAGGATGTCATTTAGTATACAATTGGTATCACCCTTTACAATATATAATACTTCGTTAATGTAAAGCAATTTACTTATTTAATGAAAATTCACAAATGAAATGGCAGCTTCTATTTCCGGAGTCCAAATCGTCGATTGAAATGTAAACAATAGAATAATGTCCACCAAGAGGGATACGAGGGGCAAAGGACAAGTCAAAGTTCACAACAACGCATACCAAAGTTGTCCCACGAATAACAACAGTCAAATTAGCCTTGAAATGAACGCACTATTCTTTTTTTCTTTCGTTCTCAAACGGGCTTGTTATTCTCTATTCTTCTGGTGTTTGGTTCGCTGATGTCCAAAGATGTGTCAACTGCCATGAATCTTTACCACGAGACCCGTGAGACAGGATATGCTTTTAATTTCTCTTAATTTGGATCCTAATGGGAGCATTTCCTGTGTGCTTCAATGCACCTCAATTCTCTTTCGTAATCTGGTAGTCGCAATAAAAAAGAAAAAGAAAAAAAAGAGACCCTACTCAGAATTTCAAAATAATCCGGATGTGTTTTTGGCTGGTTCTCCCTCCGTATTTAATGAAATACACTGAGGCGGAGGTAGGAAGGTTAATTTAATTGAGTGCAATTTGCGTTGGATGACAGAGAAGAATTGGTTTTCATGCAGGGATGACCAACAATTGGCAGCATTACCATTACAAGTAGACTTTCAAATGACGTATTATAATGATGATTGTAAACCCATTCGGAACACTTTAGAACTGACTCTAAAACTTTACATTTATCAACTCAGTTGTTATAGGCGCTTATAAGACTATACAGATACAAAATAGACCGAACAGCAAAAACCATCCAATCATCTTCTAAAACCATTTTAAGATAAAAAAAAAAAATAACTTCATTTCTTAAATATCCTTTGTATCTTTGTTTGTATAATTTTTATATTTCTACTTACCTATAAAATTATAAGATATCTTTATGTTTATATAACTATTTTTTGTTTCTTTTATATTTGCAGAACTAGAGAGTTATAGGATATTTTTTAAGTTTACATAATAATTTTAATACTTCTTTTATATATATATAACTATAAAGATATAAATGTCTTAATGTTTAGTAACTATTATTATATTTTTTTTAATTTTTATGTTAAACTATGAAGATATAAGATATTTTAATTTTTACTTAAATATTTTTATATTTCTTTTATATTTATATAAAATTATGAAGATGAAAGATATCTTTATCTTTATATAACTATTTTTTTTTTTATTTCTTACTTATTTATATAAAGATGTAGAAATGATTATACGATATTGATTCCCGTTAGAAGAATATTTCAATTAAATTTTAATTGTATCAGATATTGCACGGAAAACAAACAAACTGAAATGAGACAACAAACCATTACATACATTATAACGATATAGTGGGCTTTCACAAAGCTAAAGAAATATATTAGCAACTTCACTGTAAGGCGATACATTTGCGGATAATGCAAATTCTCGTTTTAACGTTTACGAGGCAATTAAAGGTCAACATTAAAAAAAAAAAAATAACTCGTTAACTTAAACATCGAAAATTTGCTGCTGTATAACGAATAAAAATAAAAATTTATAAAATTTCGTGCATAGTAATACAGAATAGAAAAAAAAAACCCTCAAGTATTACAATATCACAATTAGGGATGGGTAGTTCGTGAACGAACTAGTTCATTGAACTAGTTCGTATAAAAGAACTATAGTTCACGAACGACCTAGTTCAAATGAACTAGTTCGCTCTTTTACCACTCCATTATTGGCTATTGTTGGAATTGGTTTCTTTGGTTTTATATTAAGTATTTGATTGTCAAGTTTTTGGTTGTAAAAGTATTTGAGAACCTTTTTTTTTTTTTTGGGGGGGGGGGGGTTAAGGTAAAAAGAACGACTTAGTTCATTTGAACTAGTTCAATAAAAAGAACTATCTCAAAAGAACTAGTTCAGTAAAAAGAACTATCT
>JAFIDM010000007.1:9328463-9372654 GCA_023159025.1 Thereuonema tuberculata | reverse complement strand
AAAACATCAGCTGATGAAAATTTTTGGAAAGTTTTTGTAAAAATAAAAGATTAAAATTATAAGAAACCATGATGTAACAATTCGGTAATGTACGGCAATAACTTAAACCCTTCCAGGAATCTTTATTTAAAATTGTAACACAACAAGTCGCGTTAGAATTGTCCTTAACAAATGATTGCCGAGATTGTAACGAAAGCTGAAGGACTTGTTTCAATATTTTGGTAAATATTTACTTTTTCTAAATAGTTAAACTCATATTTATTAAACTTGTATTTATTAAATAAAATATTTAATAAATATTTTATTTTGTTTTACAATTATACATTAAAGAAACTACATACATTATGTGTATAATTCAACTGAAGTTGTGATATTCAATTTTTCGTCAAAATAGTTTTTTTACATTAGATTCTGTATAATAACACAAAGGATTACATTCAATGACTTAATTACATAGGGAAATATGACAATATTGAAGGTAATATGTTATACTAATCTTCAAAGTATTTTCCTTCATAATTTCCGTATTAACGATTCTGAAACGTCACAATTATATTTTTTCTTTAAAATTCGCTTTTTATATTATTTAAATTTTGAGGTAATTACCTCCCTTCAAGTACATAAATCGTAGGCCACAGAATCAATTATTTTGCTAGGTGTCCATCGTACAGTGGTTGAGAATAAAGTGATTGGGATCGAGAATTCAATTTTGAGGGTGAGCAAATAATTATCCTGCTATAGTTTGGTCCTGAAGGAGGAATGAGACATGATACTACATAGGTCCTTTTTTTTTGAGGGGTTTCCTCACTCCGGGATGAGATATTATCTCGATATTTCGGCCCTGTGCCTCGGGCCTTAGTTCTGCGCTCACCTTTATGTGATTGACTTTTATACATCTCCCGAAGAAGGCCCGAGGCACGGGGACGAAATATCGAGGTAATATCTCAGCCCGGAGTGAGGAAATCCCTCAAAAAAAGGACCTATACATTATCCTACTATTTTAAGTTGGATAATAGAGAATCAATGTACCAAGTATTAACGAAATCCGCACAGGCGTTTAAGAATGATTCCCACACAAAAAGACAAACCAGAGGAGAAAATTATCACTTCACAAGCTGTTTCAATCAAGAATTTATTCTGTTTTTATCTAAAAAGTGCCTCCTCCGTTTGGGACTTTGAACGCTGGATAACTATGGCTGACGAGTGCCTAGAAAGCTGAATCATCTGCACCAGTTCAAAGGGAGAAAGTAATCGGAGAGGTAGATTGATAAACGGTTTTTTAAAAAAAAGAAAAAAAAAAAAAAAAAAGATGTTATTTCTGCAAACTTATTACAAAGCAGAGATGGATATATATAGGATCCAAACGCAAAGATACAAACCAAGGATTCCGATTAAAAAGAAAATAAATGGGAAGACGATTTTGAAGAGTAAAGAATGCCATCGGCAGCAGATGTCCAAGAAACAAACAAATATTGAGACTCCAGCGACTTTTCAATCGCCAGTGAGAAATTAACCCCAGCGGGAGAGCCTCGGCCCCTCCCCCTGCCCTCAGATCACACACGACCGATCCAGGTAGGGGAGTGTCTTTGGCATTGCAGGAAATGAATTGGATCTCTTCATCAGCAAATCATCCATCCCCTTGAATACGCTAAATACAGAAGAAGAAGAAGAAGAAAATGAGGAAGGAAAGAAAAAAAAAAAGATTCTTCATTGGTACCTCAAGTGTTGGTACAGAAAACTCGCTCTGAATTGAAATGATAAATCTGGAATATTCCTTAGATCTACATCTGAGACTGAAAACTCGGTTCCCTTTATAAGGGTGATCGTAGCTACTAGTTTTTCTGTAAATGCACACAATTTGCAAGAAAATTCAGTGAAAAAAGTTGTCATTTAGATGAGATTTTAATTGACAATCACTGCAACATTCTAATACTGATCAATGTCGTCTGCCATAGGAGTAGTGTTGTGGAATTGTTGTTGTATTACTAGGTACTAAAATATTCTTACTGCTTTTGGATCACAAACATTAACGAAATCCATACGACCCTTTTAGTGAAGGATTTCGGATGGCATTTTTGTGGGTTGAGAAAGAGTTATTGGAGATAAAAATAAATGTGGTAGATTTTAATGTGTCTAACAAATTTTCTGGAAATCCCTCTAGCTCTTTTAAAGTGATGTGTACAGACAAATGGATAAATATATAGAGTGGAAAAATTTAAAATCGCGTTCAAAGTCAACAATTCGATCAAAAAAAGCGAGAAAATTTACTGAAAAAGATCCCAGTTGTATTAAATTATTATTATTATTTTTAGGGTCGTGAAAACAAAAGTAGCATTTTCAAATTACACTTTTATTTTGTGCATTTGTTTCAAAACCTACAGAATGCAAATGGAATAATTTTTCCCTTTTTCTGAATAAAAATTAATTTAATTAGCATAACTCAATAAAATGTCTAAGTCGGATTAATTTGTAATCATGCGCAAACTTACGGATTAGTTAAAAGGATTAATACCCAATGCTTAAGACATAGGGAGAAATACAACGTTTCTGTGCTAATTGCTTGACACTGTGGAAACTTTTTGTCACTTTCAGGAACTTATTTCTCGACAGGGACTTCTTTGCAGAAATTTTAAAACATAAAAGTGGGATCGTCCTCAAAATGCATGTCAAGTTCAAAGAATTCCCATTCGGTTGTTAAAACGTTATTAAAGGAACATACACACACCCTTACAAATAAATGATTTGATGAACTTCATTACCCTAGGAGAAAAGATTAAAAATAAAAATATACCTCACTCTAATAATAAATATTATTATTATTTATTAGTATACGTTTTTATTTAAGTACGAAACTAAAGATTTTTTAGGGACCCATTTGGTACCTATTGTGATATCGAACAAAATCGGTACCTTTTGCGTTTGTTCTGTCCACCCCTATAACTCCCGAACGGAATGTCGGATCGACAAACGGATTTCATCATCGTGTTCAGAGGCCCAAAAATTCTAGGAATGGGGTATTTTCAGGGGTCAACGCCCCCCCCTCCATGTTCGAGATATTTGGCATTGTAACCCCCCCCCCCTTTAAAAACTCCGGAACGAAAGTTCTGATCGACAAACGGACTTCTCCATCGTGTCCAGAGGTCCAAACAACGTAGGAATAGGGGTTTTTTTAGGGGCCAACGCTCCCGCCCCCATGTTCGAGATATTTGGCATTGTTTTCATTGGATTTCCACTATTAGCTTAAATGTTAGAAATACAACTTTTCATTTCAGTTGTCAACTACAGCTTGATGGTTAAGGTTTCGGACTCATATACTGAAGGTTGTCTGTCGGTTCAAATCTGTATAAATTATCTTAATTTTTTTTTCTTTTTCTCTTAATCTTTTTTTCTCACTGTCCACATGGGTTTTATTTTTATTATATTTTTTTTCTTATTTTCCTAATGGTTTTTTATTTTTTTAATACTGCTGTACGGAAAAGCATGATCCAATATTCACGAACATTGTATTACTGCTTTAAAACAAACACTGTAAGTTTTACGAAAAGCGATCTAGAAAGTTCTGAAAACTTTTGTGAATCTCTTTGCAATGCGACTGTTGAAAAAAAAGGTGGTCAGCATCTGCCTACCTTTGACGTGTTGCTGATGCATGTGTAGACCGTTCAAATAAACAAAGAACCAAAATACCCCTTCCAGTCAACACAAACCTTCTGCCCAGAATATAACCAACAAACAGACACGGATAAATAAAGAAAGGGTTATGTGTACCTGGACAACTGCGCCCTCTGTGTTCGGTTCCACAAAACAAAACATGTCAGTATATCTTAATTTGTGAAGTTCATTTCTTTGGATTTCGTTTTTTTGGCATAGAATTCAGAACTGAAGTATCTTCCAATTTGACTGGAAGCTTCTAGAACGGTTGTTTCTATTGTCCCAGCGATCTTCACAATGAAACTAGAGGATAAAGACTGGATTTAATTTCAAAACGCAACTTCCGTTAATAGGAAAATTGACAGGAACTTACATTGTTATTTTCAAATTAGCGGAAAATTAGCATTACAGCGGAAAATCTATAGATACAATTGATTAAATTAAAAACAAAAACAAAAAAACTTTATTTTAATTCTTGGTATTACGAGTTGCTACTAACTCCTATTTTTCTTCCAAAGAAAAAATGTTTTTTTTTGTTTTGTTTTTTGTTTTAGGAATAAATTTAACGTGCTGGAGAATTGAATTTATTCCTAGGTTAAATTACCTTGTTAGGAATTTTAATTTCCTTTTATTAATAAGCCTTCTGTCCTATCTTTCTTTAGGAAAAGGTTTTTCGTTGTGCAAGTTAGCACAACATTTATTGTTCTTGTTTTGGGGGTCACTGCCAGGTGTGACGGTGACCTCCACTTAAGTATCTTGCCTTTCTGGCTCTTTTATCGGAGAAGGCGGAGATCGGGCTGATGAGTCCCAAGTAGGATGAAACGGCCGTTCCGATTCCTTCCCGGTAATGGAATCAGAAAGGCAATTTATTCATGTGCTGACATTGGTTTTATTTTGTTTGTTTAAAAATGCTTTTTATAGTGGAAATGACGATTTGCTGTCTTATCTGCATTAATTTGTTTCAATCCAATTACGTTTAATCGCAGAGGATTACAAAGAGGATTAATAGTCTTTGTTTAAGACACCCATGGAAATCCGTTTCTTGGTTCTCATAGTTTTCTATGGGAATTTTTATGTCCTCCATGCTGTATTTTGTTAACAAGGACACACACGGAAAGAAGTAAAAACATAAAATGGGTTTGGCTGATGAGTCTAAAAAAAGGCGAAACGGTCCGTCCCCAAACTCTCACCGATGAAAGCTCAGATATTTTTTACTTTTGTGTCATTTCTCTATGCTTTTATATTAATTTCTGGCAAATTAAATCTTTTGTTTATATTAAAACCAGGGTTGGATTCAGCCTTGATTCTTTATATTCAAATTCCTTTGTGCCTGACGATTCCGCAGGCCAGGATTTGAAGTTTTGTCTGTTTTGTTTTCTTTTATTAAATGTGTTTTCTTTTGGAGGGAGGCCACAGCCGGGTGCGGGAGTTGTTTCCCCTTACCACTTTTGCACTATCTGAGCATTTCATCTGGTGAGTGGGTCTGGCTGATGAGTCCCTAAAAAGGACGAAACGGCCGTCCCAAACTCATACCGATGAAAACTCGGATATGTTTTATTTCTGCGGCATTTCTCTATGCTTTATAAAAGTTGCTTTGTTTAATGCTGTTAAATGTATATGTCAAATTTCAGGAAGATTCGTGTAGCCGTTCAAAAGTTATGGAGGGAGGAAGAAACAGGCACACACATGCAGACTGACTGATTTGGTAGGCCCAACATTCCTTGGAAAGCAAGCTAAAATTGTTATGCTGTAATGTCGGTATAAATATGTTTCACAAAGGTTGTGTGTTTGTCATGCAATCGAGTTATATATAACTATTAATTTACTGTCAAGAGGACTAGTTTGTTGTCCTTGTATAGTTAAACAGGCAAAGCACGCAATCTTCCGTCAAAAAAAGTTTACAAATTGTAATTTCCGTAAATGCCTCCGCGTCCACCCCTTTCTGTCCGGCAGCCTTCCGTTGTGTTGCCGTCCTCAAAGCAAACCGCCCCCGTCGTCAGTGTCAAAAGCGGAGAAGGTAATTCCCTTTGATAAGAGAATTATTCTAACAGAATAAACAAGAAATGTCAAAAAGAATGATTAGAAAAAAAGAGGAAAGAAAAAGGCGGAGTCGTGGAAAGAGTTGGGAGATTCCTGACAGGCTGTCATTAGGATGGCCACCACCAGGGGGTGGGTGGGGTCTCCGGAGGGTGACACGGTTTAAAAATCAAGAAAAATCCACCGCCTCTTCACTTACCATTATTACATCGCAGGAAAAAAAAAGAAGAAAACGGAAAAAAAATACACACACAGGCAAATGGAAGATAAGCAACGGAAATAGAAATTAATGTTTGCCAAAGCCACCAGGTGGAGACTGTGTTTTATATCTGACATCTACAATAAAAAATATTTTTTGGTAAAAATTGTGTGTTAAAAAAAGAAAGATACATAATACCACGAAATTAATCAGATACTTTCGAGAAATTAGCCCCAATAAAAATTTGTTTTTATTTTTTTTTTAATTTTCTTTCTTATTTTTTGCGAAATTTTGGGGTACAATCATTTTGGGAATCAATACCAGATTTCATGAAAATCATTACTAGACACGTGATCGCCATCTTTAATATACAATGTCACTTTGCAATTGTAAACATTGCCTATTTGATTACTGAAATCGTCCATTTAATTTTAATTATTTTTATCTACATCTAAAATTCTATTCGCTAACATCATACATTATATTGCTGAGAGAGTTTAGCAGCTACAGTTATTATTCTCATTGTAAAGCGTAAAACCAAAGCGTGAATTATGGGTTTTTATCAGTTTTGGGAGAGAAAAGGGTTAGATCGAAAACGTCCTAGTTTCCATATCCTTATTTTTTTAAGTGAATATCTAAGATGTTAAAAAGATTCTTTTTTCCTATCTAATATGATGTCGATGCTTTATAAACACTAATCATGCACTGACCATAGATCATCTTCAACACAACTCATCAGCTGTATCACTACATTGCAATTCGTATTAATTGGGTTTTATTTATTTATTTATTTATTTATTATTAGCTTGACAACTGTGCGGTACTACAGGATGTAAAATGCGGTTTTAGATTTACAACACTTACTGTTAATGCTTTTGTAAGAATTAATTTACTTATAGTACTAGTTTGTCCAGAACAAAGATTTTAAACGACACTTTTAAAATTTAAATTTCTTTTTACAAAGAAGATTGATAAAGAATTTAGTGAGTGTGTGTGTGGGGGGGGGGGGTTGTTATTGTTGTTTTGTTTTTTTACTGTATACTTTGAAGCAGGGCCGTCGCGTGGTTTGTTGGCGCCCTGGGCAAGATTTCGTCAGGCGCCCCCTGAATCTTCAATTCAACAACCAAAAAAAAAAAAACTGAATCTCCTTTTGCCATTGCCGCGGCGCCCCCCCTAGCCGCGACGGCCCTGCTTTGAAGGAAAAGACAGACTCTTGAGATCTTAATATCCACGCATTCTCACCTTCTATCTTTTGATCCAATGAATGAACCATCTTGAAGCTTGCCCTTACATGAAACAAAAATACATATCGTCGCTTTTATATCAAAATGTCGTCTGTTAAAATTTACCAAAAAATTTTTATTGAGGAAAAACACTTGTATTTGTTAGCTATTGATGTATGTGATCAGGGGATAGAACTCAAGTTACAGATCAAAAACAAAACGTATGTTAAGTTAAAAGAAAAAAAAAACTAATTGCAAAACATCGTATGTAAGTAACAGTGCACTACAAAAAGAAATTTGTTACAACCAGTACCTACGTATTGCATGATGTGCCAACCAAAGTTTAAAATTATGGTAACAAGTACAGTAAAACCCCGTTATTACGCTCGTCAAGGGACCATGACCCACAAGCGTAATAAGCGGGATAGCGCTATAGACGGGAAATGATTTATTAGATGGGGAAACATTTAGACACCATTTTACAGGAAAGATACTTGATTCTGAAATAGATATAGTGCAAATGTTGGCTTATTTCCTATTAAAAAAATCTTTGATTGAGGTTTGCCGTGTGTGTGTGCTACTCTTATGAATTATGACATTTCAATGCGGTTCAAGTAACTATTAACCTCAATTGATACACCACTAGGAGCAACACTAATATATTTTCGGAGCAGATTTAGTGCACTGCCTGCTATTTCATGCGCCTTTTCTTGAATGATTGGGCCACTTAATGTCACTGATGCATCACGGGACTGATGAATCCATTATTTCCTCGGCATCTTCATATTTTCCACACTTTACTTTTTTACGCTTGCAACCACCCTTCGCTGCATTGGTAATTCCATTCTTATTTTTTATTATTGTTCTCAGATTGGATGAGGGAATTCCTAGAGATTCTGCGAAATCCTTCTGACTTAGTGTAGAATTCTCGTCGTACTTATGGAGAATTTGCAATTTTTCACAGAAAGGGATTTCCGCTTCGACATTTTGCACTAACTTACTGTATCACAGACCCGCACTTCAAAGAGTTCCAAGATTCCCTCCTACCAGGGAAAGAAAATAATCTTTACAGTGTTACATTTCTTTTCGATACAAAATTTTCGATGTAAAAAAAAGCGCTACAAACGGGATTTGAAGCGTTATAAGAGTGTAAAAGTATACAGAGTTACATAGAAAATTCCAGGGACCGTATGAAAGGAGCGTAAAGAACGGGATAGTGCTATAAGCGGGAGCGTAATAACGGGGTTTACTGTATTTAGGGTTAATACAAATGAAAACAGAAGCTTTTATTAGCTACTGTAAAGTGTAGATTTTGACATATGACATTTTGATATAACAGCGACGATTGAAAATATATATTCAATGCAAAATAGGCTATAAAACACCGCGGAGAACATTGTCCTTAGGCAATATAGACAATTAAAAATACAATAAAATTATTTGTCGACAATTAATGTGTACTTATGGACAGCAAAGCGCTGATGTAGTTGCGTGTGTGTATGTAAAAAAAAAAAAGTGCTGTATTGTTTTGAAAAGCGATATTGTATGAAAATAGGTTCCACGTTCTTCGAGGATCTTCTCATTGTCTTTACGGTATTTCCAAATTGGAGACCCTTATTTTACTAAGATTCGATTCACTATCATTATCTGAATAACGGTTGGATAAGTGTAGATGATGAGAGCTGATAAGTTCAAAACAGCTGTACTTCAGTTCAAAACAAGAGACAAGTTCAATGTGGAAAATGCATTTACACTTGTGTGTTCTAATTCTAACTTTTATTTGCCTGCGTACGCTTTAGTTTTTTTCAGATTCTGAGAGTATTCAATCTACATGTTTTTGATGTTATCTTTTGATTTCATTAGGGAAATTAAGCCGAAATTTCTAGAAATGGTCAAATAATTGTGGCGTTTAATTGTGGTCTGCTTGTTTTGTTTGTCAGTCCCGGTGACTGACTGACATTCCGTTCCCGGCAAGAGCAGAAGTGATTGTGGCGCACCCTGGCGGAGGAGCTTCGGAATTATTTATTGTCTCATGACATGATACACATAGCACGTCGACGCTGCCATCAAAGTTACATGGACCCCACCCGTAAGGCACTTAGCAAAACCTTTTCCGAATAGCAAAAAAGGAAGATATCTTTGCAGTAATGCAATAACAAAGCTAATACGCCTCGCAGCCGTCAAATGGTGGTCCTCCACAACGAAAATAAAACACACGAACAATCACCATTGGTCATAAAGCTACATTCAAACCAGAGTGGTCTATGAAAAATCCATTACCAAAAAAAAAACTTGTATTATAAATGTGGTTTTGACGTAAAATAAGTAAGAAGACAGATTCTCTGCTTCTCACGCATTTTGCGTGAACACAATCCTTTCTCCGCTCACGCTCCTAAAGGAAACCGTTTCAGATTAAATTTAAATCAATTTTTAAGTTATTTAAAATTTAAATATATATTTTTATTTAATTCAAAATTCATTGTAGTTTATATGTGAATCGCAATTATTGTTCCGATGAAATCAAGCAATTACGGTTATGATCTCCTTTCCAGGCATGTCTAAACATGTCAAAATATTGTGGAAATTTTGATGCAATTGTCTTTGTTTCTTGGGATAATTAGATGCTTAAACTTTATTAATTGCATTTTTATTTGATTTCCGGAAATGTTGCGTTTTTTAATCAATGATTTTTTTTTTTAGCAAGTAATCATCTACAAACAATGATGGCTACTATCACGGATACTATAAGCCTAATCTCAAATATTAGAATGAATTGAAGAGAACTGAGTTTCTAAATAAGTGTCGATGAATAAGTTTATATGGGTAAAATAAGAATAGTTTACTCAATGTTAATAATATGTGTAAATTTTGATAATCGTTTCGTTTTAGGTATTATTGCATTAGACAGTATTTAAATTATACAGTTAATATTTTTCATTAATAAAAAAAAGTTAATATTTCATTAAATTATTAAATATTATTTTAAATTTTAAAGTAATAGTATTATTACAATGTGAAAAGATATTGGAATTTTTTTTAACTTTATATTTGATTTTATATATATTAATGAAAATATTTTCATTAATAAACAAAACTGAATTTCAAAAAAAAAAAAAAATACGAAATTTCAACAAAAAATTATTACAACTAAGTTGTTTCTTTACACAGACCCAGATACAACAAAAACGACGGCTGCTGTTTCACTGTTTAACGGACTGAAAACGAATTCTTTAGATGCAGCGCGATCATCCAGAACTTGAGATCCACTGCACTAAAGTAAGGCCTAAAATGAAAGTAAGCATTACAATTATTTTTATTAACCTTCCCGAAGAAAATTCAGATTCCTGCAATTGTTAAATACGCATGCGTGTCTCCTTATTAACTTTTGAACCAGTCCACAGAGATGTCTGACAAATCAGCGGTTTCCTCCAAATCATTAAAGTTTTGTACGAAATACTTCCTTCAGAAATTAAATAAATAAAAGAATATAAAAATCCTGTTTTATCCATATTATCCT
This sequence comes from Thereuonema tuberculata, assembly GCA_023159025.1. NCBI lineage: Eukaryota > Metazoa > Arthropoda > Chilopoda > Scutigeromorpha > Scutigeridae > Thereuonema > Thereuonema tuberculata. The sequence goes on along the minus strand of JAFIDM010000007.1, from coordinate 9,362,030 downwards.
ATTTTATCCTTACAAAAATTCTGTTTTATTTATACAATAACGTATTTATTACTGTTTTGTAAAAAGTAAACTTCAACTTGTCTGAAGAACTTCTTGTATTTCCATTTTATTAAGAAATATGCCTCTGTTTTCTTAACGTAAAGTAAAATGCAAGAAGCTGCCATAAAGAAAAGCGAAAACACATTTTTAGTGTCTTAAAAAAAAAAAAAAAAAAAGCTTGCTTACAAATTACAGTTTTGCAAAAACGGAATTTTAAAATATTTAAAGCGCATTTTTTTAAAAAAAACTTTCAAGCAGATATAAAAAAAGAAGCGTGTTTTTTTTTTCTTTTTCTCTTGTGTGTTTATATGGTTATTATTCGAATCTCTCAGAAAATTAGATTTTGTTGTTAGAAAATGATGATTCCTCAGACAAAAAATAGGCCTATAATTTTGAATAATTTAATTTGTTTACATTAAAAACGAAAACGCTGCTGGTTGCAGCAACACGATTATGCATTATAATCATTGTAGGTACAGCGCAGGAACGAAGAAAAAAAAATAATAAATTGCAGCAAAAAAAAAAAAAAAACCTCACAAACTCGAAGCACTGGCAAACGATACGAAGTTAAATATTAATATCCACAACAATAAATACTTGATTCAATTAAATTAAATCGTGTTTGTGTTTATTTAAGAAAACACTGCGTTTGATGCCTTCAGATAATTAAATAAAAAAATAAACTGGAAGAAAATTTCTAATTAAACCTTTCAAAAACTTTTTGAAATATTTAAAACTCTCTGACTTGAATTTTAAATACACGTCTGACATTCGTTCTTGTATTTATTCTGTATTATTACCAATAACTTTTTAAAATAATGTCTCTAATCTAGTATTTATTTTCATTACTTACAATTTAATTAATGCAATGTTAATCAAATATAAATAACTATTATTTATTTTAATATAATAGTATTATAGGAAATCAGTTCATGATTAAACTTGAATTCGTATAATCTATTATATTTAATATTGTAATATTTATAATATTTTTAAATTAAAATAAATAAAATAAATTATTTTATGTTATTAAGTTATTACATTTTGCTGTAATTATACTGTTAATGTAATAACTGTAATAAGATAAAATAATTTATTTTATTTATTCTACTTATTCAAAATATAAGTAATTTAACAGTAATTAAATATAAATAAATATTATCTACTTTAATGTAAGATAATAGTAGAATTTTTATAAGATTTTATTCTCAACAGGAATTTTGAAAAATTTAATTTTTGAAAAGTTTAAATTTGTAAAATACAATTAAGTAACCCTTTTTTTAAAACTAACTTTTAATAACTATTTTTTTTATTTAATTTGAGTTAAGATGTAGGCCTATAATAAATAATTTTAGATTGAAGTATGAAGTCTAAACATAAAAAATTCCTGTGTTTTATTTAAAAATATTTTTAGAATATGTTTTGTCTAAAAATAAATTCCATAATACACTTATCGGTTCGCTTTTTGAAAATTATTTTTTGTTATTGATCTTGTTTTTACTTTGACCGCGAATTGACAGCCACTTGTTATCATGTCAATTCAGCAACAAAAAAAGAAAACAAAAGACAAACAATTTGTAAACAATAATGGGTGAGACCAAATTGTTTACCAAGTGACATCCTGAAACAGGTGTTTCACGCTCTTTGGCGATCATCAGCCAGGAGCAGTCAGCCTTTCTACGTTTTTAAAAAATTCATTGAGGCCGGCGTACGGCTGGCACATGAATTTTCTCACTAATTTTTTATTAGTGAGTTTTTTATTGTTCATTTTTTCTTTTGAGGCGCCACTGCACTTCCGATGAACAAACAATTTATTTTAATTCTCATAAAAGTAATGAAGAACAAGTCGAAACAGCAAAAAGTAAAAACAATCACGTGATTCAACAAAAGCAATTCAACCAATATTTTTAAATATCGATGTGCACCATACAAAATTTGAGGTTCATATTTTACATTCAGCCTTAAATGAAAATCAAGTTTCAAGAAAATTCTAGAACGACCCTAAGCCAGCACAGACGGTGTTATTTTTTTACCATTAGTCATAGAAAAAGAAGTTACTGGTTCTATTATTAGCTGAAGTTCAACTCAGAAATTAATTTGATTCAAACACAGGATCTCATTGCAATCACAATTTATAAATTATCGTAAAACTTAGTTGACAAATTCTTGTATAAAATAGATACAAGAAAGAACTGAAAACTCACTTTCCTTAAAACGTTATTCATTTTTTTCTTTTGCTTATTTTTTTAAGAAAATAAGTTATATAAATGTAGGTATTTAGTCTTTATTATATCTAAATAATTTTATAAATTATATATTATCCGTTTTCCTGTACAAAATGAAATAAATACGCATTATTTATTTGAAATTGTCTAAAAGTGAATTCATTTGACTCAAACCACGCGGCATGATATAAGGATTTAATATTCATAGTTTAAGACAATGAGATATAAATAGATATAGGATAGAAATCCAATGTTTAGATTCGAGTGCTTTTGTATGGGAAATTTTGTTGCCGTCTCGCGCCCATTTCTCGACAAGCACCCGTCTGGGAAAGATTTCAAATATAAAAGTTAGCTTTTCTCTATTCCTCGAATGTGCATACTAAGATTCAGGAAGATCAATCCAATGTTTCAAAAGTTGTTAGGGCATGAGAACACACGAGCACAGACTGCTTTAATGAACGTTACTTTCTTCTTGAGGGAACTCTAAATAACTTTGATAAACGCAAGATCTAAGATGTCAAATCAGAAATTAAAAAAAAAAAATCATTTTTCTTTATGATCTTTAAGAATTTTATGCTTAACGCAAAGGTTCCAAACTCTGGGTCACGTTGCTTAGTGTCCCGACAGTTCTTCCAAGCGCCGTTAGGCCTAAAGAAATCCCTTACAAAGTTCGATTTATCAAGCAGTTCGATTCGAAGAAATTAATAGCTAGCCTATTTACATCCTGCCCTAACAACTTAGTGGTTCGTTTGCAAGAATAATGCAAGGAAAACACACACGCGCGCGCAATATTTTTATTTCATTCTCGAAAACTAGAAATATCCCGCACAGGTATTCCTGCGGGCTCGCTACGGCGCACAAGTTTGCGAACCGCTGGTCTAATGTATACCTGAATTCATGCTTTCTTTCTTGAAGTGTCTTGCAAAAAAGCCTACCACTTAAAAACACCTCCGAATCTACCCGAGGAGGCGGTAGATTTATTAAATTAAAAAAAATTAAAACCATAAATTTGTCAGTTTCGATTTATTTAAAAATAAAAATTCAACTATTGGGAAAGTAAAGGAAATGTTGAATTCAGGAAATAGATTATTACTTTATTTATTCATAGAATCAGAAATGGAAGCTTTTTTTAAGCTAAAATAATTTAATAGACTGCAAATTCTTTCGTAAAAATATCTTGTTTTGAGATTAAATGCAATTAATTCAGTTATCATTTAAAAATCAAGAATAGGAGAATATGATTCATTTCTATTTAAACTGTCCTATTTTAAATTTTCAGATTTTTAGTTGTATTTTTAACACTTGCAGAACGATTTGAACTTAGACCTACAAATCGCCCAAACTGACTTTCGCCTCCCCTAAAATAATAGAAAATAATTTAACACCTTTCACCCATCTATCGAAAGATAAATAAAAAAACACAATGGTGACATGTTACTACCAGCGAATCTTAGCTTTTAATTATTATTTAAAGTTGTCACAAGAGATGTTGTTTCACATCCATATAATTGACAATGAAATAGTAAATAAATAAATAAATAAATAAATAAATAAATAAATAAATAAATAAAGTAATTATAAAGAAGCGAAACAGCCGTCTTTGGCAAGGACAGCAAAGTTTTGAACTGTTATTCAGTTAATAATAATGTGTTTAAGTAGAGTATTAATTTCTAAACAGAGTTATTGTTGCGTACAATATTATGTAATTTGAAACATATTGTAATTATATAAAAAGGGACTTATTATATCTTTTTTTTTTATTTAATTTGGCTATTAACTTAGAAACTGCAACAAAACTACAACGATATAATTCAATAATAAAGAAATGAAGTACTTAAACTATTTCAGTAGCCCAAATTGTAAAATATTATGTAAATAATGTTATAAAGATATTATATCTATTATTGTAATTACTATTATGTAAAAGTTTCAAAACTTGGGTTTCCCCAGCAAAGACAATATGGCGGATCAAGGACCAAAGATCATATTGCGAATACTATTACTATTATTATTATTATTATTATTATATATTTAAAATAGTGGTGGGAAAGGAATGTTAACAGTATTATTTTTATAATTCTTTAAAATTAAGTTTAAGACAAAAATTTTGTAATTAAAAATAAATACTATTTATTAAGTTTTTAATTAAATAATGTTCAATAATATCCAATATTCAATTAAAAAACTTCAAGTACAGATAGGAAGAGGGATTGGCGAACGAAGCGAGTAAAAAATGTACAATAACAACGGATTATGATTACAGTAATAAATGATAATTAGATGCATTGTAATGATTATTAGGAAATATTAGAATGAATAAAAGTAAATTTACTAAAATTATAAATAGTCATCTTTACGTAAAATTAATAATTATTAAAATTAATCGTGATTTATTCGATGTTGCGGTATTACTGGACAATGGATAAAAGTATAAAGTGGACAAAAGTACATTAAATTAAAAATAGATAATCAATACTTTGTTGCATTTTTTTTAAAAATCTTATTTAAAAAATAATTTTGAATTAAGACCATCTTTAATGTCATTTATCTCTCGAGGGAAAAAAAAAACTGTGGACCTTAATTAACGGCTCTTAGCTACTGTAGCGCCCTCTACAAAACAATATCCAACATGGCGGTTACGCACATCACATTGATGTGAATTACATTTATTTAGTTTTTAAAGTAATTAGCATTAAGCGATTGTAAATATAAGGAAAGAAAATCATTGGAGAATAGGGGTAAAAAAAAAGAAAAAAAACTTTTAATAAAAAAGGGTTCTTACCTCTCGGAATTCGTCCATATAAATACAGCGACGTGCTCTGAAAGCCATTGCACCTGGGTACGACGCTTACAGGATCTTTTTGGCTAAAGGAAATGGTTAAGATAGGACGATCGGATGGACACTTCCCGTTGCGACCACCCACGCCCTTCCTGACCGACGGAGGAAGAATCCCGAAGAGCAGATAAGAAAGAATTGGTCACTCACCATCAAAAACAACTCACAAGAAAGAAGACAAAGACCAAAAGAGTGGAGATTAAGTCTTACAGGATATCCCACAGATTTTTTAATGAGCACAGCGCTTGAAAACGGAAGGTCTTGTTTTGGCGGGAAAAAAATACCAGTTTATGAGAAACTGAAGAAAAATAAAAAAGTATGTAATTTACAAGCAATAAATTGTAAGAACTATTGTAATTATAAAAATATAGATTTATTTCCTTGAATTTGAAAATAAAAGCAAGCTGGAAACTAGCAATAAACGGAAGTTGAAGATGTAATAATCTTAAAATGAAGAGAAGCAGCGGAGACAGAGTTGGCAGTGGGCAAGACAAAAAAAAATGAAACCTGAAAAGGACCCAACCCCACCCCTAGTGCGGTTCTAAACCTCAATTGCTCATCTGAAACGCTAATACTGAGGAGGGGGTGGACGATCGGTGTCACCTCGTTACACGGACAGCCATAGTCAGGCCTTGGCGACCAATGGCAGGACAGCAAAATTAAAATGAGAAGACGGAGAAGAAGAATAATAATAATAAAAAAAAAGAATACAAAAGTAATGAGGTCCTAATCAAATTAGTGTGTGCTTCCTTTTTTTGTTCCCCCACCCCCGTTGGATGCCACACTTCCTCTGCATCTAAACAAGCACAGATGACTATTATAGCCAATCAGAACCGAATTGGCATTTCCTCTTAGACTAACAAGCAGCAAAGCGACGTGGAGGTCACATCGAGCACCGATCACGAAGGAAAAAAAAAATGAGAAGGATGTCAAGGGACGCATGCGCCCTATAAATGCCCCTGGATTTATGGATAGTTGTAAGTGATCTAACACCACACCCGGCTTTTCTATTATGAAACAACTTAGGACTAGATCAATTTCTTACAAAAAAAGCACTCCGAAAAAAAGAAAAAAAAATCTCGAACGAGTTTTCGAAAAAGTACCCAAACTTCGACTAAAGAAAAACGACCAGTATCAAAATGTTCGTGGTAAGTACAATAGTGCCCCAAGACTGAAATACTAAAAAATTAATTACTGTAAAAGTTGATTATATTAAAGCAATGATCAGGAGTTTACAACAATTTAAAGGATTTTAATAAATGAAAAGAAATTTTTTAGAAGCGTGCAGAAAATGACTGATTCTATTTTGATCGATATTTTAGAATATAAATTTTCTAAAGGTCTGTGAATACGGTGTCTATCACATAGCAAAAATGAAAAATCGAGAGGTCGCCATTGCACTGATCCCATCTTTGCACTGATTTAGATATTGCCATTCCTTTAATTTTAATTTTTCTAAAAAACTTCAAATTTTGCAACTTTTTTTAAAAGATTTATCGATATCTCGAACATTCAATTCCTATCTTCACTTTTAGGCACAAATAGGCATTAAAGATTTCATCTCGCCGGCATGTTAAACTTATCAAATATGAAATGAAGTCTCAGTTATAAAAATATGAGGTCAAACTTCAACCAGATTCGTTCACTCTTTCAAAAGTTATTAGATGGGATACATATTTCGAACTGGCACACAGAGAAGATGCTCTTATAAGCCTTCTTATTTAAAACTAAATCAAATTCAATAAAAGTATCTCCGGAATTGATGGAAAAAAACCTCCTGTAAAATCTTAATGTTCTCAATTTTCGCAAAAGAAAAAACAATATTTACTTTGAATATTAATGTAAAAATGCTTACTGTAAATGTTAATGTAGTTTTAAATTTAATAATAATATACAAAATATATTTACGTTAAATTTAAACATTAATTTAATAACTGCATATTTATTCTAAATATTATTGTAAAAAGTTTTACATTCACTTCAAGCGTTGAAGAAAAGAGTTGTATTGTTTATGGTTAATATATAAAAAAAAAATTTTTACATTCACCACAAACAATGGTTAAGTATTTTTTTAAATACTACACATGCCATTGACAGCATTTTTTTGCACAATCGGGATATACATTATTTTGACTTACATACGACACATTCTGCGAATAGGAAAAAAAAACAGAGATTGGACAAATTTTGATTTTTGTAGGATTTATAACACAGAAAATTAGTGATGAGTAAATGCAGAAAGCGATTTATATTTCAACGCACCAAATACTTTTTAGTTTCTCGTAAAAAAGGTAAAGAAAATTTGACAAATGAAACTTAGTCAATAAAATGTAAAAAATGGGAAGAAAACCGTGATAAAGTTGGTATTTTATATAATTTATAAAATAATATTTTTCTGTTTTTAATGATCCTTAATTTAGATGCAATCTTTGTTATAAAAAATAAAAAGAATACAATGGTTTCCGCAAAAGTAAGCATAGAAAAACTGTGAATTTAGAGAAGATCGCGATGAATAGGAGAACGAGAGCGAGACTTCGAATGTTCAGAACTTACTAAGAATCAAATAGAATCATGATAAAGCTGTAAAATGTATTCATTTTCCCAAAATATGGACTAACTGACTGTTTATAAAGGATAGGAATTAATAAAATCAATAAGTCACATAAAAAGATATATGTTAATTAAAATATTGTATCATCTTTGTTCATTTTTATGCTTTTATTACATAAAAATAAGATGTGAGAAAAAAGGCCTTCCATTTTTTTTTTTTTTTGCTCAGTGATATAAAGTACAGATGTGGTGATTTTTCGAAAGCCTCTCTAAAAAAAAAATTAATAAATAAAATTGGAAAGTATTTATATTGAATAGCAATATTTTTCATTTTTTTTTTTATAGCCTTGACGGGTCTCTTGTGCGGGTAATTTTTTTAAGCATTTTTCGCTTTCTTAGAATGTGAGCAAAAAGACTAAACGCTATGTTGCAAAAAAAGGTGTAAAAAAATGATAGAAAAATATCAAATGTAAAAAAAAAAAAAGGTAGATGTAAAAAAAAAATTTGAGAAAAAAATGGTGTAAAAAAAGTTTGGTGCAAAAAAAAAGTCTGGTGTAAACAATGGTATAAAAAAAATGTAGAAATGGTGTAAAAAAATCAGATGTAAAAAATGGTATTAAAATATCAGATGTAAAGCAGGTAGATGTAAAAAAAAATCAAAAAAATTTGAGGAAAAATGATATAAAAAAAAGTCTGGTTTAAACAATGACATAAAAAAACCAAATTTAGGAAAAACTGATGTAAAAAAATCAGATGTAAAAAATGGTGTAAACATTTAGTATAAATAATGGTATATAAAGAAATCTGATTTAAAAATAATGATAAGTTTAAAAAAAAAATATATAATGTAAAAAAAAATGGTATAAAAAAATCTGATATAAAAAAATGATGTAAAAAATTTGTTGTTAAATTGAAAAGCTGCTCAAAGCAAACAACCTATTTTTTACTCCTTTATTAACTGGCAGAGGAGATTCGAAATTCTTGGTGGGGGAGGAAGGAAGAGCGAATTAATGATTTGATTTGTAAAATAAGTCGTGGGGATGAGAGTAAACCATATCATATCATCGTCCGTCAGATCTTCATAAAAGTTAGGGGCTTTCCATAAAGGACGTCCGTTATATCAAGTCAATTTTTACCCCCTCCGCGAGGGTCAGCCTTAGATTATCCCCTCTCTAAAAAGGACGTCACAGTTTGATTATCCCTACCCCTCGTTTCTAACTGGAATATGATTTCTGAATCTACATCGTATTAAAAGTCCAAAGAATGACAGCTTTAAAAATTAGCTTAGAAAAGTTAAGATAAATAAAGCAACACAGACGAATAACTCCCAACAAATGCACAACGCACAACAAAATTGATAGACAAAGTTTCAAAATTGAAAGACAACATCTTATACGTAACTTCTCTTCTAATTTTTACACAATTAATGAACTTTTAACCTTATAAATACTCTTACCAATGTCTATTAGGGACTGAAAGTGTTCCTAAAAAGCCATGTTTCTTTTCTGAAGTTTAAAAATGATGTCTGCTAATTGAAAGAAATTTCCGTATCACAGTAAACACTATTCTAAATTAATATTTCTACATTAATTATTATTTTGTAGGTTGTGGAACGATCATTTACTTCACACATTGGAAACTTTACTTTTAATTAATGGATTTGGATAATTTTCAGTGAAACTTTATACAATCAGAACCATAAGAATACCAGCAGTTTATGGCAAGGAATCGTCTTCACAGATATCTAGATCTACTTCAAATTTGGTCAAAATTGAAATAGATCGTTAGTTTATGATATAAAACTTTTATTTTCACAAAATGCTTCCTTCCAATACAATGTTTATACCATATTTTTTGAGGCTTGTTTGTCACTTCGAATTTTCTCCAATGTATATCATAAATAAATTCAAATTATATATTCTATTTATTATAGAAAATAATTATAACTAAAGAATAGAAACTCCAGCCAATAAATCCACAAGAAAGCTTCACTTAACACCAAATAGTTAATTAGTTAGTTAGAATAGTTATTTTGTAGACTATTTCATTTTTTTTACTCGGAAAATAAAAACTTACGAATCTCATGTTAGTTTTCCTAAACTCGTCCGTGTTGAGATAACCACTGTTAAAACTTTGAATATTAATTTGCTTATTAGTTTTCAAGGACTACAGGGATTAGCAATCTTACTTTTGAATAATAATGACAAAACAAACAAACCATCCTTTATTACGACATTCTCCACACAACGAAATCTTCTGACTGTATTTTAGCTACTTTCAGAGACCAAGTTTATAAAATGAAAGGAATTTAACAACTAAATAATTCAACAAATGATAACTAAGACTAAGTAAAAGAATTTCGCACCCCGAGCTGTCACCGGGAAAAGACTGGGACGGGCGTTTCGTCCTCTTTAGGACTCGTCAGGCAGCCAAACTCCACCGATTATAGACACAGAAGGTGCGAACATATAAGAAATCCATTCTCGCTCCCGACAGTGGGACCTCCCCCAGAAGAAACTCCAACCAAAAATAAACAACAATACAAAAAATATCGATTCTTTGTCCTGCGTTCCGCTAGGCTCAAAAGGAATTTAATAAAAGCATAAAAGAAAGGAATAAACTTATGCAGTATAAGTAATAAGGAATTTAACGTGCCTAAATAATTCAATAAATGATAACCAAGGACGGCACAAGGCTAAGTAAAAAGATTACCCATAGCTAATTATTATTAGGAAAAAAAAAAAAGGCGAAACGCAAAGAGAACTTTATCAAAGAACAAAACTACTGTCCTTAAAATGTTATTCTTGAATTTTTTATTATTGTTACTTTTTTATTATTATTATTATTACGAAAAGACTCTTTTATTTTCGTATTTTTAATATCTGCTGAGTACAGACAATACTGAAAAAAAAAAAATGAAATTTAGCCGCCTTATTTACTTACATTAAATCGTATCAAACTATAATTTATGGTTTGTGCATATTATAGCCTGTAACATATAGAAGACAAATGGGGACCACTACCTATAGAGCAGATTTCGGGTCCCCAGCGGACACAACACACAGAAGAAGACGAAAGAAACAACCATGCCACGACCGGGATTCGAACCAGGGTACTGGCACACTGGCCGCAACGGCAGACCGCCGTCTAGACCGCACGGCGGTTTGTGCATATTAATGGATTAACTAAAAAGATTTATATTCATTGTCTAAAACATCGACACAGGCACAGACAGAGATTGAATGATTTGATGAAGCCAAAAAATTATAAATTGTAGACTAATAAATTTTGTAAATTTAAGAAACCAATAAATTGTATGAAACCCGGTACCCATTCTACAGAGAGCTGGATAGACCCATGTATATATACAGTATATAAGTAAACATACCGTAGATAGAAGATTTCTGAAATCAAGATTGCTAAAATTTTGAACATAACAAGGACCTCTACAAAGAAATGGATACAAGAAGATACTGGTTATTCGAAGCAGAGGATCCAAGTCATAAATTATAAAATATAAAAAATATTTAATAATTTATATAATAATTTTATAATAAATTTATAAAATATATAAAAAGTAAAAATTGAACAGACCGTCAAAGTTTTACTATGGACAATGGAACTTCAGATAACTGCTTCGAAGTAGACAACAATCATGTTTATCACAATATTACATGTAGCGCCATCTATTGTCAATAATAATTATAACAATAATTTTCCATTTTGATAAAAGACACACGAAAAAAAAATCTACAAGAAAAAAACTTGAATTTGACTAATGGATGAAAAATTATAAAAATAAGAAAATTAACCTTTTTTCAATTCATCCAAATTTAGAAAAATAAATAAAAGATTTTAAAACATGCCTTAACTGTTCATGAAATACCACGATAACAAAATTAACTACAGAATTTCAACATAATAAAGACATACTTAAAAACAAAACGCAAAATAGACGACAAAACAAACTTACAAAAATTCATTTCGTAACATTCTCGAATTTTCTCAATGTTTTTTTGGCGCGTACATGGAACCAAAACGAAGAATTTACAAGACACACAACAATTATCCAGCAAATAATATAACTTTTTTTTTAAGTATTTGTCATTTTTTTCTCTTTTTTAATGTTATGAAAAATCACATATCAAATTTGTAATTACTTTATATATTAATATGATAATTTTTATAAAATTCGTTTTATTGTCAGTCTATATTTGCATGTGGGTGGCTTTTAATTACATACACTAATGATTTCGTTATACTATAGTTAGTTCAAGTAAACATAACAATTGATAAAGGTTCTAGGTTTATTTCTTATTATTACTATTATAACTTCTACTATTATTAATAATTATTAAATTATTATTATTATTTTAAAATGAATATTTCGTCAAGCTTGGCTTTTATGATTTTTCCTTAAGTTCAGGAAATGTGCATTCTTCATTTAGTGAGGCTTATAAAACCAATCAGTCTGTGTGTGTGTCTTTCTGTCCAAAATAACTTTTGAAGCTTTGGAGAGAGCTTCGTGAAACTGAACACAGATCATTGTTTATCCTTAAGTAAGAACTTTCGTATTAAAGATTTTTAGCGACCCATTTCGGAGCTATTGTGATAGCGAACAAAATCGATAGCTATTGCGTTTGTCCTGTCCGTCCGTCCGTGTCTATCCACCCCTAACAATTCCCGAACGGAAGGTCAGATCGGCAAGCGGATTTAACCATCGTGTTCAGAGGCCCAAACAACATAGGAATAAGGTATTTTCAGGGGCCAACGCCCTCCATGTTCGAAGTATTTGGTATTATTTTTATTTGATTTCCGCTAGTTTAAATGTTAGAAATGCAACCATCTCATATCAGTTGTCATCTATAGCTTAAGGTCTCGAACTCATATGCTGAAGGTTGCCGGTTCGAATATGTATATTTACTGCTTGTTTTGTTTGTTTGTTGTTGTTTTTTTTTCTCTTAATCTTTTTTTCTCAATGTCCGCGTGGGGTATTTTTGTTTTTCTTATTTTCCGTTTTTTTTAATTTTTCCAACTTTTTTTTAGCCTTACATTAATGTACCTCCTTTATTTATTATTACTTTTACATTTCTTTATTATTATGGGTCGTCCTTAAATTTATGCTTTAGCACAAAATTATATTCACTGTTCTATTTTTTTTTGCGTAATGGGGTCTTACCGAGAAATTAGTGCGTGCAGGCGACAGAACTTCTCGCAGATAAGTATTATTACACAGCAGCTTGAGTATGTTACTCAAATTTATTTATTTATTTATTTATTTATTTATTTATTTATTTATTTATTTATTTAATTATTTTTGGTGAAAATAGGAAATTTCTTCTATTTGTATTCAGCATTTTCTTTGCATTTCGTTTAATATTATGTTCATAATTTAAAAAAAAAAGTACAGAAATATTGAGAAGCGTTTTAAAAGAAAGCAAGCTTCAAATTCTCGTTTTAATCTATATAATGGCGAAATTGTTTCAGTAATTGTTTTCTACTTTTTCTTTCAATCAATGGTCGGTGGTGGAACCATTAGACTCCTCTATTGGCTTCTCTGCATGCGCCGACTTGTTTAAGAGGCCAGTCACGTGGATTCACCTGAATATTCTCTGCCGGGCAGGTAATGGTTTTGAGCGGGGGCATTATTTGTCGCTGCGGGCATCTCTCGGGACCCTCTACAGTCGAACCTGATGATCCGGAGATGGATGGGGACGGGGGATGGGGTCTGTATCTATCTCCCAAATACGATTATGTTCGCCGAGGCCTTTGCATGGCAAGCGCGCACTCATTTGTCTTCGCGGCGGAAAAAAGAGTGTTACCGAGTGGGCCCCGATACATCATAAGCGTTCGCCGCGAGCCTAATCAGGGACGCCGTACGAGACTCCCTTCCTCGGAATGACTTCATTGCTTGCGCACAAGAACGTCTATAAAATAACCCACCCACCCCTTCCATAACACTTATCAAAAACTACTCTTGTTTCAATTGAGTAACACAGACATTCCGTAACTGTTATTTTTAGGCCTAGAATATCCATTCCACAACAAGCAGCTTCCGACAGAACTTAAAGTATACTTTCCTTCCAGTATTATATAAATATATATATATATATTATATGGATATTTTTACTTGATATTGCTTTCACGAACGTTAAAAACAAAAAATAATAATAATTTTAATGTTAATTTTGATCACGTCAAAACACGCGCAAATAACATTGGACTACACTAAAGGAATTAACATAGATTTCCAGAAATCAACATAGAAATTCCTCTATTTCGTTTCTAAATCCTTTCCTATCACATTTTTTGTCATCTTCCCGCGCAGAAACCGGAAAACCTTTTTCAAACGCGAAAGTTGCGTCTATTATCCCAAAAATATGCAGCTAATTTTTCAAGAAGACCATTCACTGGTTGAAAAGTAATTAAGAAGAGAGAGACACAAATACTTAATTTTAAGCGTCTTGTTGTCCTTGTTTCCTTAGGCTGAAAGTAACCTGACCAAATTAGTTGTAGGCGCAACAGAACTTTTCACTTTTACATTCTACTTGGCAGGGCCCATCAATATATTTCCGAATTATAAATTACAGTATTAATTGAATACAAATACTTTGTCCATTTAAAATTATTAAACAAGAAGAAATTGTTTTGAAAGAACTGAAGGTTATTTTTTTTTTAAATGATAACTTTTTTTTTGTGTTTGAGTTCGTCAACAGAGGGAATCGGGAACGGCCGTTTCGCCCTTATTGGGGACTCATCAGCCCGACCCACACTCCTCGATGACAAACCAAGAAAGGAGTGAAAAATAAATGGAAATCAGTAAATGAGGGAACGCAAGAGAATGCACAATGTGGACACTAATAATAAAGATATACATATTTAATAAAAATAATTAATTTACAACCGACGGGTTTCAATTTCCCACGGGAGACCATCTTCAAGGTGAGGACATAACACAAGAAAAAAACTGGTAGTCCCCTTCGCTCCCAAAAGCGGCTCCCGAACAAAATATACAACAATTAAAAATACGTGCAAAAGTGCACAAAAAAAATCTTCGATCTAACAATCGTTAGGATACAAAAGGCATTTAATTATAAAGTAAAACTAAACCAAATAAACTATATAATTACGAGAACTAAATTTAACGTTCAGAAAAATTATTAAGAAACGAAACCAAAGACTGCACTGAAATAAACAAAATACGCCTTTGAGTTTGAGTTTTATTTATTTATGTCTTTTGTTTCCTTTCTTAATAATTCTTCTGAACGCTAGATTTAGTTCTTACAATAATACACGTCATGCATTTTTTTTTTAACTTTAAATCTGCTGAAAAGAAACCTTTTTATTTTTCCCAGAAATACTCATTCTCAGCACGGGCCCATAACCAAAAAAAAATTACACAATAAATGAGCTTCAAAAAATCCCTCTAAAAGTTCAAATTATTAGGTGAACACACAGACTGACTAAGTTTATATTTCTTAGTTTTCTAGAAAGTAGATTACAAAATAAAAATAATGATAATAAAAATTTTTAGTCTTCATATTTTCAAGGAACAAATATTTTACAAACAGAAACAGAGGATACAATTATTTAAAGTAATAAATATATATATAATTAAGTTGTAAAGAGATTCTTATATTCACTTAAAAATTTTTAACATTACTAAAAAAAAAAACAAATTAAGAAGCATTTAATTAATAAGTATCAAAAAATAACTTTGATTATTAATAATTATTACGGTATGTTATAATAATCCAATCTTCAGTATTTGTTAACTGTGTTCGGTCAATGAAATTACTTAGAATACTTACATTTTAATGAAATTTAATTAACTGGCATATTTAGAAAATAAGTGAGAATTAAAATAAAATAATTTATTTAGCTTATAATATTTATACCATATTATTAATGTTCGGTTTTGTTAAAAGTACGTAAATAAAAACAAAATAACCCAATCATTTATTAGTAAAATAATCGGAAACTTTTTTTTAATAAAAATAGATTATATGACAAGGTAAGATTAATATACCATAAAATTTAAAAATAGCGTGCGGCCTTTGTTTGAATTCTAAATTGTCTTCCTATAAATCTGAATGGGTCCGACCTTGTAATGGTAACGATACGGTTCTTAAAGGATTAATCTAGTGTTAAATAGGGAAATAAAAAATATTATAACCAAATACACTATATAGAACGTAACGTGCCTTTAAGTAGGGTTATAATTTATCAATATAATAAGAAACAAATAACTAAAGTAAAACATCAAGAATTTGACATTGAAAAAAAAGAAAAAAAAGTTTTGAAGGAAAACTGAGGCAGGAAAAACTTCCTTTCATAAGTAAACAATGCACCGGAAAAATACGCCTATTGTTTCTAAATATTTATTTATTTAGTTTTAATTTTATTGTCAATCAGTCATTACATCACCGATCTATTCACTATTCATATTTTTTTCCTTTCTTTTTATATGGTTCTGGAACCTATAGCGTCGAAATACACTTCAAAAAATTTATTTATTTATTTATTTATTTATTTATTTATTTATTTATATACTTTATTTAGTTAGTTGTTTAATTTAATTTAATTAATTTATATATTTATTTATTTATTTATTTATATACTTTATTTAGTTAGTTGTTTATTTACTTTATTTAGTTAGTTGTTTAATTTAATTTAATTAATTTATATATTTATTTATTTATTTACTTTATTTAGTTAGTTCTTTATTTACTTTATTTAGTTAGTTGTTCATTTAACTTATTTATTTATTTATTTTATTTAATTTATTTATTTATTTATTTATTTATTTATTTATTTATTTAATTTATTAATTGCAAATACTGAAAGTATTTATAAAGTTTTGAATACTGTTGCTTGCATGTCTTTAGCTCGTTCTATAACTCGTAAGAACTGCAAAGTAAATAAATAAATAAATAAATGATTCATTTTGTATTTTTAAAACAGATTAGCAGAAGTCGCGGGGATTTCGCGAAATAAAAAGAGCTGAAGTCAATGTTATTCCTTTCGTCATTTTTGAAATAAAAAATATGTATTGATTTCTTTAAAACTAAACAAAATGATGATATTCGAAATGTAACCCTTATCGTTAGATATTAATATTTACATTTTTTTTTTTTGCGAAATATTTCATACGAACTTTGATTATTTGCGTACTTAAGGGTAACCGGAATTAAAATCTTTCCCATAATAAAAATATTTCAATTCTGTCTAAATTCAGTGATTCTTCACTTGCGGTGCGAGATATCTTTCTGTAAATGTATCTTGGATACAAAAGCAGTGAAAATACAAAGCAAGAAACGACAACAAATTAGATTTCATTACATTTAAGCATTTCTGAATTCTTATTTTATACGAATTTCTATGTTACACGTTAGTATTAATATATTTATTTTTTTTACAATTATATTTCTCTAATATTTAAGTCAACAAATTAAAAAAGGCGGCTGCAATTTTGCTATAGTAGTAATGACAAAATTAAATATTGAAAATAAGTTTGCATATGTGGTGTATTAAGTGTGTTTACATTGTACATATAATGTATCAATATTACGTCCTACTTACAGATTGATAAGGTAGGATTATCCATAAATATACTGTTCGTTTTCAAAAGCGAGAATCACACTCGCGGACGATTCTACCCAGCAAAGGGGTGATACGCTGAGATGGACACTTTCCTAAGGCCTGTGTTTTTTTTTAGCACCAGCTATTTTTGCAATAATTCTTTCTACAATTCTTTCTATAATTATTTCCCAAAAATCGCAAATAGAACACAGCTACTAGTAAACTTATACATCTAAGTACGAATAGGGATACATATATGGAATATTCCATATACACATATAAATACGGATAGGGATACAAATATGGAATATTTCATATATACATATAAGTATGAATATGGATACAAATATGGAATATTCCATACATACATATAAGTATGAATAGGGATACATATATGGAATATTCCATATATACATATTAGTACGAATAGGGATACAAATATGCAATATTCCACTTTAATGCAGATAGATCTTAGATCAGCATATGTCCTAACTGTTTTTTTAAAGAGATGAGAGACCATATTTGGGAAACAGAGAGATTCAGATGGCAATAAAGATTAAGAATCACTCATTTACTCGATTAAGTAACTATTATTATATATCCGAATTCTTGAAGGACTTATTTGTTCATCGTTTAAGACAATATTAATAGATATTAAGAGATATTAATAGAAATAGGATAGAAATCCAAAGTTTAGATTCCAATGCTTTTCTATGGGAAGTTTTGTCTCTTTCTCGCACTGATTTCTCGACAGGAACCCATTTGGAAACAATTTCAAATATTAAAATTAGATCGCTCCAGGTCCTTAAATATGCATATCAAGTTTCACGAAGATCCATACAGCGATTCAAAAGTTATTAAGCGAGACATACACACACACACACAGATTTAAAAAACAGACTAATAATGGCTTCTATTAAAAAAAAAAGGAATTTTAGTTATTTATGTAAACAAAATATGTAGTGGGAATTAGTTAGACATTTCCTTCTTGGTGGAAATCATAATAAAAACTAGAGAAAGAGAATTGGATATGGTTTGTTTTTTTTCTTTGTTTTTACCTTCTTGGACGAAGCATTTGCGGACCGTAGAGAGATAAAGAAACTTAGCTGAGGGTAGAAGCCGAGTGTTCATTCTTGTTGACAGGAGATTGCCTGCGTTGTTTGGATTGAACTGTTCATTTTACCACGGATAAACATCCTGTTGTGGGTTTGTGTTTATAGAAACTTCACCCACTTTAGAATGAACTGATCACGCCCTCCCTTGGCTTCCGAGACAGACGCACATCCCTCATTTCACTCCAGAATGGACTGACCCAATAGGAAGACAGGGAAAAAAAAAATTTCAGATAAAACCCATCACGTGAAGCTATTAAATGATAATAAACTGTTAATTATTCTAATGTCAGATTTGAATGAATACAACCGATTGGAATATAGCAACTACACGGGGCTCTCATTGTCTGGAATTCGGGATATGATTTTGCAAATCTGTAAATTTGGTAAATTTAAAATAGTAAATATAAGGGCTTTACAAAGTGAGGGGGAGGGTTAAAATCTTATCACTTGTATTGAGAGGGGCTAATTTTTATTAATAATTTTATTAGCTAAAAAAAAATAATGATTAACAATGAATTTTTTACTCAGTTTTACCCAAAAAATTTAATAATTAATTTTATTTACTTACACTACACTTTTCTTACAAATATTATCGTAAAAAAGGCAATTTTTTTTTTTGTTTAGCACCTTTCCTTCCAGATCCAAGCAGATTAAAAAAACAAAACTTTAAAAGTAACAATGAAAAAAAAGTTGGTAAAAAGTTTAATTACTTTTCTATTAGTAAAATAATCTATTAAAAATATATAATCTAAAAATGTACGTGCAGGATTGGCAAAAGAGGGCATCGGAAGAAGCAGATTTTAATTTCTAAAAATTAGTAAACGAATGATCAGAATTAACGAAACTTTTGCAAAGCTCAAGAAATTAAAAATAAACATAAATAAATTGACTAAAAGGTAGAATTTTGATACACGAAAGGCTTTCGAAATCCTAGCTTTTACATTAGCAGAATTTTGTTTGTCTGTTTGTTTTACAATGGGTTAAGTTTTACTATGTAAATTTTGTTTGATATCTCAATGGAAACTATACCGTTATTACAATGATGTGATTACTTGGTAAGTTGTAGAATTGATGCGTTTATGGGTAACGCAGACGAGCGCCGCAGGAGAATGCCGCCCTGCGAAAGGATCACAAGCCGGCTGGCGAGATGAGACAGCCGGTGTCAGGTCTTAGCTTTTAGAGGTCCGTTCTTAAGCAATAGTAAGAAGGCGATATTGTCACAAAAGAAAAAGAAAGAAAAAAAAATAATAGTAATAATTCAATCTCAAAATCTGTCAATAAAATATCAGCATCGGAAGATTACGTATCAAATCCCAAAACATCTGTGATTAAATGCCACAAAAACAAAGCAAAAGAATTGTTAAAAAGTTTAAGTAAAACAATAATAAATTATAAAAACACAAAAAGGAGAAACAAAAAACACGGCTACATTTAAGCAAAAGGAAGGGTTAACGTGCTGACAAATTCACTGAAAAATGTCTGTTAAGCCCAGCACAGAATAAAAATGAATCGGAAAAGGCAATTGTTTTTGTTTATTCTGTATTGGGGTTAACAGACATTTTTCAATAATAAATTATAATTCATTATTAGCTTCATTCTATTATTCAAAAAGCTTTAAAAAAAATATGGTTTGGAGTTTGTTTGTTTCTTATGTTAAGAATTTTAGCGGTTACAATGGAGAATGCAAAAAAAAATAAATATGAAATACTATTGTAAAATCACTGTTTGAGCTCATTATATATTTACAGTTTGTATAGATGTCTATGCTCGGACTTACTTTACAGCTGCTATTGTAATTACTGTCGTCCCTATAGATATTAAAATTTTTAGATGATTACTTCACGGATCTAAATTTACTTCTGAAGCCGTACTTCTAAGAGCATTAGGATTTGTCTTTTTATTCACAGTGGGATGATCCATAAGAGTAGTTTAAGTTTTAGTTCATGATACCTATTATGAAGTAGCCTATTTCCATTTCATCCTTTCTGTAGTAGCAGTATTTGCTATTTTAGAAGAAACTAGACGACTACCCGTCGCTTCGCTGCGGAAACCCATCATATGTAAAACATTTTATTTATTCGAAAGCTCAAATTACATCAAGTTAACTAAAAGCTAAAACTTAAAACTAACGCTAAAAATAAATTAAAAGTTTAAATTCCAAAAAAGTTCTACATACAATCTCTCTATCTCTCAATGTGCGATCTTCGGTAGCCGAAGGTACGCGATCTACGGAACTCTAGGCGACCAACAGGGCGAACCCCCTAGAAGAACCCGTGGACGGACTAGGGAAAGATACTGAGGTGGTTTCCCGTTGCCTTCTTCAGGAAATCATTAAGGAATGACTTCAGACCGAAGAGAAAGTGAAGAAGAGGCTGACAAACACAGGAAAGGAAATTGAAACAGCCAAGCCTCGCCCGGGAATCGAACCCAGATGCCGACATATGGTCGCAGAGCAGACCGCTGCCCAGACCGCTCGGTCATGCCGGCACGGCCTACATGCAATACAATACTTAAATCCATTTGAAACAGTCAGAAATTTTCGCAGTTGAGTTGACCATCCCACAATACTCTTGTTGGCAGCGTGCCAACGATATTACATTGTTGCTTATTGATACTCCGGTTGCCTGTCAACGCAAGTGCGAAGTTCAATTGTTGTGGACGTACGCACTCAACATGCTTTTTTAATACAGAAAATACGAGTTACAAAAAAGTTTATAAGTTGTTTTGTAACATCTACAGGTCCTTCGCAGGCTCAACGTAAAGGATCGTGTGCTAAGTTTTCACAATCAGCAAAACTAAGTTTAGGCCAATCCGACGGTCGCCCGCCTTGAACCCTAAAAAACCGATTCTTATCGAATTGGCTTGCTGTGAGTTCGAACTCTCACATTTTCATGGATCGGAAATTTGTAATAATGTCACTGATCATTATCGTAGGTGCTAAAAGATAAATTAAATGAAATTCAGTGTTTTAATATAAAAATTTTATTTTTATCAATTAAAAACTTATTGCTATAAATTTAATAATATAATATTCGGATACCTCATGGGTTTTTTTTTATGTATTTTTATTTGGTATTTTCAATCCCTCATTTGTTCAATATCTATCTGATTTTAACTTACACTGTTGTAATGTTTCTTTTCGTTGTTCTTTTATTTAGTAAAACCTTTCTGGAAATGACGTTGCTACGTCACGGAAACAAGGTATGCTTTGAGTGACCTCAAAAACTGAAAATCATTGGCCACTTGTTGGTTCGGATGACATAATATCTAACAACAGCTGGTAGCGACAGCAAAGACTGATTACACAGGGCTGAGACACGTTTGCTTATTCTTGGAGGACCGACATTTTGTATCTAACTACGAACAACAACAAAAATCTAATGCTGAAAATAATGATTAACAACAGGATCAGTTAAAACTGCATTTTAACGCTTGCAAGTTATGAAAATAGCAAAACAATTTCTAGTTGGCATACAAATTTTCAAAAATCAACAAAATATCAAAGAAAAACAAAATCAAGTGAATATAATTTCGTACTAAAGCATAAATTTAAGGGTGACCCCTAATAATATAAAAAAAAAATCAAAAATAATAATAAAAAAAAAGTACATTAACATAAGGAAAAATAAAAAAAAAAAAACTTTAGGAAAATAAGAAAGAAAAAACCCAGGCGGACAATGAGAAAAAAAAAGAAAGATATTAAAAAAAAAAAAAAAAAAAAAAAAAAAAAAAAAAATATTCGTAAAAAAATTATACGAATTTGAACTGACAACCTTCAGTATATGAGTCCGAGACTTCAAGCTATAGCTGACAACTGAAATTAGATGGTTGCATTTCTAACATTTAAGCTAATAGAGGAAATCCAATGAAAACAATGCCAAATATCTCGAATATGGGAGGGGGGGGGGGCATAGGCCCCCTCGCATAACGTAACATATCGAAAAAAATTGTACCAGTTTTTTGATAATAAGATGGGACTTAAAAAATTACAAATTTTGGGAGAAAGTTTTTCTTTGGCTATCTCAGAATTAGAAAACCAATTAGGAAACAGATGTCAAAAATGTAAAAAACTGATTTCCCAAACAACTTTTCCAACATTAACAGAAAATTAATAATTATAGTTCAAGTACCAACGATGTATAACGATGTCAGAATAAAGTTTCGAAATTCTTCTGTTTACATTTCAGTTGTTCCAATTTATTTCCGGTTTAAAAAAAAGACCATTAAATTGATTATATGTTTCTTAATTGCCTAGTGACTGAATTCAAACAAAAAACATTAGATTCCACTTCATTTTCCTTTGACAAAAAACGCAACGTTATTTATGAGAAACAACTGTTTAAATTTACTAAGTAATTCGGAATGGGTTTATATTTATAGGTGGTATATTAGGAAAGCTATTACGGGATTTTTACTGTTTTAGGATATTACAATGAAATTCTTTGCCGCAGTTCTATAGTCCGACCACGATAACGTGACAATTCGACGTCAGCACTAGCCTCTCTCAGAGGTTCCGAAGAATATTACGCTACAGCTATAAAACAAAAGTAAAAACGTTAGCGTTAATTTTAGTCCTCCATTTTCCAATTCCTTTCGGAAATAATCTTCATCCTGTAAAATAATTTTTTGAGCACTGCTCTGTAAAATACTCTGGGGCGACATTTTTAGGGAAATTAATAGAGACCTGTATTCTGAGGAGCGCTTGTTTGTGATTGGCTGAAAAACAGATACGTCATAATCACGTGGGGTTCCTTCTGATCGTCACGTTATCGTGGTTGGACTGTATAACAAGGTAGCTTTTTGAGAAAAAGTAACATACATTTGTACAGCTTTCTGTATAGCACATTTCAAAGTTGCTGGATATACCCTAACTGTTCCTTTTCTTTCCTTTACGATAAAATCCAAATCGCAAAGGAAACATTACTGGAATTAATTTAAAACTTCATAAAACAATTTTTTGTTGTGATTTTCAGTTTCCGACCATGCATTTGTCTTCTAAATTATCAAATACTTTTTTTTACAATTCATTTACTGAAAACTTTCGGTTTATTATTCTTAGACTTTTAAGATCGTTAGAAAGTATGGTGAACCACACAATAAAATATTGGTCACATAAGTTAAGTCTAAACGGAAATTTGAAAAAACATGAGATTGTGTGAAGTCTAGCGAGCAATTAACTCTTTGTTCTGCAACCAGATGGCAGTGCAAAACTTCCGGAGTCACCTCCAGGAGTTCTGTGAAGCCGTTTGTCGTTACAAGTTCACAGAAACTGATATGAAGAAAACCAATGTAAGTCCCAGAGGATTAAAATTCTAACCGAAAACAATATAAGCTTCCAAAATAGAGCTAAGATACGATTAAGCCTATACAGGGGTTCCTGAAATGGTTGGCCGAACTTGAATCTAGCAAAATAAGGAAAAAATGTCCATACAAACATTGGTGAAATACTTTCTTCCGATTTTACAGAATGATTAACACGTATATAGGTTACGGTGTCAATATCTTCATCGCATCTACCCTGGCTGTTTCATTGACAGAGGAAGACCAAAAAGCTTGGCCTGCACGCTCCCCGGACCTAAATCCTCTGAACTTTTTTCTCTGGGGATATCTGAAACGCTAGTGTACGCTATACCGGTTCCCAAAGTGCAAGCATTGCGTCACCGCATTGGGGATGGATGTACAACGATTCAGGGTATGTCTGAACATGTCCTGGCAGGTCTGAACTTGTCCGGCAATCCTGATGACGACGGTTCTGTTGCTGGTGAAAGCCACTTCAAAGACCTCATCTGACAGTAGCTACACAATTGCGTATGTACGTGTTAATCATTCTGTAACGTCTGAATTTCCGCACCGATGTTCATGTGGGCTTTTTTCGCTATTCTGCTACGTTGCATCGGATCTTCAGGCTTGGTCAGCAATTTCTGGACAACCTGTATATGATGAAGACTTCAGCACATTTCAGGACAAGACTTGGAAGTTTTGTAAACCATCGAGAGATTAGCTTAACTTATTTCATAAAGGTAGGGAATAAACCTTTCCAGCTGAAATGCTCCCCAAATTAAAAAAAGAAAAGGGGGGGGGGGGTTCTACTGGGGGTAATTGTCTTAAATCCTTCTGATAGCAGTCACAGTTCGATGAGTGCTGGAGTTTTTAAAATCAATAAAATCCGACGATTAAAAAAAAAATAATCTCATCAAACTCCGAAACAAGAAAAGTTTCTTCAATCTTAAGAAAGAATGAAGAAAGAAAAAAAAAAGCTTACATCTAATCCAAAAGGATTTAATATAAGCTGTGACATCTTTTTTTTTTTTTTTTTTTTTTTTTTTAGATCAAATAATTACACATTATCTCTGGAAGAAGGACAAAGATTTTTAAATGAGAAATTTAATTGAAATATCAAACGAAATAAATTTCTTATTCCAATTCGACAAAAGGGGTCGATTAAAGTAACATAAAAACTGCTTTTATATTTCTTCAATCGAAATGTATTAATTTACAATGAAAAAAAAAAAAATATAGTGGAATGTTTGGAAAAAAAAATCGTCTTGAGTCAATGAAAATCTTTCCCTGTTATTAACATAGCTTCCACAAAATTATAATTTTAAATTAAAAAATAACACAAATGTATGTGTGTTTAATGGAAGATTAGAAAACTACCGGAAACTGAAAAAGCAGTGGAAAAAGACAAAAATACGTTATCCTTAAGTTTACATTAAACAGACCTTTTTTTCTTTTATTTATTAATTTATTTATTTATTTATGTGTTCTGTCACGTGACAGGTCTGGTGGTCACGTGACAGAAGAACAATCAAATAAATAAATGAAAAAGGTCTATAGAATCGAAACTTACGGATTTTTCTTTCTTCTTTCACGTGACAACTCTAGTGGTCACGTGACAGAGCATAGCTTGCTGTGTTTTTGCCTTGAACTTGAAACAGATACTAAAGGTGGTTTACCGTTGCCTTTCTAAGGAAACCACTACGGTATGGCTTCAAACCTGAAGAAAATGAGAAGAAGCAGACACACACATGAAAGAAAGGAATCATCCATGTCTTTTCTGGGATTCGAATCCAGGTTCAGACATATCAGTCTCGTGGCTGGCCGCAATCTTGACCTCAAGATTAAATAAATAAATAACGGTTATTTATTTATTTCAATTAATTGTGTAGATAAAAAGTATGATCTTGCATAATTAAAATATATTACAGTTTATTTCTGAATACAAAATGTACATACGAGTACTCAGGATTGGTCAAGAGGGGACCCCTTTCGGACACTATTAAATGTTCAAAATGTATAAATAAAAAAAAATTAGAGATACTAATACCTCTTCACATCTCAGTATTTTGTAATATAGGGTTGGCGTCAGGAAGGGCATCCGGCCGTAATAACCCGTGCCAAAAGTTCTCTTCAGTTACACAAGCGCAGCTTGTGCCGACAGCGTCCCCACGCGGAAATGGGAAGAAGCTGTAGTGGAAGAAGATGATTAACATCTCAGTATTTAAATAAAGATAACGTTAATGCTTTTCTAAGGGAATTTTTATTCCCTTCTCTCGCTGATTTCTCGGTAAGAACCCACTTGGAGAAGATTTCAAATATGAAAGTTAGAGCGTCTTTAGTCCCAAAAATATGCCTACAAAGTTTCAAGAAGATCCATCCAGAGGCTCAAACGTTATTAGGGAACACACACACATATACATATAGTGATTGATCTCTGGAGCCTCACTTTCCTAGGATAATGGACAAAAAACCAATATCAAAAGACCTGAATGATAAGGAAACCTGGTTCATAGAGGTTTCGAAACGTACGTTATTTTTATTGTGCTTTCTTTTTTAATTATTGACGTATGCCGATATAGTTGGCTTTTTAATAATATCAAAAGACTTTTATGTTTTGATCCTTGTGTAAGAGAATTACATTTAAATCTGACCATTAATAAAAAGTGTCGATTGAATAATGGTAATTTGTACATCAATATTAGGAAATTTTAACCAGAACTGTAGATGTTCTTTTTTTTTTTTTTTATTGTTCTCATATCCGAGATTGCGCATTGAACGAGACCTTCTACTCCAAAGCAAAAATCCCAAACAAACAGAGACATATGGCGTCATCCCCACTATCAAAAATAACTTCAATGATTTTTTGATATTGAATCATTACCATTTCCCCGCTTCCCGCACCCCACGGGTTTCAGTGGGACGCATCCAAAGACAACAACAAAGAAAAAAAACCCAGCAGGAACCACCCTCACAGAATTATGAAAACAAAAAAAGGCACTTTGGAGGGCTGCACTTTCCATGCCTGTGAATTTTTTTTTTTTTAAGCCAAATATTTCTTTTTTTTTTTGTAATTTGGGATTTTATTTATGTATTTTATTTCTTGACAAAAGTACCTTAAAAAAAAAAATGCCTCGAATTTATTCTTAAATTTCGGTGAAATTTTATTATTTATTATATTGATAATTATTTTATAGAGGTAGAGATTTTAAAGATGTTTAATTACTTTTTTTTTGCTATTTCTCAGGTTAGCTTTCAGGCCCATCTCACATCTTCATTGGAAGACCTTTCCAATAATGCTTGGGTGTCTAATATAGAAGGTTTCTGTTTAATGATCTGTTATTCATTCGTTATTATTTAATAGTTAACGTATTACAGAAGCCTGAAAAAGTTTAATAAAGAAATTTCAACTCCAAATTTACATAGTTGAATAAATAGACAATAAATTCAGTAAAAAAATTGACAAACAATTATTACGCTATCGATACATTACATTATTTACAATTTTCCATGTTTGTCTGCATTAAATTAGCATTGGTTTAATGTGCAGTTCCTCTGCTTTGATTTAATGCAATGTCTATCAATATTCATTGTTTTCATGCAGTTCTATTCGTTCTGTAAATGCAGTTTTTGTTTGTGCTTTTAATGCAGTTTATATTCACTGTTTAAATGATATTTCTGTGTATGCTTCGATGCAGTTCCTTTGCATTGTTTTAATATAATTTCTACGCACGGTTTCAACGCAGTTCGCCTGCACTGTTTTCGTGCATTTCCATGTCTTAAGTTTGTCTGCGTTATTTTAATGCAGTTTCCATGCAGTTCCTCTGCATTCTTTTAATACAGTTTCTACGCACTGTTTTAGTGCTTTTCCATGTCTTAATGCAGTTCCTCTGCTTTGTTTTAATGCAGTTTCCATGCAGGTCATCTGCACTGTTTTTGATGCAGTTTGCAAACACTATTGAAATAAAATTTCTAGGCACTGTTTTAATGTCATTTTTATCCTTTTAATGTAGTTTTTTTCCATGAATCCTAAAATAACAATATAATAAAAAACATAAGAGAGATGCTTAATGGATCCATTACTTCACTAACGTTGACATTGTTATTGATACAATTGCAGTATTTCTGCCTTAATCTAAGATACAGGGGGGTGGAGTGTGATTTACATCTCTTTGTTACACATACTTCTCGAAATCAGCGAATCGTGAGAGACGCAAGTAAAAGCAAACCCTCCCACCTCTGCTCCGAAATAAAGATCCCAGTGTCTTATTTTTGCCTTAGAAGAGGTTTCATACAGTGTCTATATATCTGTGATTGTTAACGATACCTGGGAGACATTGAACTCTAGGTGAATACCGTTATTAATTATGTTAGTACATCTTTTTCCCAAAAGATTTCCTTTCCCGTGGAAACCCAGGTCTCCAGATACAAAAGACGGACAAGAATCCTAACTAAACTGTCAGATTCAATTCATAACCATTTAAAAAAAAAATAAAGAAAAAAAGAGAGAAGGAATTGAGATTTTACCCATTTTACAGAATAAAAAAGATATTGTGGATTACTTTTCAACTTTGATTATATTTGCAAAGTATTTTTATGATCCTATAATGCAGAGGTTCTCAACTTTTTTTCTTTCATATTAAATAATATATTACAAACTTACATTTATAAAGAGTCATTATAATTTTTTTTTTCTGTTTTACTTTCTTTAACAAAAATAAATAAAAAAATCATTTCTCTTTACGCACTTTGTTATTTTAAAATAAGTATGAAAGAACAGGAGAAAACAGTAAGAAGGACCTTAAAGAATTTGAACTCTACTTCCTTACAACTTTGTATGTGTGTGTTGTTGTTTTTTTCTTTTTTTTTAAACTCAAAAATGAGATAAATGAAAATAATAATCTCTGTTTATTTTCAAATTAGAAAATTTGCTGACTGCAATACAATCTTTCCATTTTCTGAAAAAACAAACTAGTTAACTGCGCATGTGCGTACTTTAATTGACTAAATCTGTAATCATATCAAAGCAACTTAATGGATTAGTGAAAGAATGAATTCCCATTGTTACACATCACTGCTTCGCTTCTAATGCTTTTTTTCATTGAGAATGTTTTTATATGAGACAATGACGGACGAACCTAGGAAATTACGTTATTTAGATAATTATTATAAAACAACGAAGGTATAGTTATGAAAATGCGTTACATTCGGGGACTATTTATCGATTTATAAATCTACAATACTTCGACATTTACATATTTAGATTTTAATAAGATTTACTATATAATGAATTTAATTAAAAGTTATCTGAAGTCTTAGAATATTGAGTTTTTGTTTTCTAAATTGTTTCTAAATTTTAGTTATTTTAATGCCGCTGATAACGTGAGGATAAATTGGCCGTATCTTCACAGAAATAGTGATATGATTTTTGTATTAGCTTTTTTCAAATTCCACATCACTGCCCGGCTTTATATATATATATAAATCTAACTATATAATTTATTTATTTATTTATTTATTTATTTATTTATTTATTTATCATATATACAACTTATTGAAGAAATAAATTGTATATAACTTATCTGCAGTAAATTTTTTTTTTTTGCGTAATTGATTGTAAAAATAAAATAAAGTAAAAAATAAAAATAATTAAAAAATTTTATTTGTTTGGACTTACAAAATATTATATATTTAAATTATATAATTTAATATGTAATATTAGAAAACATATTAAATTATTAAATCTTTTGGGCCGAACAATATGTCTTAGTTGCTATAATTTCCAAAATAAAATAATTATTTCTTTTAGTAATTAATCTCCGTACTTTTATTGAAATTCTGAATATTCCTAATAATACTATATTAATTAACATTGTAAATTTAGATATTGTTAGCTTAACTAATTCTGTTATTACAAATTATTTCTCGTTAGCGTTAAGATAATCGTTCATTAATCTAATATAATTAATTCACATTAATTAATTAATTAACATTAATTATGTATTCCGGTTTTTTTTGTACATGATTTTAACTGATTCTTCGATGTGTTCGTGGGTGGTGCCAAGCGTTCCTGTCCCACTCCAGTATTTGCTGCTCCTTGTCTTGAGAATCAGCAAAGGAGTGTTAATCAAACAACGAGTCTTGTAGATGGGTGGAGCGGGAGGGGGGGAAAAAATGACTTTCTTTGGCTGAGTCTCTATGCGTTTTTTGGCAGCGTCGATTATTGGCAAACGGAGGCAGAAGACCTATCTAATTTTGGCGATGTTGTGATGAACTCAGGGATGGTGACGTCAGCATGTGACAGACTCACAGACGAAATGTCGCTTTAGGAGGACGAGATAAGAATTACTTAAAAGTGATGTTTGTTAAATAAAAAACAACAAACGTGTGCCTCGTGGAAGATATAAATACAGTAAAAAACATACCAACAGTTTCGTATTGTTTCGGGAAGTCATCATCAGTATAGACGACAGTAGATGAACGCTTAACTAAACCAGTAAGCTAGGGGTACGTTTTGATGATTATTATTGTTATCTGAGGTGTTTCACGATCACGTTTTTTTTTTTTGTTATACTTATAAATAACATTTTTAAAAATCATTATTATATCATTATTAAACTGAGGAGTAAGAGTTGCGTTTAAGGTTATTTAACAAAATATTTAACATATTTCTTACACTTACAGAACATTATAAATTGTAATTTTTTAATGTAGAAAATAATATCCTCTTAGTTATCTTTTTTTTTTTTTTTTGGTAAAAAAAGTGTAAAGATGTCTGATTACAAGTTCACAATGGGCCTCATGCATCCCAACCTTTCCCACGAGAAATCCCACAGAACGTATATTTATTTTCAGCTGGATCGGAAAGAAATTTTTGCAACATTATGAACATTAATTTCCAAATAGATACGCTTTTAAACTATTATTATATATTTTTTATCGTTAAATCATCTGCGATTAGGACAAGGATGCTTCCATATTGTTAATATGGCCAAAGCAGCCATATTAGTTTTGGTATAATCATGGCGGGAAGATTGAATCTGAACCAGTAAACTTCGAAACGCGTTTCCATACATTTTATAGTCAGTAATATTAATTTGTTTCTTGCATTTCATAGTCTATATAGAACGATATTTCTGGAATTGTAGATATGTTACTACTTTTCCAATTTTTCATATTAAACACATTAAATATCGGGAAATACTTAACTTTCTGAAAAAAGTTACATGTAAAGTAAGTAGAATTGAGAAATTTATTCAAATTTTATTCAAATTCCTTATCTTTTATAAATTTTTCCTATAAAGAAAGAAAACATTTAATAAGGGAATTATAAATGTTAACGATAAAAATCAAACACCATGGAGTAACGAATTGTTTTGAAGTTATCTGTGGTGCAAAGACAAGTCAATATTATGAATAAAATTAGCTTCTTTAGGAAATTCTTCTCGAATCTTCTAAGTGTGAAGAAGAGGAATAATGAAAAAGAAATGTTCTGCATGAAAAGTTAATACAATAAATGTGTTTTTCCGAATGTGATGGGACCGCGCCCATTTCGGATAAACGAACTTTCGGATAATACCATGTACTGTACGTCAACGTTATTAATGGAGTTAAGGGCTAAACGCACTACTACAAGAATGGGGAACAATTACATGAAATAAAAATCACATTTGACCATGTATTTCTATTAATCTATATTCAAAAAATTACCATCCTAAGAATTTCAGGTAATTGCTCCCCATTCTTATGACACTGAAGACATAACTACGTCACTTAAGCAATTACGTTACGGAAACATAACGAAAGACGGAGTAGTGCGTTTAGCCCTTTACTGTTATATAATCGCTTGTGTACGCTATTAAATGTTGATTATAGCCAAGGGAAAATGCTTTTGTGTATTTTAAAATATTCTAAAAATCATTCCGGATAATCGCGATTCGAATAAACGAATTTTTAGTGTAAATGGAAAAATAAAAAAAAAAAATTGGAAGAAGTATATTTTAAATACTGAGTAGATGTATTTCGTCTCATGATGTACATATGTGTTAACAATTTTAATTTAGGATAATAAGTTAAAATTATTCAAATTTCAGGAAAACTCGTTGATTAAAAGCTAAGTTGTTGCTTTAAATTAAGACTATTTTGAAAAGGGTTCAAGGAACCGTAATTTCCTCCATTAAATTGAGGATTACCAAGTTTCATGAACATTGATGACTTACATTTCCAAAAAATAAAATAAAAGTATTTAATAAAAGTAAAAAAAATACAACATTATAAATTGTAATTTTTTAATGTAGGAAATAATATCCTCTTATTTATCTTTTTTTTTGGTAAAAAAAAGGTGTAAAGATGTCTGATTACATAGTTCACAATGGGCCTCATGCATCCCGATATTTTTAATAGGGCCTTGTGGCTAAAGTGTTAAAAGTTGTTTTCCTTGACTGAGGATTCCGGGTTCGATTCCCGTGGAGTTGTTCATTTTCTTTTAAGTCTCTATTTCCTTCGTCCTCTAAAAAATGAGGAAATAAAAAAAAAAAAAAAAAGCTTGAAAACGAAATTATTGATCAAAAAAGCGATTGATATATTTTTTTTTTTACCCTCAAGTATGTGGTCTGATACTCCATCAAACTGACTTGGGTTTCTTCAATTTGCTTGAGATGTCGGTTGTTGCCAACTCTGATCGGCAGAGGGCGAAATAATTAATCAAAAGCGCTTGGAACAACTGATTCAGAAAGAGAATTGAAAAATAGTATAATGGAGAATTCCGTTGGGAAAAAAAGTTTCTTTTAAATTCGCAAACTTATTAGTGATTCCGAAAACAAGGAAAACTAGTTATTTCGTACTATTTCATTCTTTTTTTTTTTAAATCGTTAAAAATAAAAAAAATAAAATAATAACAATCATAAATTTGAAAGAAACGCAACCATTTTGTTTTAATTTATAAGAACTGCTGAATTCTAACAGTGTCGAATTTTCCGTTTCCTCAAAGAAAAAAAAAAAAAAACTTTAAATCCATACATGTTATGTTCTGTTATGTTTTATGTCATGTTATGTTATGTTATGTAGTGAATGCGGGTGTCAGAGAAGCCAAGCACAGGAGGTCTATTGTACTATCCAACGGAAATAAGGACAGATGGAGAGAAAGACTGAGAAAGTATGGGAGAAGTGCAGGGGAAACGGGAGAACCCCGAGAAAACCTGCCCAGCGCGGATAAATCCATACATACTCCTTATGTTCTTAAATCCCAATACAATGAAGATATCAAACACGCGCAAGTTGGTGGGTTACTAAACGGATTAATATCCACTGTTTTGTGCCTAATACTTTTCAATGGGAATTTATCACGCGCCGATTTCTCGAGAAGGACCCACGTGGATAAGACTGCAGATATAAAAGTTAGATTGTGTCTCGTCCTTAAATATGCCTAACAAGTTTGAAGAAGATCCAAACAGCGGTTCAAACGTTATTAGGAGACACATACATACAGACTTAGGATTTGATTAGCCTCACTTTCGTAGTAGGATAAGAAATGCGAATAAATATATTAGAAATTAATATGTTAATATAAAAAGATTTGAGATTACAAACGCTAGATTATCCATTTTCTGTAAATAATTGACGTCACGTTACAAGAAGACCCGTTCAATGGTTCAAACGTTATAGGGAGGAGAAACACTTACACAGAGACTGAGCCTGACTTCCCTAGAATAAGAGGCTAAACACCAGCACTTGATAAAAATCAGAACTTACGTTGACACAGAGACACATTCTCCGTTACAGAATACTCTGAATATATTATTATTTAATAAATATTTTTAGCTACCCATTTGGGAGCTATTGTGACTAAAATCGGTAGCTACTGTGTTTGTTCTGTCCGTCTGTCTGAGTCTGTCGATCCCTAACAACTCCCGAACGGAAGGTCGGATCGACCAACAGACTTCAC
>JAFIDM010000007.1:9285326-9319732 GCA_023159025.1 Thereuonema tuberculata | reverse complement strand
CGCTATTGTGATTACCGTATTCGTTCACGTGACATTTGCGTTTGCCGTATATAAATCACGTTATGGCAAAAACTCTCTTCATGACAGAGCCCGCTATTGTGATTACCGTATTCGTTCACGTGACATTGCGTTTGCCGTATGTAAATCACGTTATGGCAAAAACTCTCTACTAATTGCAAGAAAAGACCCAAAAACGCCCACAAATTAAAGGAGTTCACTCAGCTATTTTTGGAAATTTTATACCGTGAACCGTTTCGAGATTCCTATCTCTCATCGGCTGGGTACGCCCAGAACTCCGTTTTTGACCGTTTTTGTTTCCGAGAGCCTTCAACGCTTTTGCGCATGCATCAGGTCTCCTTCGGGTTAGGGGAAATAAAGAGGGGATGTTTACTTTTTATAGTGTTATTTTACTAGTAGTTGCGTTCTGTTTGCGCTTTTCGGGAAAGAATAAATACTATTGCAAAAATGCTCCTCCGTTATTTTTTTCTTAAAAGCGAAAATGTTCAAAAGAATTTCTTAGGAAAGTGCCCATCTCAACTTGACGCTTAGCATGTGAGGGATTAATTGTAAAGAAAGCATACACATAATAGACAGATTTAACGTGCATTAAAGACGATATAATTACAGAAGGGATAAATATACCGACTCCGTGATCTTATAAGCTTACATTTCCTTTGGGAAGTAGGCTAATAAATAGGATATTCTTCAAATTGGGGCGGCATGTTTAATTGAAAAAAAAAAAGTTACATTAATTTAACATTTTATTGATATAAACAAATTATAAGTGGTATATAATTACATAATCCGTAGACATATACAGGGTAGGCCGAGGGGGATTTTTTGGTGTTCGATAGCAAGTTGAAGAAAACTTGCCCCCCCCCCCCCCGACATTTTGAAAATGGAGCTTTTTTTTTTTGGTTTTTTTCATTTTTGCAGGTCAGTTTCTAACTTAGCCCCCCCCCCCCTCTCCGAAATTAAATCCTATTTTCGCTGCTGACACAATCCATTGAAACTGATGTAGTAATCACTTCGTTATATTGTTATTATAACAATATAAATGTTTCAAACCTTGGTTTCCCCAGCAAAGACAATATGACGGATCAAGCACCAAAGCAGAAATTGCAAAGTGTAAAGGAATGTGCAAGAATGGTTAAGGATATGTGGTTGTGTCTATATTATTATTACGTTTGTATGTTCCAAACCATGGGTTTCCCCAGCAAAAACAATATGGCGGGTCAAGCACCAAAGCACATATTGCCAAGTGTAAAGACGTGTGCAAGAATGAATTAGGGATGTGTGGTTGTACATCCCTATTATTATTATTATTATTATAACTCAGTATCGAATATAAAACAAAATATTTTAATAAGAACTTTATTTAAAGAAAGATAATTTGCTTACTTATGACGAAACTATTACGGGATTGTCTTTTTGTTGGATTCATTCATAAAATTCTACAAGGAAAGGAAAAAAAATATTGCAAGTGGCCAATTTGAAGCAACCCATAGACGGGAAAAGCGTCCCGAGACGGACGAGTCCACTGCGTAGGTGGTCTCTGTCTGTTGTCCTCACTTACTCCTCATGAAACTTAACCTCGTGTTTACTTGACAAACTTGTTTACGTGAGTATTTCATCTCCGCTCCTTCTCAACCCCCCTACGTCTACGCAAATGAACTCGTCCAAATACGGATTATTTAGTGAGTCGTGTTTTTCCTGCCAGACTCTCTCTCTCTCGTTCCCACCCCCTCCCTCCCGAATAAAAGTAAATCTGGGAAGACCATAATCCCACGCTAAAAAGGGCTTTTTCACACTCAATTTCTGAAAGCCAGTCTGTGAGAATATCAATGTCACGATCAATGTCTACGAACCCGATGAATAGAAACGTAATACAAAATATAAATATGCAATCCAGAAAGTTCTAGAAATATATGAAGTATGAAAAGTAATTGTTAAAAATCCAGATTTTTTCTTTAACAAAACTGTTTATCAATTTTAGAATTACTAAATGGATTATTCTTGAAAAAAATTAAACACTACTTTCCTGAAAATATTGACCAAAATTTTTTTTTATTATTTTTTATTTAAGTCGTGGGAAAAAATATTCAGGAAACCTTCGTATCAACCGAATACAATTTTTAATGTATTTTTTTTTTGGTTGTGCTTTGTTTTTGTGGGAGCCCGCTTCTGGGGGCGAGAGTGGGATTCTTACATGTTCGCACCTTCTGAGTCTGTCATCGGTGGAGTTTGTCCGGCTGATCAGTCCTACAGAGGACGAAACCGCCGTCCTAGACTCTGGGACAGCTCGAGATGCGAAATCTTCTTGGATCCCTTTTTGAAATTTTCTATATTGTTCAGGATTCCCGTTGATGTTGGCTCAAAGTGCGAAGGCATATTTTTCTGTCTAGTTGTGATGTTTTCTTGATTTATGAATTATTATGTACGTTACATTTTCCTTTTCATTGAACTTACGATGTTTTTTATTTATAATTAAATTCCTTATTGCCTTTCAGTGAAAGGACAAGGGTTTAATATTGTGGATTTCACAGGATTATTTTTTATTTGATTGTTTTTTATCTCGGCGGACCATTCCTGGGATCGAGAATGCTTTTACCTTAGCTTTCGCGCAGTCTTTCTGCTGATTAGAATTATCAGCAGAACTTACCCTTGATGTTTGAGTAAATATATTTGAGCCAAACATCAAGGGTAAATTCTGCTGATAATTCTGATAAAGTTGAAACAGATGTTCAGGAATCTCGTTGATGTTACTCAGTGTGCGAAGGTATATTTACTGTCCATTTATGATTTTTTCTTGATTAAAAAAAAAAAAAAGCCCGATTTCCAGTTGTTTAAGTCCGATTACTTTTAATTCAAACAAAGCAAGTGTAAATTCCCTTAGAACCTAACTTTCTGTCAACTTCATCCGCTGATTTCTCGATTTGGACCAGCACAGAAAACTTAAATGTCTTGTGATTCACATGTAATTCTCAAATTTTATTCTAGAAAAAAAAAAAAAAAAAAAAAACCTTTACATTATTGTAGGAACACGATGTGTTGACGAGGGGCGTCCGCATAGGAGCCCGAAAGGCTCTGCTAAGTATTTTATTAATTGTTTTTATAATGTTTTTAAGATCCGTTTGTGTGTTGTTTTTAATTCAATAACGATTTTCACATTATTAACTGTTTATCAGTGATGCCGTATTTAAAAATAAAAAATAATATATATATATATGTAGGTACAGCCGTCCTTCTCTTTTCGACGATCATCTCTTTTGACCTATTTCATTATGTTTTCACGATCTTCCCTGCGCTTGTGCGACTAAGAGTATCAATCAAACATATATTCATCGTCCATTGTACACAAGAATCAAAATTTTGAAAGGTAAGCTTCTGTTCATTTTACTCTACTCTATACAGTGTGCTTCCGAACTTATGTTGTAGAAGCTTCTGGTAGACAGAGGGTATGAAAACAAACAGTTTTCATTAAGTACTGTGTATCCAGTCTTGCACCGATACGGCGCTATAGCCGTTTAAGTATTGTGGCTGTTGACCATGCGCAGGAGTGCCATGTTCTCCACGATCACCCAATCTCAATCCGATTGATGTCTTCTGTTGGGGTCATGTAAAGAGCCTCGTATACGTCACACCTGTCGATACAGTCGATGAAATGCGTCAACGAATTGTCGAAGCCTGCAACACCATCCTTACTACACCGGCATTTTTTAACGTGTTCGGCAGTCAATACTCCTGCGATGCCATTATTGTTTAGAACAAGAAGGGTGTCACTTTGAACATCTTCTCTAATGCACAACAATCCAAACAGGCAAGTAGCACTGGCCCTTCTATGAATGATTGTCTACCAGCCACAAAACTAAAACGACTGTAGCGCCGTATCAGTGCAAGACCAGACACTCAGTACTCAATGAAAACTTTTTGTTTTCGTACCCTCTATCTACCATAATCTTCTGTAATCATATAAGTTTGGAAACACTTTGTGGAGTGTGTTATGCTTCATACATTTTATGTAGTGGGTTATTTACCTTTTGCACGCATTCGCAAGTGATATGTAATGCATTAATTGCGTTTTTCGCGCTAAAAAACGACTGAGTCCCGCGTTTTGACGATTTCCGGTTTTGGACAATGCTGTAGTTCCCTAACCTACCGAATTTGCGAGGAAGGCCCATAAACTATAAGAATAACTAACTTACAATTTTATAGTTTGCATATAAAGTTAAAGTCGTATGTATAGTTAAACTATAACTGTACAGTTTGCTGTTTAATTTTCACTGAAAATGATAATAAGAATCCTCAATTTAAAAGTTAAAACAGTGGTTTTCAAACAGTTGTCTGCGAAATATCTACAGGTTTTATGAATCTATTAATAAATTTACTTAGACTTAATAACACTTAATGTTAGGGAGAACATATGACTTCCCATCAAACAAAGAACGAAAGAACAAACTATTAATTAAGTATAAATGTAAGAAGAATGTTACTATAAAGAAAATATTGTATTGAAGTTAATAAGGAAACTCCATCGAGCTGCTGTTTATATTTTTGTTGAGAGAAGGTGCATTATTTTGAAGTAATCACTTAAACGGAAGAATGGTCTAAGTAAAACCTCATCAAAACCGGTGAGAAAAGTCCAAGGAAAACACACAAATACCAACGAGAAAGCCAAGGAAAACAGACAGAAAAGGAGCTAATGATTTGAAATGACAACAATGTTTTAGATCGCATATTTTCTGGATACATCATTAGAGTTAAATTTTACGCCCATGAGTTAATGATTTCGGTAGAGAGTAGACGAAGGAAACGGGAATTACGATTACGGTTAACGGCTACCCAATGGAACCGTAATCTAATTCATTTTATCTACGGTCCAATTCAGTCGAGATCATTAGAGATTTTTATTAACTTGCGTAAACGATTAAAATTTCAGCTCCCTAAGTAATTCTTTATTTTGTAATAACAGAGCTTTATTGGCGATCTTGTACTAAAAATCACTCTTTTTTTTTAAGTCTTCAATGGATAGCCTAAACATCTTGCTAGGATTGTAAGATACTGGATTATCGTAATTTTCTGTCATAACATTTCAGCTCTCAAAGCGTTTCAGACACGAAGAAGTTTTAAAAATTTAAGTAATACCGTATAAGAAGTAAATCAGTAGTTCGCGATTCTCTGTTAGAGCAAGGTCGCACGATCCAGAATGAAAGTGCTAGAATTTTATGCAGCTTATTTGTGTGCAAATATTAGACCGAGACCGTAATATTCGTAAAAAAAATAATTCTCTTCGAGTACAAAAAAAAAAAATTATAAATAAAATAAATAAATAAATAAATAAAATAATATTAAATAGGAAAAAAAATAATAATGATTAATTGTAATAAAACAGTTAGTTATAATTTAGAGGAAAAAAAAACAATAAAAACTGTTATTGATGTGATATTATACATGTTATTGAATTTATTTATTTATTTATTTAGTATTTGTTTGTTTGTTTGTTTGTTTTTTGGAATAGCAATGGTGTCATTTTCCTTTTTTTTTAAATTAATCTATTTTTAAATATAAATAAATGCTATATTTTAATTATTACAATGATTTACTAATTCAAAATAACAATTAAAAAATAAACATTATTTGAATTAAAATAGTGACTGAACAGCATTCAAGTACTGTCATAATCAAAAGTTTTGTTTTACTTATTATTATTATTATTATTATTATCAACATTTGACACAGTACAAAGACAAAAAAAACATATCTTTGACTGGATTAATTGAGCAATTCAAGTCTCACCCAGAAACCTAAGAGTTGTCCAAATATTATTATTATTATGTTTGTATGTTTCAAACCTTGGGTTTCCCCAGCAAAAACAATATGGCGGGTCAAGGACCAAAGCACATACTGCCAAGTGTAAAGATGTGTGCAAGAATGATTAGGTATGTGTGCTTGTGTCCATAAATTTCCTAACTATGCGTGTTGTGGAGTACCACAGCCTTCTGCAGTTGTGCATAAGTGATTTTGTGAAGTCCTAGTGTGCTGAGACTGTGGTGCAATGTGTGAGGCACCAGACCAGTGGCAGACAGAACGATGGGTACAACACGTACCCGATCCTGCCTCCACTGCTTCTGGAGCTCGTGTGCTAGATCAGTGTATTTACTGATCTTGTCTGCCTGAGTTTTCTGCATGTTCTTGCTGATAGGCACTGCAATATCAATTAGATAGGTCTGTTTGTTGACCTTATCAACAAGTGTGATGTCTGGTCTGTTGTGATGTATGGTTTTGTCTGTGTGAATGGGGCGGTCCCAGTATAGTTTATATGAGGGTGACTCTAATACGCTTTATGGTATGTACTTGTAGTACGGGACCGTGCTCTTAATAAGTGAATGTTTGTGTGCTAGTTGTTGATGAACGATCGACGCTACCTGATTGTGTCGGTGGAGGTAGTCTGTTTGAGAGAGAAGGGGACAATTATTATTATTATTATTATTATTATTATTATTATTATTATTATTTTAGCGGTGTAATTTTTATGTTGAAAATAACATGTCGCTATTAAAAACTCAAAATATGATTATTTCATCCATAAATATTAATTAGGGCGGAACATCGTCATCATCATATACAAGGGATTCAAAGTCATTAAGAGGCCCATATTCGATATCCGTGTAAAGCCTAATGCCTTACAAAGATCCTCGTTATGGGAATTCTCTTGACTCATATGGGAAGGGTGCAGATTGACTCGATCAATGATTTAATAAATATTACTACATAATAAAAAATACTAAGCTAAATTGTGGATGCGACTGACATCTATGTTAAAAAAATCATCTAGTTTCTTCAACATATCGTCTGCGACGCATCGGAAAAATTGGTTGTGGGCGCCAGGTTGATTTATTCGCCTTATTTTAATATTCTAACTTATTTTTTTTTATTATTTATTTTGTTAACAAAATTAACAATTATCTCGTAGTTAGAAAGTTCTTTACATATATTGAGGAGATATCTCTTGGTTGGCATCCATGGCTAACCGTTAGCAGTCAACATGCTAAAAATGCTTTCTGATAATAACAAAAGAAAACAATCAAAAAGTTGATTAGTTTGCTTTTACTTATCATCTTATATCCACTTTCTTTACATTTCGTACGGATTTAATATCCGGAACAATTCCTGACTCGAATGTTTTATTTTTTGCTAACTAAAATACATCCAAGATTTTACAAACAAAAAATAGGAAATTATTTATTTAAATATTTTTATTACAAGGCATCGAAGAAAATTCTTTGAATAAAAACAGATTAGTTTAAGTAACAACTAAAACGACAAATACTCATTCACTTAGCTTTACAAATGACAAGGTTCGTAGTTGACCCCACGAAAGGAAACAAACTAGAAGTAATTCTCTACGTCAAATACAACATTAAAATTACTAGTCGAATATATACGGGAAATAAAGATGTTTGCTGAAATATCATTTTAAATCAAATGAATTTTCTGTTTTTTTTGCATGAAAAAAGAAATAATCACTATTTATTTTAATATTATTTTTTTAGTGGTGGGATTTAGATTAAAACATGTAAAATCCCAATTGATTTTGATAGAAGTTCAATCCACAGCAGAGAATTACGTGATTCCGGTGAAAAGGGCCATTATTACAATTAATCATTATTAAGAAACTTATTAAGTAATTAATAAGAAAGCTTAAAATTTAATAATAGCCTGAAAAAGCTATTATTTTTGTTTTCCTTATTTTTTTCTTTTATTATTAACTCTCAATAAATCAATAGCTGTAATTTTTCTGATTCATATCGTTTATGATTTTTATCCTTTGCGCAATCAATGTTTTGTTCTTTTGTTTTATTGGCCCTCTGGGGCCAATTGAGAGAAACCCCGCAGCGTTCTTTTGTTTTGTTGTGTTAATTTCGTGGTTAAACTGATTTGTTTCGTCCGATGCTAAGAAGAAGACGGAGAAAGGGAGGTAGGGGTGGGCGGTCAGAGCCGAGGAAAACCACAAGTGCTCTCTTGTGGATTAGCCCTAAGCACTGGCTAACGGTGAGTTATTGGGTAATCTGGCGTTCGTAGGGGATGCGACCGCACAGGTAAGCAATGAGCACTGAACTCTGGGAAACCCGAGTCACGGCCAGTTGCTTTTATTGGGAAATATCTTCCGTTTTTTATGGGCTTTTGCTTTGCTGTTTTTTTTTTTTGTTTTTTTTCAGTTGCGCCATTTACCGGACTCCCATTCTCGATAGCCTGGAAGTCGACTTCTTTTTTCTCCTCTAGTCTTACTACGAAGCGTAACAGCTTAAACTGAATCAGCTGATTTTAAACAGTTGGGATTTATTTATTTGTAACTATAATAACATTTGTTATATAAATAACTGTCATTAGCTGAATATTAAAAACATCATTTATTTTTTTTTTCATTCAATTCATGAATTTTTAATTTAACTCGTTAAATTAAAAATGTATTATTAATTTATTTATTTATAAATATAATTATCTATTTTTATTTGCTAATAAAAAATTAAAAGATTTTTTTGTTCTCATTTCAAGCAATTAAATTTTAAGTTTGTTATAACTTCAAATTTCTTATAAATTGTACATTTATTGTAATCATTGCAGTAGAGCCCCGATTATCCGCGGAATGGTACCGCGGATAGTAAAAATCGCGGATAACCTGAAAAAAGAGTAAAAATGATGTGTAAACACGAAAAAAAAAAAATTCAGCATAAAAACTACGTTTTATTATACAAAAAATATAATATGCAAAACTTTTAAAATATGTAAAGTATAGCAGAAACCTTTCTGCAAAGCAAGAGCCTGCCACTCATCCACAAATTCCAAGAAGGCCTATAGGATTACGATGCACAATAAACCTGTCAATAATTTTCGACCTTCGCACTGTAGGGCCTAATATACTTTCCCTTTTAAAAATTGGCTTGGATTAAAATTGTATTTTTTTGAGGTTCGTAATTAAAAAAAATTTTCATGGCACTCGCGGATAATCGGTGCTCTACTGTATTTCATTTTTTTTTTTCAACTTTATTTTTGTGTAAGCTGTCGATATTTGCACACAACAGTAATGGGCATTCCAGTTCTACACTCTGATTTGTATTGCAATCAAGTACTTCGGATAACTTAAGTCTATACTTCTCCTTTATAACGTTTCTTCTTATCATATCATAACATTCAAAAACACCTCCAACGCCAAATATAGAGGCCTATATTTATAAACATAAACAAGAAAAATTGTTGAAAGTTTATTTATAAGAAACACAAAGAATTAAAATATAAATAAGAATGAAGGACTAGAAATAAATAAAGAGTTTATAAAATTAGCTAGAGATACGATATTATCTAGCATAAATAAGAAACACAAAATTGTAAAATTTGAAGAATTGTTGTTTTTTTTTAAAGAATAGATAAAATTCAATGAAAGCAAGTTTAACGTCCGTAATTATTCATAGATAGAGAGAGAAATTCGCCAACGGACAATAAATATGTCTTCGCACATTGAGCCAACATCAACGGGAATTCTGAACAGCTGTTTCATCCTTATTAGGAATCATCAGCAGAATATACCCTCTCTCTCTAATTATAATAGATAAAATTGTTGTAATTATGTTATAATGGAAAGTGTTAGATTAGTTTTCATATGAAAGGAGTATTGTTTTGATGGTTATTTTGTAACAATGTCCAGGATGTGTGACATGGCTTGATATTTAACATCTGCAAATTGTTAATGTTATTTTAAAACTTGACAAAGGAAAGAAGCATATTTTTCCGAAAATTCGTTTTATAAATACATGTTTTCTTTATATATCAATATATTTGGCGTTGGAGGTGTTTTTGAAGTACTTCGGATGTT
This sequence comes from Thereuonema tuberculata, assembly GCA_023159025.1. Lineage (NCBI taxonomy): Eukaryota > Metazoa > Arthropoda > Chilopoda > Scutigeromorpha > Scutigeridae > Thereuonema > Thereuonema tuberculata. The sequence continues at coordinate 9,309,861 of JAFIDM010000007.1, read as the reverse complement.
TTTGTCAGGTAAATACGTAAATCTTATATAAATCAGACATGGCCGTCTTTAATAGGTATGTACTTCCTATATGTAGGGCTTTACAGTAGGAGTGGACCCCATGGATTAATCTGTAAAAGTACCCTGACCCAAAATCTTGCAACTTACAATAGCTTCGTACATAACAGTAAGCTTACGATTTATGTACACTATTCTCTTTATAAGATTGTGGATTAACTCGGTAGCCAGGTCAGGGATCTAGCCTTCCAACATGCTCCTTCCTTCCCGAGTGTTTTGTTATAGAACGGTCAATTCAATGCAGATGTTTCAATGAAACAGACTCAAATATAATACTTTGTACAAAGGCATTATATCTTTTGTCAGCTGTGGGCTTTTCTATTTGTAAAGGAAGAAATAAATATTTATTGTAAAGTATAATAACGACGCTTTATTTATCTAAATTATTAAAAGCTCATGAAAACTTGTTATTGTTCAAAAATTAATCCCAAGTTGTTGCTAAAAAAAGAGAAAGAGAGAGAGGCGTCTTAATTTTACTCGATTTCGATGAAATTTGGAAGAATTCCACAAATTTTTGAGATCATATAAAGTTTCATAAAAATTAAGCGAAGTTATGTCAAGCATACGGACTAAAACGAAATTAACGGTGTTGCATTACTATAAAAATGCTTTGTATATATGTTTTTATAGTATATAAATATTCCCCTAACTGTAAAAAGTAATTTGAAATAATTAAGAAAATAAAAAAAGATTATTATTATTATTATGTAAAAGATTCAAACCTTGGGTTTCCCCAGCAAAGACAACATGGCGGGTCAAGGACCAAAGCACATATTGTCAATTGTAAAGACGTGTGTGTGTGCAAGAATGGTTAGGGATTATTATTACTATTATTATTATTATTATCTCGAAAAAGTTTCAAACCATGGGTTTCCGCAGCTAAGACAATATGGCGGGTCAAAGACCAAAGCACATATTGCTAATTATTATTATTATTATTGTTGTTGTTGTTGTTGTTGTTCAATTGTTTTCATTGTTATTGTAAATTCTGTATGTAATATCTTATTTAAGTATTTTGTTTAATTTTGTCCACTTCCAATGTCTTTAATATTTATTGTTATTAGTTCTTACTTTAATCGACAAAAATTAGCTAAACATAGGTAACTTTAATGTACATACGTACAAACGTATATACAGTTAAATCAGAAAATTATTTTAACTTTTAAATTATGTTACTGCCGAATATAAAATTTTGGAAAATCAGCACTTAGCGGTCTATTTGACAAAAAAAATCACTTGAAAACTATAAATTGATGTAAAGTCTTTTAATGTTTTTTAACACTGTATTAAAAAAAAAAAAAAAATCTTATATTCAAAATTAATATAAACAATTATAAAATACCTCTATTCAGAACCTATTGATAGGAATTTGTCATTCCCAACAGGATTGTAACTTTTATATTTAGAAATATTATTATTATTAGCAATTGTTGTTCCTTATTCCTCTCTCGAAACACTCTACTGTTGTTATAAAAAAAAAAAAAAAAACTGCTTATAATTTGTTCAATAATATGCAAACCGAAAAACAGTTTTTAAATTTACGCTTAAGTTTCCATGCATTTACTTAAAAATTTTTAAACAGTTTTGGATGACTTGAGAGAAACACAGCACAAAGGTACATACACACAGACAGACAAATATTATTCATTTGCTCAGGCTGCCTAATACGTAGCATTGACAATTTCAAATTTTAAAAATATATTTGTATCATACCAAATTTATATCTTCAGTGATAATAAAATTAATAACATACATAACTTAGTTATGACAATAAAAATAAACAAATTTTCTTGTATTTTTTTTCAACAAAATTACACTAATTACTCTCGACTTAATATCGTTCGAAAAGTTTCATATGAAAAAATAAACATTAAGAAAAATCTAACAGCTTTTCTTCCATTTCATATAATAACGGACATGAGGGGAAAAAAAGAGAAGAGAGAATAGAAATAAAGTAAAAAGAAGAAGTGGAGAGTAATAATACTGATTTTGGAAGACAAACAGAAAAGGAGGGATGAGAAATTTGGAACGGAAGCAATGTTGGCCCTCTAGCGACAATTTCTTGGGCCTTCCGGTTCCTCTAGGGTAGGATCCAATTCGGCACTTTTTTTCTTTTTCTCCCACCGATCCCCACGTAGGGCACAGTTAATTTTGGAAGAATCCAAACTTTCTAGACTTGGTTTCTTCTAAAATCTTACACCAACTCTTAGCGGCGTTCGAAAGCTGAAATTCTTGCAAGTGACGTAGAACAGAACAAAATAGAAAGACGACAAATTTGAAGGAAACATTTTTAGTGCACTTGTGTACACAAACGTAACTTAGGAATACATGAAAGCAAACGCAGCAAAGTTGGCGATTATACAAAAAACTATAAATTATTTAACGTAAGTTATATATAGTTTTATAATATGAGTACGTAGAAAAAAATTCCAGAAGAACTTCAATCTTAACGTTCTTAATCTTAAGAATCTTAAATCTTAATTCTTAAGAACGTTTGAACTTATTTTTTTTTATAGTTTAACTTTTATCCAATCTGTAAAAAAAATTCTTGAACTTTAATATTAAAAAATATATATTTTTCCCTTTGCACAGATAAATATTACTGTACTATAATCTCTCATAAGATTGTAACAGTTTGTTTATAAATATTTTTGAAATCATTTATTATCTATATTTTTGTAGAAATTATTTATCTATATTTATTATTATTATATTTTATCCTTATTATTTTTATTATATTTTTATACTTATTATTTTTATCCTTAACCGTTATTTATTCTTTTGCATTTCCTAATTACTGATGTTCTGTTTATTTTGAAATTCTTTTCCGTTGAATCAGTTAATTAATTTAAGTTCGTTATATTTTTATCCAATCATTATGTATATTTTTAATTACTTAACCAATCAAATCAAGCTTTGTAAATTCTACAAAAACCCATCTTTTTCATTGAATAAATGAATTCAGTTCATTTCCAAACTTGACTCGTTCTCTTTAACTCCCAAAGACTCTCCCTCAAACACCAGCACCATATAAATCGGACTTCATATTAATAATTACAATTGCTACCATTTCATAACATAGATTCAGTAATGACTTAGAACTACGGTGGCGCTTTTCTGGCTGAATTTATATACCCCAAACATTTCAATTAAAAAAGAACAGAAATCAGTTTTGACTTGGGGGGGGGGGGGCGCCCGCAATTCCTGTAGTTAATTCGATTGGAAATTTCAATCGCATCCGCACAGTGCAAAAATAACCATTACTGGCATTGGCGAGATTAAGACCAGATTAAAAATCACACTCTGGGACCTAGCAATTGTCAATTAAGTCATTTATCTGAGTACCTGTCGCTCGAGCTGTTTTCCAGTTGAACAGATTAGGGTCTGAATTAAACCCGACTGCACCCCTATTTGCCCGCACATCCAATGACCCGCTCCTCCAAATTAGACTTGGAATCTGTTATGTCACACCGATTTCGAACTGGAGCAATCACTTGGGAAACACGGGCGGATGGGATGGTCTATCCCTAACCCCCCCACCCCCACACTTAACTTGTAGCTTGGGAAAAAGAAAAAAAAAAAGGTATTCGAATTTCCTAGTCTCCCTCAAGACGCTCTGGTTTTGCCCCCATCTCCCAAATATCCCGCCGAAGGGTGTGGTGTAAACCCCCTTCCGGTTTTTGGAATCTTCCCAAAGATGACTTCCTTCAAAATGTACTTTTTTTTTTTGAGGATGGAAAGGTCCTAATCCACATCGCATCAAGGGAACGTGTACAAGGGTATGGTTTCATAGCTCCCCGAATCCAATATGTCGCCCGCTGGCTATACAAGCTAAGCACACAAATTCGTAACACAACAATTGGAGGAATAACCATCAAAGCTGAGGTGTATGTTTTAAATATCTATATCAGCAAACGTAAAAATATTGACAAATGACTGGGTTTTTTTTTAAAGCTTTTTTTTAAATGTTTGTAACCATGTAGAAGATGAGTGGTAAATATACTTACCACCGCGACCTAAGCTATTAAATCAAGAGATGTAAAAAAAAAAATTTGGGCAATCCTTAAAAATTTTTAAACAATGATATTTTTTCAAACAAATTTAAAATTATAATGTAATTGTTGAAACATTATAAAGTTGATCTTATAGAATTTTTGATTTTACACAGTCTTTTAAAGACTATTTAAGTTAAAAAGACCTAATCATTTGGTAAAAACATAAAATTTTGATCAAGGAAGATAAAAAAATCTACAAATTACGAAGATTTTTTTGCATAACTAAACAAAAAATTAACTAAACTCCTCAAGAAAAAGATTTGTCTTACAAAATCTTCTAAATATATGTAAAAGTAATAAGGCACTGACCAGCTTTATTACTTGTTTTTGTTTTTAGATTTTAGGTTATTTTGTTATTATACTAATAATATTGTTGTTAGTTTTTGAATAAAAAACAGCAAAGTTTTGGAATATTGCGTTTTTCTTTTCTAAATTGTTTCTAAATTTTGCCGCTGATGACGTGAGGATAAATTGGCCGTATCTTCACAGAAACAGTGATATGGTTTTTGTATTGGCATTTTTCTAATTCCACATCACTGTCCAGCTTTATATATTTAATAATATATTATTATTAGTATTATTAATTTTGTGTTTTTAGTAATTTTAAAGCGCTACTAACTAAAGATTTTCGGTGAACATCCATCAACAATAGCGCTTTATTCGAATGCGTGCTTTATAGCCACTCACTCTGAACGTTGGCAAAACTAATTGTTGTTCCTTATTCAATCTCCTAAGATTAGTTATTTGATTTTTATCTTATTTTCCACGTGCAGCTCTCTTAAAATATCTCATTATTCATAAGTTTGTTACAAAATAGCTAAGTCAGAGTTGACAAAGAAAATAAAGAGGATGCCTTACCTTTTCACCAGCTTTGTTGTATTTTTGTCAACCGGTCATCTGGAAAAAAGACATAAAAAGCAAGAATTAGTTGATGTAAGACGCTTCTTATCAAGATTACATTTTTTTTTCTTCTCTATAAAAACATGAAACAAAGGGGAGATATTTTTACAACAATGGCTCCATTGTCACTGGCCGTGAGAGTGATTGTCGTCATGGCAACAGTGAAACCCGATACCCGTTTTTTTTGGGCGAGGTTTGTCCCTTTCTTCTTCTATCCCGAGTCGAAAGTGTTTTCCAATCGGGATAAATCACCTTTGACGGAGTTCGATCCCCTTCGATGGACCGCCCACTAACAGGGATGTCGCCAAAATACAGCCCTGTCTCCAGAACCTTCCGGGCATCAACGGCCCTTCCGGACATCAATGGCAGAATAGCGTAAGCAATAAAGATACGGCGACGCATAATAATAATAAAAATAATAATAATAGAATGAAATTTCATGAGTATTTACAGCTGGTTTTATCTGATTCTACTGTGTTCATTATTATTAGATTGTAAAATGAAAAGAAAACTTTTTTTATTTTCACTCTCCAAACCCTTCCGGGCATCGGTAACAAATAGCCTAATCTCTAAAGATATATTTCTCATAATAAAAATAATAATTAAATGAAATTTCCTATTTATTTCACTATTTTTATCATCATTAGATTGTAAAAAAAAAAAATCATTTTTATTTTTATTCTATAGGAATACAACCTTCCAATATTGTTACAATTACAAATGTAAATTATAGTCTATCAATATGCTATTATTTTATTTCTTTTTAAACTTTTAATTACATTATTTATTTGTTTTCAAAATATGGTCAATTTCTTTTTTTTTTTTTTTTTTTGGCATTAAATTTTATGTAAACTTTAATTTATTAAATCTTTCTTTTCTTTGCAGAAATATTATAATTTATTAATATAAATAAATATAAAATTTATTGAATTTATTTTATTTATTATAAATAAATATAATATTATAATTTATTTTATTAAATTTTATAATTTATTAATATAAATACAAATAAAATTTATTAAATTTATTTTATTTATTGTAAATAAATATAATATTTTTTATTATATTTATTTATTATAAATAAATATATTACATTTTTATTAAATATTATAATTTATTATAATAATACTATGTTAGATCACGGTTATAATAATTCTTTAAAATATAATATTTTTGTAAAAGAAGTTATATTCTCTTTTATTTTTATTCTTTTACTAATTTGAGTCTTTCCAAATTACATTACCGATATATCGCAATGCATTTTCTTTTTCTTATTTGCGAAAATGGATTTATTTCGCGATGGTTTTTGTGGTCTCTGCAATTGCTTGCAATGTAACTTATATATTTGGAATAAATAAAAGAACGTTCAGTATTGTAAAGAATGAGGGACCTACAGAGAGATTTCTTAGAGCAGATGGTTTTCATTGCTCTAAGCAATATTACGCACTTTAAGCTAACAGAGGTCCTTTTCCAAGAATGGGCAAGTCGCCATTACGATGTAATTACTATAATTTCCGGTGATTTTTTTGAAGAATATTCTATAATACGAATTGGAAAGTTTAACTTGGTTTCAAATGAAAGCGATTGGGCATGCAGCGATTGAGGGGGGGGGGGGCGACAGACCAAAAAAATCGTGGACTATAAAAAAAGCAAATTATTAAATTTTAATAAACCGGTCCTGTCGTTTTAGCATGAGTTGGGGTAAGGGAGTTATTGAGGAATCGGGGTGGACCCGATTATGTTTGAACTTGGACCCTAAATAAGCAATACACCATATTTCATGAAAATCCGTACAGCTGTTAAAAGTGAGGTGCGTCTCCAAACAGCCAAACAGAGAAGAAAAAAAATTAAGTTGAATTGTAAGACTTTACATAATTAATCTCTACGCATTGTTCTTTTTTTATCCTACAGTGTAAGTAAACGTTTGCTTTTTGCTTATTTTTTTTAAATTCTCAGTTTAAAAAAATAAAATAAAATAAAAATAAAAAAAAAAGAACGAGAAATGCCCACGAACTGTTATTACATTAATTGTTGTGTCTCAGTGTTCAAAAGTGTTTTAATATATTTCGCTTTTAATTTCCATTCTATGGAAGATATGCTAATAGAAGGATTTCATAGATTTCGTGTTCACACATTAATAAAACGCTTGCAAAAACACATTTCTTGAATTTCCTTGATGTAAACTAATAATAATGTGTGAGTTCATCGTTATAATAATTCTTGACAGCATTATCATTATTATTTGGCGCAATACAAAGAAAGCAGGTGTAAACATCTCTTACTGTTTGAGAGAAGATTTATGAAATAGTGCAAAGGCTCAAAATAAATAAATAAATAAATAAATAAATAAATTATCGTGAAATAAAAATTTTAACCACACACTAAAAATATGAAACTTTGAGACTTCCGTCATAAATGATAATAAGACTAAGCTATTAGTAATACATCCGAGAAAACAAATGCCTACATATTATCCAAACATTTTGGCACACATACACGCTTGTCTGCACAATAAAAATGTTAAATGTGATAATTGTACGAAAATAAAATTGATTAATCATTTTAAATATTTGGGTATTACGATAAATGACACATTTACATGGGATATCCATATCCAAAATCTATATCATAGATTAAGCAGTTTAGCTTATATTTTTTATCATACTAAAAATATTTTACCGGTTAAATATAAATTATTAATCTACTCAGCTTTTTTTGATTCCTATATAAACTACGGAAATAGTATTTGGTCAAATACCAAGAACATTAATCTGGTCAATATCAATAAGTTACAAAAAAAAAAAATTATTAAAAATATTTTTCAAACTAATTTTAGTAAAAAGAAAATTACAATTGAAGATGTAAATAAATACAAAATTTTCACACCTGAACAAAAATTTCTATTCAATCTTATTCTGATAAATTATTATAAATACATCTATCTGTATAATCGAGATGGTAAATTGTACAATTTTAGGAATGACTTAAATTTCAGACTTGATTATCCGCAAATATATAATAGTTATGGAGAATGTAACATGAAAAAAATTTTGCAGGACATAATTAATAAAATAGGCATAAAAAACATAAATAAAATTGAAAAAATATCTTCATTAAAAAGATTTCTTAAGATTTCGTTAATAACTAATGTTAATCCTATGGTTTAATAGGATAAAAAAAAAAAAAAAAACTGTCTTTTCAAAAAAATGATAATTTATGTTTTGTTTTATTTTATCTATAACTCTTTGTATGCATCAAATCAGTGATGTATCATTTACTTTGTTTTATAATCTGATTTTTGTATGTTATTCTTTTTTTTTGTTTAACCTAATGTATTCGAACCTGTTGATGGGATTGCTTTAGTTCAAGCCTAACAGGACGAAAATGAATTAAATGAAAGTAAATAAAAAAAAATGATTATTTACTTATTTTATTTACTTTTAAAGTTTCTGTAGAACTTACAATTTATTATCATGGGCTATTTTATTGCAAAGATTCTTCGTGAAGTGGACGTAACTTTTTTTTTGAGTTCCCGTCATGCAATGCGCACCTGCTCGAGCCTCGTTGCCGGGCAACCAGAATCATGAATGAACAAGAACTGAATGGAGATTCTTGAATTTGAATTTAGACGCTGACCTTGGGGTGGGTGCAGGGTTTGGACACACCTGCGGCGTATGGCTGCTAATTGCATTCTGAGCAAACACCTCTCTCGGTCTTTACTGTCTTTCTTTTTTAACCATTTTTTTTTTTTTTTTATTCAATAAAAAAAAAAGATTCCCGCGAATGCGAGCATAGAGTGAATTCCATAAGGCGGCCTTGAGTAGCCTTCCTTGACCAAACGAAGCAGAAAAAAAAAAATGTAAATAAGGAAATACATTACGCTATCTTTCCACTTTTGAATAAGAAGCTCGAAAGAACTTAAGCATATTTTCCTAAAGTACTATGTCTCAAAAAAAACTTGTTTTTGAAAAATAAAATAAAATAAATAATTAAATGCGTATTATTTACTTAAACTGCCTCAATCATATTATTTTTAAAAGGATTAAAACTATGAAAAATGAATCAAAATTCAAAGTAAATAGATTAAAAATAGCGAAAAGCTCTTCAAAATACTTAATTCCTTTAAATAAAATTGTAATAATAATAATAAAGTTAATACAAATAATAAAGTATCAATTGCTGTAATTCATTTATAAATTAATAAAGCTGCTAGCAGGGATGTGAATGCGATGTTTTGAACATTCAACAATTAACGAATTACAGAACGTACTAAATTTATAAATCGAAGAATTTGTTATTACAATTACATAAAAAATTGGAAGAAATATTGTTGTACAGACAAAAGAAGCATATTTATTTATTTATTTGTGTATTTATTTAGTTATTTTTTCTTATTTGATGAATTTAATTTCTGTAAATATAATCAATAATTAAATTATATAAAAATTCATGATTTGAGTATAAATTTCTTTTGAGTCGAAAACTTATACTTTCTTTTTTTTTTTCATCTAATCTCGATGGTAAAACAAGTAGAAAACTGATGGATAAATATTAATGATCAATTTACACACAATATTGAGTAGAGTCTGTGATGTATTAAGCAAATTATTGCAACCAAATTGGTGGTAATTATTTGTTGTTATTCAAAGCTTGAATGGCAGCCATTTCGATTTTGTTGTTGTTGCCGTGGATCTCTTAATTGTTATCTACGAGCTTTTCCATTTATAAAGAACGTAAATATAGGTATAACAACATCGAAATTATTCTGCAAAATTTAACTAACACAATTCAAACAACTCAATTCACAAAATTGTTTTCAACACAGAACAAAGCGACTCCGTACAATTTTGCAATCTACCAAACGCTTGCTTGTTAAAAGCGACAGTGTTATTGATTGGCGCGCAAAACTCATTTATTCAAGTCTCATTTTATTGTAATTCAAAGAACGAGTTCAAATTCAAACGATGCCCGGATTAAGTTCCTTTAGTGAGTCTAGATCATGTTTTGCACCTTTCTTGCGACTCTGAGTAAGACCCCAAATTTTGTCCAATTACCACTTGATCCGGGCAACGGCCAGCTAAAACAGGACAAACCTCCAGAACACGGGGAGTTCAGCGAAACTGACTCATGGGGCTCCGACTCCCGGTTTGGGCTGCGAAGGGCGTTTTACACACAGACACGAAAATCCTAACAGCTAAGCAATTAATAAAATAAATGTATTTAATTCCTTAATTTACGAAGAAAAAGTAAAGACCTACGAAACTTTGGTTTATTTTAAGCATCCACTCGGCCATAATTTGGATTTTTCATTTCCATTTTACTTTAACTTCGGTTTTTGTTAGTTTAACCGCGAATTGATTTCAAGCAAACATCCCTGAATTCTCAGAAGGAATCAATACAAAAATCAGTGCAAATGAGGTCTAAAAACACACATGCACTGAAAGGTCTAGATTCGCAGACAATTGAACGATTCTGAAATTGAATCAAGAAATAAAACATCTAACTCAATACGTTGTCGCCTTTAGAACATTGATCTACACAATGTTAACTTATTCTAATAATAATCATTAATTAAAATCAGTAATTAGGAAAGTAATTCAATGAAAATAAATATAAGTCAAAGAATAAAATTGTCCTGAAAAATAATATTCAAAAGTTAAAATACTTTTAAAATTTCTGATTTACTATTTTTTTATACTAATTCTTAAATGTTAACTGTTAATTTTCCCAACTTTTTTTTTTATTACTATTCGTTATTTTTATTATTCTTTTATTAAATTCATTTTTAAAACATCGAAATACTGACACGAAAATTGATTTAAATTCTTTCTTAATGTTTGGAAAAAAAAATTGTTTTTTTTATTAGTAAATATATAAATTTTTATAGTAATTCAAATCTAATCTGTTAATCAACGAGTAACTCTAAGTGATGACGTAGTAATCTCGAAATATCGTGGATCTGAATTCCTTAATTAAAAACTACAATAGAAATTTCGCTGGTTTTTTTTTATTTTTTTTTTGTTTCGATGTTCACTTGTCACATTTTGTGCTCAGCATTTGATCGCAAAGTATGGCTTCTTGACAATACATCGCTGCGTTCTGGATAGAAGCCTACAAGATCAGAAGGCTAACCTTTCTAATTCGGAATATTTTAGAATATGAATACAAAGGAAAGGAATAAAATTTTCTAGCTGAATTTCATAATTAAAAAAATGCTAGTCAAGAAAGAGTTAACAGAACTTTATTTACGATAGATATAAAGACATGAATTAAATAAGTTAATGTGGTTTTTTTATGTTTTTTTTTTGGTGATGAATCCTATAGAGAACAAGAAAAAAAAAAAAGCAATGTTTTGAATTAATCAGTAGCCGTATTTTTGGAAATGCTAATTAAACAAAGAAGCAGAAGTGGGACGCAGGCGTCATGTACTTTGTTTTTTTTATTGTGGGTGGGGACATGTATCCCACCCTCCCTCCCTCTCTGGGAACGCGTCCAATCTGTCGTAATGTTCTTCAAAAGACAATAAGAACAGACCACACCTACCCAATCCTTTACCGCTACAAGGACTCCTGTTTTAAAAAGAATTCTGTCGCACGGTAATTGGATATAAATCAATATTACAAAAATAGTAGAAATATAATTAAAGAGAAAATATTTTTTTAATTAAGCCTATTCATTTTTACTATACCTAATTCTATTAATACATCATCATATTTGTCGAAAGCCCAAGTCACTAAGATTCTAAATTATATCGAATTAGAATGATGTTCCGTTGTTTTCTCTGAATCATCTGCAAAACAAGCTGAAGGGCTTGTATCCAATCCACGCTACTAATCCAGCTTCTTTGCAATAGAGTTTTACACAAGGTAGAGACAAAGTTTAGCAAAAGATGAAGCTAGATTTGATGTTTCGTTTGTGCGTTATCGTATCTACATGATATATATTTATTTATTTTTTGGTAGCGAACGCAATAACTTCAGTTATAACTCTTTTTCTAAATATTAAATTGCATATTTACAATAGAATGCTCACTAAACGACACGTGAATTATCTACCCTCCCCAAAAAAATTGCAGAATCCACCTGATATCTTAAAACATTCATTTCTGATTACTAATGTAAAGATAATACACTATAGCCGTAGAAATAATCTTCATATGTCGTTACAGGAATTAAAAATCATTTGTTAAATCTATTTTCTATGTAATACTTTATATAATTTCCAAATATAATAGCAATAACCTTGCTTACAATAATTTCATTTTAGGCCTAATTACACTTCGTTAGTAATCTCATGTATATTTCATTATTTAAGCGAAATAGTTCTCAATTCTAACAGAAATATTCTAAAATATAACGGAAGAATCAAAAGCTGACTAAGTTGTAGATCCGTTGACTATAAATTCAGGACCAATGAATCATCTAGAATTTCATACTTGCATAAGCAAATAACGGGCATTTTACAATACCGGACGTATTGGGTTTTTTTCCCAGATTTTTTTCCAAGGGAAATGAGAATGGGCAAATCTACCCCATCACTGTACAGCAATAAAATAGGCCTATATACCTATAGAAAGATCTCCTTATTTTTTATTACATTTTTTATTATTATGACTTGTCTCAATTATTAGTCCGTTCGGAGTTATATACGTCTAGATATGACTTATCTAGTTGATATCTTAATTCCAGGAATTAATATTTAATTAACATTTAATAATTATTTTCAGTAAAAGTAAATATTATTTTCATTTATTACTGTAAATAATTATTATTTACTTGAAATAAATGATAATATTAATTATTAATTATGTATAATATTTTTTTAAAGTTAATTAAATAATAAATTCGAGAATTACGATGTCAACTAGATAAGTCATATCTAGACATACATAACTCCGAACGGATTAATAATTGAGACGAGTCGTAATAATAACATATGTTCTATGTAAGGAGATCTTTATATAGATACACTGTATATCTTATCACTATTCAGGGGTGGGTCAACTTCCCATACATTTGTGCCCATTGTCCTTTGTATTACATACGAACTATAAGAAATACATATATACAGTTATGCTCCGTAATTTCAAAATAGGTGGTCAACTTTGGAAAACTATTTTTTTTTTATTTAGGTTATTTAGTTGTAAATTATGTTTTTGTTTACGAAAATGTTTCATTTGTTTGTGAAAAGAAACTCCTTTTGTTGCCAAGAGATGGCGTTTTTTAATGAAGTAACTAAAACCGACTTTCTGTCGATATCCTGTAAAATAGGGACATGTTGACTTTTTTTTTTTTTACAAGTAAACAAAATCATTTTTACAACTCGAATAAAGCTATGTCGTTTCTTAACGAATTTTTCAGGTAAAATATATCGCATTTCTGATCTTGAATTGTGAAGAACGTCAAACAAAAAAAAAACAATCTGAAAAAATTTTTGATCTTCAAATAAATTTTGTAATGATGACAATTAACTGAAACTTTAATATTAAGAATTGTAAAAAAAAAATAATAAGCTATCTGAAAGCATTTTAATAAAAGTGGAAATAATTAATTAGTAAAACGTTATTATTCAAACTTCTTTTGGTGTTTTTTCGATTTGTTTTTCTGTAGGTTATAACTGAACCCTTTTTGTAAATGTCATTTTTTTTTTAATATTAAATATCTATGTAAAACTATTTTAGCGCTGAATTATAATTTTAAATATTTTAACAAAAGTCATCCCATTTTTTTCTATTCATTTAATAATTTTTAGTCGTTAGGGAATTTTACGTATTTCTAAAATTAATAATTGTTTAAAAATATTAAACTTCAAATGCATTAATTAAATTAGATAATTTACATCCAATTAGTATATTAATTATCATTGGATGTAATTACGTAATTTATTTTAGATATTTGCTCTGTGCCTACAATTTTATTTATGAATTAGCAAATGGAATACTTCTAATTATGCACCCTGGGTATAAAATTAAAAATAAATTATATCTCAGGGTACATGAACAAAAAAAAGGGTTTTAATACCACTGCTCAATTAAAATCTACAATCAATTAAAGAAGTTAATAAATACAAAAGTGGAAAGCAATTTAGAGGTTAGTAAAATTGAATAGTTACGTCAATTGAATCTAGATTTTAGTAATCTAATATTCTTTCTTCGATTTCTGAAATGTCAGCTAAAAATAATTTGAATTTTCATACAGTTTTCTTTTTTTTTTTTATTTATTGATAGAAATAAGGTGGCACGTTTAAATAAACTGCTAATCGTTGCACATTCCTTTTCAATGGGTTTCAAGTCAGCAGTGTTTTAGTGACTGCTAACTGGAAAACTGTGATTGGCCTTCAAGATCCCAAGATATCAATCCTGAAGCAGATTTTCCTGATGTAGAAGATGCATGCTCAAAAAATTGTATGATAATTAAAGATCGTAGATAACAAGAGTTAAAAAATTTCCAAATTCTTTATAACATGACGGTATGGACATGAAGCGCTAGATAGATGATTTATCATTTTTTTCAGAACTATTTTTCAAGTTAACTGTAGGATATCTGTAAGATGCGCTGTAGAATCATGTTAATTGATTATTCATATAAATAGATTCTAACCAGACACCAAAACGACAACTTACACATCAAAAACTACGAATTAAACATCAATTATTGATTTTATTTTTTTTTCTTTTACTGAAATAAGAAGCAAAAACAAAATTTGAAAAAACTTTTACCGAAAAATAAGAATTGTCGTTGCTCCTTTTGTAATAAACATTGTTTAATTTTGGATAAAAGAAATCAACCAAATCAAAGGCTAAAACAGTCGGCTTTTTTAGGTGTAATTTCTTCCGTAGAAATGAGATTTTAGAAATAAAAAAAGGAAAAAAAAAATCAATGAAACCATGGAAAACTCACGAGAAGGTAGAGACATCTACCAGGAATTTCAGCAACTATTATTAGCCTTTTTTTTTTGTTTCTAGATAATTCTAGAAGTAAAATGTTGTCAATTGCAGTTATTGGAGGGGAGAAGCCTCAATTTTAATTAAATCTTAAATATCATCATGAATTATATCGCTAACCAAACAATTACTGATTGATTATTAAATTTCGTAATGTTAAAATAAAATTTTGTATCAAATTATTATTGAAATAAGACATTGTTAAAACATGTGTTTAATTTACTATAATAATATGATATGTTTAATTTGTTAACTGCAATTAAATAAATAATCATACAATTAAATCTTTTTAAAATATTTTATATTATATAATAATAATTAAGTAAAATGTGCATTAAATGAAATAAAAAAAATCAATTAATAAAATTAAAAACTGAAATTGTAACTAACTTAATACAGTTGTCAAAAATCAGTAAAATTAATACAATTGAGGAAAATGGGTTGTTTTCATAATTTGGATATTAAAATTGGTTGATATCTTTCTTTTTATGCCAATTGAATTTTACTTTAAGTAAATTAAGTAATCATTCTTCTGTTTTTATATTAATCTATTTTTTTAACTTTAAAATTTAAATATTTTTGGGAAAAAAGAAAGCTACACGACAAAAAACGTTACATTATTTATGGCAATGCAAATTAAAATACATAGAAATTTTCCCACTCCGAATGAGTGTTACCCAATATTTCGGTTCGATTCCTTGAGCCTTCTTCATGTTATCCTCATCATCTCCTGATGAAGGCTCAAGAATCCGAGCCGAAATATTGAGTAAAACTCACTGGGAGCGGGAAAGCGCTAATCTCAGGAACTACCAGTCCGATTCGAAAAATTCTTTTTGCGTTAGATAGCCCGTTTATTCAGGAAGGTTATAGGCTATATAACATCACGCTACGACCAATAGGAGCGGAGCAGTAAACATAAACGTCAACCAATCTGGCAAACTGTCAGATGCGCTTTCTATGAAGTCGGTTAATTTTTTAGTGATTGGTCCTTTTATGTTTCCACGTAATTTCCAGATGGTATTTATAGTTAATGACATGCACTTAGTTATGTACTCATAATGAACAGATATGTATAATCACAATTTAACGCGGCTGAAACCGCGGTGCACACCTACTATAATGTAATATATAACTAAAAAGGTTAAATTGTTACATACAAATTTCAATATAGTTTTGCATTTTTTTATTATTATTAGTTATGTAAAATAAGAATATATATTAAAACTAAAAAAAAGTAATAATAAAGATGCACAAGCTATATATAATGATCTTTCAAATGCTGTTTTAACGTTTTAAACGATGCTGTACAGTAAACATAAACTAAAAACCTTTATTATTATTTTTTTAATTTTTACTTTTTAAAATTAAAAAAAACTAATAACAATAATAAAAAAGCTTAATTCTTATAACTAAAACTCGTCTAATCCCATTGTGAGTAGCTTCGTTATTAGCGTTAAGAGAACTGGATTATCTGACTCTAATCCATTGCGGAGGGAGCTCCGATGATGGAGAGATGAGTGTCAGAGCGTGTGTGGGGGGGTGGAAGACACTCGCTCTCACTATATATCTTCCTCGCAAGAAAGCAGACCCCCGCGAAAAGAGAGAGGCCCCCAGGCGAAATAAAGCTCTCCAAATTGGAGCCTATATACGTGTAATCCAAAAAATTATGTTCTTTTTCATTCATAAAACGCTCAGAAGCAAATTGCAAGTGAATATACATAACTGTCACAAGACACAGACACACACACAGTGACGAATCAGATGCCGTCGTACAAGAGAGAATTTTGTAATTCTTTTTTATGCCGCCTTTCAAGAAAGGGTAATTCTTTTTTGTCTCTTAACCCCCTGTTCCCCCCACCCCTTCCCCACCAGGAAATGCCAATAACTTAACAGTGTCGCGGCATCGAACGCGTTTCCAATACAGATATATCTCGGTTGCCCGCGCTTTCTCTTCCTGTTTGGACTCCGGCAACTTCTCGATGTTTTGAAGGGGGTGATGGATTAAATCCGGAAAGAATGGCAACGCTGTTCCAACAATTGCTCTCCTCCTCCTTCTAGTTTTCTTCCAAAAAAAACTTAACACTTGAAAGTTAAAGTTTCCGATGTTTAAGATATCGTTAGGTTTAACATTACAATTGTCTGTCCAAAATGACTTAAATTCGAGATGAAGTGTGTAAGTGCTTTTTTCCAGGTCTTTCGGGAACCCTTTTTCTCAAACATTTAAACAAGTACTTTTATAAACCTGACACAAAGCAAAAAAAGTGGTTTCTTAGTGTAACGAGACCCAAAAGTGACTCGTTTATGTTTATGTGGTGATTGTGGGTGGCAGGGAAGCCAAGCCCTGCGGCCGGAGCTCTATTGAACTAACCCACAGAAGTATCGACAGATGGAGAGAAAGACTGAGAAAGTATGGTGGAAGAAGTGTAGGGGAAGACGGGAGAACCCCGAGAAAACCTGCCCAGCGTGGATCGTCCACCATCACGAAACCCACGTGAGAACCGATGTTATAGCGACATATCCAACCGCGAGGCTAAAGTGATCCCGCCCTCGTTTCATTTTCGGCTACTTCTGAGACAGGGAAAAAAATAAAATAATAAAATAAATCAAAATAAGATTAAAAAAAAAAACAGAAGGAGGAAAGGCCCTCGTGCGCCATAATACACTTATTCAAGCATTGTCTTGACCAGGATTCGAACCTGCTTTATTCAGGTCACAACGAAATGTACTAACCACCATTCGATCTCAACTTACGAACATGAACTGAACTAAACTACTCTCAATACCTTTTAAATATTTTTTTATAAATATTATCAGGTTGTTGGAAGAGGAAGTAAATGCAGACCTAAACTCTAATTTTTCCCCCAAACTCTACAGTCACAAGGGTTCCAATAACGTATGACCCATGGCTGTCCGATTTGTAGTTCTATTGTAAAGTGGTGACAGACAGACAGACGGACAGAATGACTTTTATGTTAGGATGGCAAAAAAAAAGAATGGTTCAACGGACAGCTTTAAAATTAACAGCTTAGCGAAGATACGTTAGCGTTGATTAATTTCTTCAACGTATTTTATCGATAATTTCTTTTAATTAACACCAAATTGGTCACTGAGGACTTTAGCTCTTTTTTCTTAAGCAAAGATGTGAAATTCAATTGGTTAAATATTGGAAATGTAGATTATGTTTTATATATAGCAAAAATATTTAATTTAAATTTAAATACAATATTGTAAATTCCTATTATTAGGTCTAAAGGGATAGAGAAGAAGTTCCAAATATGGGCTACCACTTTTATTTTATAAATTTCATCAAGAAAAAATTAAGATAATTAAATTGTACCAGTTTACTTTAAATCGAAAATGAGTCTACTTTATGATAAAAGGTTGAAATAAATAATAATAAAAAAAAAACCACAGAAAATTGTTTTTTTTTTTAAAAAAGTTACAGAAATCTGGTTTTGAAATTGTGGTCCAAATATGGGCTACCAACAAAAATTTACTGTAATACTCGAATTTTTTTTTTTTTTTTTTTTAATGTGAAAAATTGCTGAAACAATTAAATTAAATGTTAATTGTCTACTTCCAAAGTCACAAGTATAAACGTCCTTTTTAGCACCTGCACAATTACTCCTAGGCCACATAAAACACTGAATACATTTGATCTAAAGTTCTTTTTCTTTGTGGAATTTCTAGGCCGCCATCATCTTCAGGTAGATTGAGTTTTTAAACTTTCTTTTATCCTTTCGAATAATGTTTTGGAGTATTTCTGGGCATTCTGAAAACACGAAATCATAAATCAATTGTTTTTGTTTTTTTGTTTTTTTTTGCTCCAAGTAAATAAAAAGGTCTAAATATGGGTTAGCCCATATTTAGGCCTTCTTAGGTAGCCTGTATTTAGACCATTTGGTAAGAAATATTAAATCGGTTGCCGCCATTATCACATGGTTCGACGCAATAAATAAACTATACTAAAACAAGTTAAGAATGTAAGTAATGTCAAGCATTTTACAAATCAGCTTTTGATTCAATAGAATTTGATTAAGAACATAACAAAACGTAGCTGTGAAATGTTTCAAGGTCATGAAATGGGTTGATTGACACCTATGACCAAACTATCTCTCAATAACTTGACTGTAGGTGATCAACTGTTCTATTTATTTCTCTTTGTTACTCAGACACATTATCACTTTATTTCCACTCCTCGGCAGTATCTCCCATACCCAAATACTTCAACTAGCTCATATTTAGACCCTAACCTATATCTGGACCTTCTCCTCTGTAGGATCGAATCGATGAAGTGAAATTCGAAGCTCATCAAATTAGGTTTAATAAATTTAGATCTAAATTCGTACATTCGCTTTACGTATATATAACGAAAAACTATGGTTTTTAAAATTAAAAACATGTAAATAAAAATTCAAGCTTAAAATATTGTGAAAATTAAAAAAAAAAAGAAAGAAGTTAATTGATAAATTTCTGTATCTTCATAAATTCCCGCCTTTTTTTTTATTTTTATATCTGAGTAAATATGGATGTTTGTGTGCATATATGAATATTAATATTACATTAAAAATTATATAAAAAACCGTTACGAAAGTGTTCGGTCTATCTGGAAAAACCATCAATGTAGGATCTATTTACACACTATTCGGTGAAATGTGTTATGTTTATAATAAACGCAAAGTCGCTATTTCTCGTTGCGGAGGTGAGAACCCCAAGTGTTGACGCGTCGTCGCCGGAGACGACGTCGTTGTTGTTGGCAAGATGTAAATCGCGTCCACCAGTGGAGGGAGGGTGTGCCCACAATAGAAGGGTGGTTGTTCACAACAAACAACAAACAATAACAACACGCCTTTGCTTAATGACGCCTAATTAGCTCGGAGGGAGAGGTTGGAAGGGCAGGGGTCACCCACAATTGTTAATTAATTCTCCATGCAAATGACTTGCCCGTGGTTCATTTAGTACAGCTTTTAATGAATACAATAACACGACAACGGCAAAACCAGTTAACGAAAAAGCTTTATGATAGTCCTATCATAACCCCTCCAACAACCTGTTAGAATAACACCCCCCCCCCCCCTCTTGGTTTTTTTTCTTTCTTTCTTTTTTTTTTGGATAGACTGCCCTACTACGACGAAAGGTGAGGCAGGAAATGCACCCGTTCAATACAATTTTGTCTTCCGGGAGGGGGTGGGGGTGAAAGGGGACTTTGAACGAAGTAAGCTTGATTTAAAGTTAACATAAATTGTGAATACAAAAGAGATAAATGTACTAGTAAATTCCCAATAACCAACACTTTCTTATCGGTTTTTTAAATAAATTTTTTATATAAAAATTAATATTTATATATAAAAATTAATATTTTTAATATAAAATTAATATCTAATATTGATATTAATATTACAATAAAATGCACTTTTTATAGTAATTGCTAAGCATATATTGTTTTAATGGATTGTATATTTATCCATTAATAAATTTACTAATAAAAAAAACAGGTCATAAAGGAATGAAAATAAAGAATGCTAATAATTATAGTAAATTTGATTATTTGAGAACTAGCAAACCGGTGATCACGTGATCTTCGGTTCTGAGATAATTTTCTCATCACCCGTGACCGCGACCGCTTTGCTCACAACGAGCGAGCGCGTCTCGGAGACCTCATGGGGTTGATCGTAAGTCACGTGACTTCCCTGGTAGATAAAAATGAAAATGTAAGCATCCTCCCTACTATTCTTAACTTTTGCCATCTTATTTGCATTTTTGTTTCGGAGGAGATAGGGCCAGAAAAAAAATCACCTTTTCTTTCTTATGTAGTCTATATAAAGAAAAAAACTAAAAACTGCACAGTTTCAAATAGCTGAATAGCTTTTTTTTATATATTTTAAACATAACATAACTTTTATTTATTACTATTTGTTAACAGATAACTGTAATCAACTAATAATTACATTCATTAGGACTTTTTAAAGAATTATAAATAATAAAAATTACGTAATTTTATGTAAGTAATGTACTTTTATTATTAAAAATTTGGAATTGATGGATTAATTAAAATGATTTAAAAGCTTTTTTGTTCTAGAATTTTCTGTCACCTGCCGACGCTAATTTCTCGACGAGGACAGATTTCAGGTATAAAAATGAGACAGTTTCGTGTTCTTAAGTATGCATGCCAAATTTCTAGAAGATCCATCAGCGGCTTAAAAGTTATTAGGAAGGGTCACAAGCAGATATAGACTGACGGATCGTAGGAGCCTCACTTTCCTAGGATAAAGCAGATATGACAGTTTCGATAGTAAGTTCATAAGTTTATAGTTATCAAAATAAGTAGAGAAAAATATCACTGCAAAAATGGAAGAAAATATCTTATAGATTAAATCGATTAGGCTTATGAATACAACTTAGCATAATATACTAGACATCAGCTTGTATTGTGTCAAACTTCGATAACTTTTCTAGAGAACGGTAACAATTCAAATAAGTCAATTCACTGTTCCGTAGTCACTCCAACACCAAGCGAACCCCCACAATTTATAATATATCAAACAATTAGGTTATTAAAAGTTACACTATTATTGATTGGCGAGCAAAACTCATTTATTCAAGTAGTTGTAATTCAAGGGTCGCGTATAATCTCAAGCAACGCCCGCACCGAGTTCATTTGGTAGGTCTAGAGCCGCATTTTGCACCATTCGGGTTGCGACTCGAATTGTCGCCATATTAGATCGAGGATATCATATTCGTTGTCTTACATTGGTCGATTCAGTATGGGTAGGCGACATTTCTGTCCATTATTTTTCCTGAACCATGCGTCAGTGGCTATCTAAAACCGGAAATAGGAGAGATTTCGCCCCCCCCCCTCCAAACCTCATGACCATGGGGAGTCCAACGATGTGTATGACTCATGTGGCTCCGACTCCCGATTTGGGCTGCGGAGAGCGTTTCACACAGATATACAGACACACACAAACAAGCACATGCACCCTAATAGTTCTATCTCCGTACAAGGTCGCAAGAAAAGAAAATAAAAATTGGGGGGTTCCCCACAAAAAAGACTACCGAACAAAAAATGCGCCGTGTTTTTACAAACAATGTAAAGTGTTCCTTCGCAAAACCAAAAAAAAAAATATCTTTTATTTACTGTATCATAAGAGTACAAACCATCAACTCCTTTGACTTCGCCCATACGTTCTGTTTAAGTGCAAAAAAAAAAAAAAAGTCAAGCAAGTGTTTTGATGCCAACGAATGCTTCCTAAAGATGCAGACAAGAGAACGAATGTGAATGCTTTTACGTCGTTGGCCATGCTTGTGTTCTTCTAAAATAAATAAATAAATAAAAACCTCAAAAAAAGGAAGAAAGAAAACGACCCCCTAGGACTTATTGAGGTTTTAAGTTGTAAACTTGTCTGGAAACCAGCTCGTTTTCCACAGATTCAATTCTTTGAGATAAAACCCTGGCTATTCCCGAAATCTCAAAGATAAAATTTTTAGCAATGCAGGAGTAATTGTAGTGCTCATGAATATTTCAGTTTTGATTCTCTGGGTGCTTTTTTTTTTTTTTTCCCCCTCCCTCTCTCTGTGTCTCCTTTTTTTCCTCCTACGCCCAACTTACTTGTCAATGGCCAAGCACTGATACTCCATTGCCAAAAGCGCTCTAAAAAATAGATGACATAAGAACTTGAGGAAGTGGCGTCATTCTGCGTGGCACTCTTAATGGAATTACAGTTAAAATGGCGACTATCGCCTGCCTCTTTCTCTCCCCCCCCGTCCTTTACTTTTTATTCCCTTTTCTTATTTTTTTTTCTTCTCTTTCTCCTCTTTTAAACACTGGCTGTTAAGTTCCTGAGTTAAGTTCTTCAATCATTGACTTATCTTTCTGGTGGCGTGTTTTAGCCGTAATTGCGCCCAAAAAGAAAGAATTAGGGAAAACATTTACAGGGGGTGGAATAATGGAGGACGAACTACAGGGGAAGTGTTTTCGAAGACTCCAAAATGTCGAGTTAAGTGTGTAGGTGGAAGTTTCACTGAAGTCAGAATAACGAAAATACACCGAAGAAAGAATCGAAGTAAAGGATCACTGACGTATTTAATATTTTTATCTGAAACTTTAATAATAACCAAGTTTTATACATGAGTAAGTTATTTTTGGAATTGGAGTTTGTCTGGCTGATGAGTCCTAAATAGGACGAAACGGCCGTCCCAGACTTTACCCAGCTCGAGGTGCGACATCTTTTTGGTTCCTTCGTGCCTTACCATTTTGTTCAATTAATTATTAGGCACGAAAATGTGTTATTAATTTCTATTTACTTTTGTCTGTGACATCAAACGTCCACTTGAAGAAGAATGAACATTCTTTAATACAGCGGCTCTCAAACTTTTTGTTTTGTTTCGCGAACCCCATCCATCGAAATAAAATGAAAATAAATAAAAAAGTCACCCACTGTTTAGAGAAAACCACATAGGCCTAACTACAGAATTTTCCCGCCGAATCACGACATATTGGCGAATCTCCCGAGGATCGTGAACTAACAAAACTTTTTGTAAACAAAACTTTTAATTTATTAGCTCAAAACTTCCATTCTGATTTAATTTTTGTCTATCAAATATACTTTTTAGCGTGATTTATATTTCAAACAAATTATTTGTAAATATTCTCAGATTATCTAACCAATAAGGTTGTTTTCATTCCCAAACAGTTTATAAGAAATGATACGTTTAAATGTTGATCACTGGCTATTGTTTAGGCTTATATTTGGAGTGGACAGGTGGGGAAGGGATAATTAATTAATTACAAGGCAATGACGTAATCATTTTACAGGGTGATCAATAGACTTTATTTTCGTATTTGAAAACCTGTCATCGTACTACTTCATATCGCCGTAATCAGCGGGTTTCTGTGTTAATCCAACACAGTAATCACCTCTAACTATAAAAATCATTCTTTAAGTCCATGCTCATTGATTTTTTTTTATTCCTTCTCATCTCTTTAGACGTAAGTACGACAGACTCACACCCACAATGGTTCTGCCTTTTTTCAGCATTATCACATGACATTACCGATTTTTTTTTTTTTCATCCTGTGAGAATCTTAAAGGAATTAAAGCAACCCGTCATTTTTTTTTCTTCCTCTTCCTCCTCCCTATAACCGTCTTATCAACTTCAACAGCAAGCAGAAACAAAAAAAAAAATGCTGGCAATATCTCATTCCGTTAATCTTTCGAGTTTTCTTAATGGCCGCTTTGGTTTTTGATTTTTTTTTTTTTTTTTTTTTGGTAACTGTCTCATACTGAAAAAACGAACCCTACCTGGAAGATCTTTGTAAACAAAAAAAAAAAAAAAAAATGCGTTTGGATCCATGCCCGCGTTTGCTTACACACCACCAATCTAATCTTTTTTTTTTTTTCGGTCTCTCCGATGCAAATGTGGGCCTGGATCATGGTGGCGTGCGTGGGGGGGAAGCGAAGTATTGTGGGCCCCTTGAGAGATATTGTCAGAAAGAATGCAAAATATGTAATCGATGATAGGTAAAACATAAAAGTAAAGAAGAGTAGGGGGAGAACGGAGGGTGGTTCTTTTTTTTTTT
>JAFIDM010000007.1:9266546-9284926 GCA_023159025.1 Thereuonema tuberculata | reverse complement strand
TTGTTTATTCAACTGCGCGGGAATAAATAAGGACAAAAAAAAAAAAAAAAAAAAGTGAAAAATGATGCAGAAAAGACTGAGTTTCCGAATCGATATTAACGGATTTACAGGGAAGAGGCATCTGGCGGCGAATTAAGGAATTAAACACGACCCGCCATTTTGTTACACTTCTCCTGGCGGTGTTGTATAAAGTTAATTCGAAGAACAGATAATTTTTTTTTTAATCGAAATTCGAGTAAGATTTAAATTTCAAGTTAATATTATTTTGATAATTTAAACGAAAAAAGCTGAACAATACAAAGAGAAGAAACAAGGAGGTATAAACTGATAGCAATTGTTGAAAACTGCAATTCATTAAAAAACTTAAATTAAACTTTTATTTGTGTTAATAAATTGGTACAATGTTTAAAAGTAAGTTTATTTAACAACTTCAAACAATGTTAATAAACTTAAGAAGTTGTGGACAGTGAAATCGTAAAAGTGAAAAAGGCGATACAACGACTTACTCCGCCGCCATTTTGTTTTACAATTGCCTACAAAAGTATAACAACTCAAAAGTCAGTGAGTTCAAAATTCTAATTTCTCTAGGTTAATTATGTAGTTTCTCATAGATATCAGAGTGTTTCAACAATTAATAGTCTAATAATAAAAGAAAGAAGAAAAAAGAAGCGCCAAAACAAAAACTGTCCCGTTGAGATCCCGTTAGTCTCGGGAGAGATCCATGACATCTCAGAATAATTGAGGCAATTCTTTGCGTTTTTTAACTAAAGACATTCAAAGCATGCAATACATTATATTATTATGCCGTAATGTAGCTTAATCGAAATCCCTTCAACATGCTTAAGATCTGTTGGGCATTAGAAATATAGGCTCCAGCAAATGATACAACGAACACAGTGGAGATTATAGAGCAGGTCCAATGCTCATAAATGACACGAAAGAAATAATTTTGTGGAAAAATAATAATTTAATAGTATCGGAAGGGAAAATAAATATAATACACTAACGCCATCTGCTGGCGACTTCGACGTTAACAGTTCTTTCTGGTAAAACTTAAAATAAACAAACAAATCACGCCTTTGAGTTTGTGAACAGAGGGAATCGGGAACGGCCGTTTCGTTCTTATTGGGACTCATCAGCCCGATCCACCCTGCCCCGATGACTAAACCAAGAAAGGCGTGAAAATTTTAGCTAAATTTTATTTTCACCTTAAAAAAATGACTATTTTATCATGAATACTATAATTATGTTGTTTCTTTCTACATAAATTATGTAGTCAATAATGATTGCCCAAACCTATGAATATTTATTTATTTATTTGTATAATAAATATTTGTTTAAGGAAGCCTAGATTACATTAAATTTTTGATTAATTTAAGTTGTAAACATTTTTTTTTTTAATTTTATGCTAAGTCTACGTATCAAGAACTAGAATATACAAGATTAAAATTAACTTTTTATTAATATTTTTTTATATAAAAAGGACGTTAGGGTATTTATTTGAGTGATTTCAGTGAATTTTGATACTCGGCGTTAGCAGCAGCTTTCGGTTCTGCAAAAAAGTCGTCAAAGCAAAAGGCGGGAACAAAAAATTATCGTGGTTTTGGGCGACTCCGAGAAAGGTTGCCATCTCTATATCCGTAGACTTATCTTCAGTAATGAAGATTCTCTTAAAATCAGTGTTTGTCATTAACCGTCGCAATTAACACAGCGTACATTTGTCGGCGGGAGGAGATTTTACAAGTACCGCGAATCAAATTAAGTGGATCGGCGGGTCGTCTAAACCCAGCGCCGTTACAGCGAATATTAATTGCGCGGCGGAAACCTGCGCCCTCTCTCGTCCGCTCCACGAACTTCGCGCGTTGGAAAAAAAAAAATACCGATGAGAAAAAAAAAAAGCAGGCAACCAAAAGATGCGGATTGCGAGAAGGGGGTGTAAAAACCAAATCCGGTGTGAAACTGAACACCGAAACAATGGCAGGCGACAAAAGCGAAACAACAATTAGTAACAATAAAACAAATGCGACGTAATTATGAAGCTATGGAATGAATTAATTGAGTCTGGCACAAGAGGGCCCCCTCCTAGCGCAAAATAAGTCAAATGAGAAGGAAAATAAAGAGTTGTTGTAGCACGAAAACTTAGAGATTAAGTTCAACACTCTTAATTCATCAACAAAGGTTTTTTTATCAACGAAAATAATTGCACTGAAATTAAATTAGGCCTATTTTTTTTTTTTTAGGTTTCTTTTGTTATTGACTTTCAAATCTTATAAAATTTAATAAGAATAAAATTAATTAAAAATAAAATAAAATTTAATAAAAGAATGTTATAAATAATTAGACTTTTTTTTTTCCTTTGTTATCTTATTTATATCCAATAAAAATAAAATGAAGTAAAAAATAAAAAGACTAAAATTTACATAAATTCGTAAATAACTATTTTTGTTTTCTTTATTAGTTATACGATATGAACTATCTTGATAACTCAAAAATAATTAGGAGATATATTTTATATCCCTGCGAATTAAAACAATCCATATCTTGTAGTGATAATATTTCAAAAAGAGAAATTTATAACATAGTGAGTCCATATACATAATGAATTTATATATAAATAAATAATTTCTATATATATATTCTTAATAAAGACATAAATAAGTAATTTTGTCAGGTATCGTTCATCATAGAATAAGGTTCTTAAAATGCTATTTTATTAACATTTCATTATTATTTTTTGTTTTTTATTTTAGTTATTTTTTTAAAACTCATTTAAACGAAAAAAAAAAACGAAAAGTCTTTATTTCAATTTTTCAAATAATATCTGATGAAGTTATTACAAATATCGTTATTTTCCATTTCTGAAAATAAATAAAATAAATAAATTTTCATTATTTACTACGTAGGACCAACTTCAATCCTAAGAAACTACACGCAAATTAATGTACAGTATTAATTAAAAACATTAATACCCACTATCTGAGACATTGATTTAATATTTAGGTTCTAAAGGCATTCCTGGGGAATTTATGTCGCTTTCTCGCACTAATTTCTCTATACTTGAAAAAGATTTCAAATATGTAAGTTATATCAGTAGAAATCTAAATGTTTTTACCAAAGGGTTTTCAAACGTCCCGTGTAGGTCGCTTAGAGGTCTTCTTGATGTCAGTCTGTCTCGAGTGTAATTCTCATTTTTAGAAGTCGATCAAAAAGCTAGCATTGGATTTTTGTAATCCGTTGAAACAACCGTGACATCATGACAGCAAAGTTTAATTGGATGAAAGTTATTTAGATAATTCGCCCCATCCTAACTTAATAATAAATTTATATTATAGAATGGATTTTGTAAGAAATTCAATCAATTTTTCTTTTTGTAAAGTTACTGAAAACACCTTAACCTCAATCGATTTATAAAGAATTCAGATATGTATGAAAAAAAAAATGTTTTATTTGGCGAATTTTTAAAACATTTTTTCACATAATTAATTGTCATGAGACAAAACACAAAGCAATTTAAAAAATTAAAAAAATCATATATAGATTATTTTATATATTAAAAAATAATAAATTTCAACGATTTCCGATTTTTTGCAAGTTTTCGATAATGCACCGAACTTAGATTACTAGTATTAATTATTTTTATATATTAAGTTTTAGGATTTTTATGCTTTAAAAAATTGTATTTGTTAGTAA
This sequence comes from Thereuonema tuberculata, assembly GCA_023159025.1. NCBI lineage: Eukaryota > Metazoa > Arthropoda > Chilopoda > Scutigeromorpha > Scutigeridae > Thereuonema > Thereuonema tuberculata. Next base: position 9,281,236 of record JAFIDM010000007.1, on the reverse strand, counting down.
GATTTACGAATTGTTAAAAAAGTTAGGGAAATATATTTTATATTAATTTTACATTTGTTTTCTTTCAAATGGGGAAACCACTGCTGTAGCCATCTTTCTATTTTTATTTATGTTTCTGTTGAAATGTAGGGAGATTTCGGAATTCCTAGTCTCCAATCCTTCACCTGTTAAAACCACGAGTTCTCCAGCTGCTGCTATCAGTGGTATAAGTAGAAGACCAGACTATGAGTCTATCATCAAGGGGGAGGGGGCTAGTGAGGGAGACAGAAGGGCTATTGTCTCACCAGCAACTAGGTCTGATTCGCCACTTCCCATTCTGGAGTGACTTGCATGTCTGAAATAGTGAAACACACAATAAATAATTTGGCGCTGATTCGCGGGGCCGCTGTGTCTCCCTCGGGTTACAAAGGATAACGTAACCGGCAACAATCCCGTACGCTACGGCGCGACAATATGGACTCAGCATGTGCTTCAACAATGTCAGCTTATTGTTGGGGAAATGAGACAGACGCATTGGACAATGGAGTGTCTGGGCATTCATCTGTTGACGTGGCTTAAATCAAAGAATAAGAAGCGAAACAAAACAGGATTTGTAATAAATCACTAGAAAATGATACTCAAGTTATTTTATTTAATTTTGCTTGAAAAATTCATTTGAGGTGACGAATAAGTTGGTCGAGAAAATGAACCAAATTATAATTATTATGATTATTATTATTAATTACATTGTAGTACATTAAAAAAGTATATATATAGTTAATAGGGGTGGCCAAACCGCGGCTCGCGAGCCATATGCAGCTCTTTGACATATAATGTGCGGCTCGCGAGCCATATCCCGTTCTTTGACATCAAATGTGCAGAAATATGTTTGCTGAGCTGATTTTCATATCACAATTAATATAATAGGTAAACAAACAAAAAAATTTAAGCTTTATAATTATTTACCGGATATAAAGTCAATATATAGAGTCAATATTAATGAAATACAAGCTTGCATCTTTTTCTCTGTTTCTTTCTTTAGTTCTTTACCGTATTACATATGCTGAATAAAGTTAAAACAATAATCAGACAGCATTTTGAAAATATCGAGTACATAAGTGTAGGTTGTGATTTTTAAACTTATATATTTATTATGTATTATTCTGTTATTTGTTAATACATATACAAATTTTCTGTAGCAAAATTAAAATGTGTGTAATATTTGTTCATGTCTTGTGGCTCTCGAATATCTAAAGTTTGTCGTATGTGGCTCATACGTTAAGCAAGTTTGACCACCCCTGGTATAGAGTGGAACACATATATAGATAAATTATGAACAATTATACGTGTGTGTGTGTGTGTGTGTGTGTGTGTGTGTGTGATGTTTGTCATGGAAATTATTATTATTGTTGAATTTCTTACTATGTAATTACTTATATTAATTGATGGTAAGCAATTTTAATAAAATAACGGTAATAAATTATATTTGAAATAATAATTAAAATTCACAGAAAATTCAAGACACCTGTTATTTATTTGTAACTATGGAATTTTCTCATTATTAAATTAATTAATTATTTACCATATTTGCAGAATGCTTTAAATATATCAGAAATTTTAATTATAACTTTATTGAATATCAGAAGCTGTTTGATAGGCATCTTAAATTTCTAAACGGACTGAAAATAGATATTTTATATCTTATGGGATTGATGATTGATTCCTGCTCGCTTTGAAAACTTAACTGTTTATTTCCCTTTTGTTTTTATTCTGAAGATAGCTACCGTTTGAGCGGGTGCCTGAAACATGTCAATACTTTTTTTTAACTTTTTTCATGTTTAAATTTCTTAATTTAAAATCTTTGTGCATCTGCTTCCGGATTCTTATCACTCCTCAGCTTTTGTAAACAAATTTTATTTACACTGAATTTCAGAGATAAATAAAGGTATTGGGAGTCTAAATTAGAATCAATCAGTTTTATTGCTGAAATAGTCTTGTAGTAATATGATATTTAGCACAAATCATCTTGGGACTATTTTACATAGACTGTTCGCATCGCATCGCTTATTCCTGATCAGCGCAAACACTAGGACCGAGGCGTTCTGATCGGAAGGCTCTAAATTCAAACGCTTGTTCTCAAATAAATTCTTATAAAAAAAGACGACAGTAATTAACAATAAAGACATTATTTTTTATTGTATTAATAATGTAATAATATTATTATCATGTTAACGTAATGACAGTAATGTTAATATTGTTAATCAAATCTTATTGTTAATTATTATTATTGTATTACAATAATGTTTAGTATTCAATAATTTAAAAGCGTGCTTCAAATGAATTATGTGAATGTGGTTTGTTTGATTTAATTTTTGTTATAATTCACACTGTTTAATAAGAAATAAGTGTGAATGCTAAGTGAATTAAATTTGTCATTTAATTATTACTAAATATATTAATTTAATTATTCTTATTTATCGGATAGATCATTGCAGAAAATATTTAATTATCTACATTAACAAATAATATAATTTCCAATTCTTTTCTTAACTTTTACTATCACTTATATAGTTTTTTTTCTTATTGTTATTTACTATTAATTAACAATACAATGCTATGAGATCTGACGATTTATGCTGAATTTCAACATTCGAATTACAAAATTATAAAAACAAAGGAAAAATGAACAATAGAAAAACAAAAGTACAAATATTCCATAAATAACATTAAAAAAAAAAGATGTTAACGATAAGCTATTAAAAAAAAATCTATATATATATATATATCTTCTCTTAAATCAAGCTATCACATAATTACTATAGAATGATATAAGTAACTTAAATCGATTCAATTAAATTCTAAAATAGATAATAATTAAATAAATGAATTATTAAAAATGTAAAATATTATCTCACTCGTGAACGTTAACAGCTCAATCGACTGTTATTTTAAAGACAGGGTTCCAACAGACGCCAACATTATCCATCAACGACTGAAAAAGGGGATGAAGGGAGGAGGTGGATCTGCCCCAAATGATAATCAACCCATTCTGTAGTGGGATCAACCATCTTCCGGTTTGGGTCACTTTCCCTTTCGGAACAATCTTAAACAACAAAAAAACTGCCTAAGGCGGAAAAAAGACGAAAGAAACTAAAGAGCTAAATAAAACTCAATAATGTATATAAAAGGATTTAACGTTTTAAAGCAAGATTAACATGTTTTTATTATTTCCGGGTGACAAGTACTTCGTAGGCTTCCGCAAAACGCTTTCCGGAATCTCGACAGTTTTTATACTAACTTACTTACAATGTTTTTAATTATTATTATTATTTAAAATTACGTGGTATAGTAGTACTACACTACCTGTTTCTACGAAGAAATGAGTTCAACTGCACTATTTCCTTCAATTCATTAAGGTTTGTGAAGATTCAATCACAGGTGACTTCATGCTTCGAATGATCGTAACCCGTAATCGAGTAACAAATAAAATTTTACGTAAAACTTCCATATTTATGCTCGTGCTTTTTGCAGTCAATTGAGAACATATAATTAAAAAGACTGCTTTTTTTTTGGTTGTTGTGTTTGTTTCAAAAAAAGAAAATGTATACATAATAATAATTCTTAAAATCAATCTGTATCTCATCTATAAACTTTTACTGTTTGCAATAAATAAATAAATAAATAAATAAATAAATAAATAAAAGTTATTTTATTTTAAAAATTAGTAAGTTTTATAATATGCAAAGCAATTACTATTTTTAAAAAATAAATTGAAGGCCACAATATTTATAAATAAGGTACTTCTATATTAAAACATTTTCAATGATATCGCCTTAAAAAACTTTCATTTTTTTAAACTTAATTATTTATTAAAATTCACAATTTAAGTTCAATTAAAATTAAATTAAATCTGTAATTAATCATCTTTTAATCTCAGCATTACAGACGTCTTAACTACTTCTGTGCAACTTCATAATTTTACTAATTTTAATTAATGTTGGTTAAAAGCCAAGATTGGAAAGACTTGGTTTATAGCGCCTTCATTTTTGCAACACGCTAAAAATAAACAAAACATTAGCGAACTGATGGCCAACACAATACAGATTTTTTTCTTTTTTTTTTTTTTTTCACGCCTTTTTTATTTTCGTCTTCTGCAAAAAAAGAAAAAAATAATTTGCCATAATAAAACATAACAAAGCCAGCCTATTGTTACTAGCGACAAAACAGCGTGGTTACGTAATAATCGATTGAAAGAATAATGAACAGAGGACGAACAAATCTTCAAAGACCACAAACTCTTCAAAAAGATAGAAACTGTGAATGGATACTCTAATTCCCACCGGTAGATGTCATTAACGTCTTTAAAAAAAAAGAGCATCGTGGACTTCATTAGATAACTACACTTACATATTTGCTATAATTAAACTTTTATATTACATACGCGAGAGAGAAATAAAAAAAAAAATCAATATTTATTTAAAAAAACAAACAAAAAACAACTCATTATTAATTATATTGTTTTAGACTTAAATAGTTTACATTATTAGAATGCATTATTAAAATATATATCCTGTAATAGATTAGTTTGTTGATGAAGCATTGTATATTGTTGCTATTGCTAATATTATTCTTGGTATTTTTCTGTATTATTTTATTGATAAATACTTACCTACGGTATTTCATAATGGGAAAAAAAAATGCTTGGAATTTACTGTAATTTAAATAATAAATTTTCTAATTGTCATTTTTATAATATCATCATTAAAAATGCTCGAACTATTGGAGATATCCATTCTGTAGCTGTGTCTTTAGTATCAAGATACGTTTGCCGCAGGTATAGTATCAATACGAATACTAGATTAAAATGCTAAATAGAAAACAACGGAGGTGCTTAATAGTAAAAAATTAGATTTTGTTGCATTTAAATTGTTATAAAATTACCATATTACAATTGAGAACAGAGGAATTCCCTTTATGAGGTATTTAACAACTTCTTATTAGTGAAAACTATTTTTATTTATTTTTTAAGCCTACATTAGCAGTTAGGTTATCTTAATACAATATTTCAATTGTGATTTAAAAGATATTTACATCATTACAATTTAAGGTTTTGACTCAAGGCGACTGCAAACCTTTTATTTCTTTTATATATTTCTTTTTCTAATGCACCTAAAATTCTGAAAATTTAAATATGAACTTGTAAAGCATCTGGGATTTCTATTTTCTTGTTTTTAATTTTCAAAATATTCTACAATTAATTAAATTAAAGCTCAAAAACAGTCAATTTAATTTTTGGGTGTTTTTTTAGATATTATTCGGTATTTTCAACTCAAAAAAATTTGACAAAAACCTGAAATGAAAAATTTGTAAAATAATCTTTTGTATTTAAAATATTTATTATTAGTGCAACAGTTAATTTTTTAAAAAAAATAAAAATTGTGTTTTTTAAAATTGTGAGAAATTAAATTATTTTTTAAAAAATTAACTGTAGCACTAATAATAAATATATTAATTACAAAACATTATTTAAAATTTTTTTTATCATTTCAGGTTTTCGTCAATTTTTTTTGAGTTAAAAATACCGAGTAATACCTCGTAAACACCTAAAAAATTGACTGTTTTTGAGTTTTAATTTAATTAATTGCAGAACATTTTGAAAATTAAAAACAAGAAAATAGAGACCCCAGATGCTTCACAAGTTCATATTTAAATTTTCCGGATTTTAGGTGCATTGGAAAAAGAAATATATAAAAGAAATTAAAGGTTTCCAGTCGGCTGCAGTTGCTTGAGTCAGGACCTTTAGGTAAGATCGTATAGTAAAATAATGGAAAACTTCTTAAATATTTCTTTCAACATTGGTACAACATCTTTTATTTACTTATTTGAGTGATAAGAAGTGTGAGAATTATCAATGAATTCCATTAGTTCATTCTGCAAGGGTCCTGTCGATGGTCAAACGATGAAGAAGAGAATAATGTAGGATAAAGAATTTTTTTCTTTTCTTTTTTTCATTCTGTTGTTATTGCTATTTTTTTTTTCTATGATTTTTTTTTTTCTCTTTCACTGACGGTAATGTCCGCTCTGATTATTTCTAGGTTCGCGATCCGATCGTACAACAGGGGTGGCGCGGGGGTGGGTGTAGCTTGGAAGTGCGGGAGATGGGTGAGGCCATTGGAAGTCATCCGTTTCTGCCGCGAAGGTGAGTGTTAATCGTCATCAACAACGATTTACGAAGCAACCTCCGCCACCCCTCGCTCTCCCGGAGCAGCAAATCGTGACAACCAATTTCCGGTTCATGGACGCGCGATATACTGAGATTGGGATCAAATCCACCCTGTGCCACTGCTCTCCCACCCCCTCCTCCGTTACAAAACCCCCACCAGTTTCCCAGTTACGGATTATTGGGGTCCTTGGAGTAACGATGCAAATAATAGTATGCAAATTACGAACACAACAAAATTGGCGAAATGAAATGTCTGAAAAGTGAGGTGTATGTCACAATACACAATATCTTATATGTTGACAAGTAAATAAAGAAATAAATAAATGACTTTAGTTATATGAAAATAGAGTATTAACGAATTTTTCATCTTTTAAAGTAAACTAATAAAACTACTACGATAATTAATATATTATTAATTAAGTATTTATATATGAAGAAACATTAAGATCTTACCACTCTTAAGGTGTAAGATATATAAAGATGATATGAAAATTATGTAAATACGTAATACAAAATATATTTGATAAGCAATACAGTCATGTACATAAAATACGTTCTATATATTCAATATAAGTAGTCCTTCACTCAGATTGGGAATGTTTTTTCAAAGTTCAAACTGAAGGTATCCCAAATTATACATAATTTATCCAAATTACAATCCTGTAATTTGGATATATTATATAGGCCTATAATTTGGGATACCTTCAGCTTGAAATAAGTAGTCCTTATTAATATTGTAGGAAGTTCTTATACGTAAAACTGTTAAAAGTATGTTAAAAATAAGAAATTTAACATTGGAGATCTTGTCAATCAGCCCGCTAATTAATAATAGTAATCGATTATTATGGAGTAGAAGAGAAAAAAAAAGCAATTCTAAAGAATTTTATTTGGTGAAATTGGTATTTTAATTGTTGCCTAAACAGATTCAAAGAAAATTGTTTAAACAAAAATGGGCGAGACCAAATTGTAAATGTTTCCGTGAAAAAAATGGATAAAAATAAGATTAATTTTGATTTATCATTTACACAAGGGAAACAAAATTCTAAAATTGGATGACTTTTTTTAATAACAGCACTAATAATAAAAATAAATAATTAGAGTTGACTTTGATAACTTAATAAATGTCTTTACATTCGATGAGAATCGGAAATCTACTCTACAGTAAGGAGGGTACTTAGAACCTAACAAATGTGGCGCGTTCGCACATCCTGATGTATTTAGCTGAACCTAAGTACAATTAACCTAAGGAAGTTCTTGTAAAAAAACGACAGATGTGTCTTTAAAACTAATCTATTTTTTGTTTGTTTTGTTTGTTTTTTTTACTGCAAATTTTCAAAATATGTTTCAAAATTTGAATATTAACTTCGTAATTTATTGATATTCGATAAGAAGGTATGTAAACTTTTGATTTTGTTTTGACATTCACATTCTAATTGTTTTTCATCCCAACACTAATTCTTTTGTTGTTGTTCAGTCATTGTAAAGAGAAGTTTTATCAAAGTTTACAGTGACTTCTCCTGGCTGATGATAGCCAACGAGCGTGAAACAGCTGTTCCAGGATGTCACTTGTGAATAACTTGGTCTCATCCATTGTTGTTATATGATAATTGGATGCACTTTATTTTTTTTCGTAGTTTTTATTGTTTAAAAAAAAATATAAATGAACATTTTTTTTTAATTAGAATTTTTTTTGTGTAGATGCACGAAAGGTGTCTTGTAATTCCTGCCATCTATCGTGGAGTTGCTTTTCAGGAACTACTCTGATTAAGTTTAGCAATCCCAGAACCTGTGGAAATTGTATTGGGACCTTCATCTGATAGGGGATACGGTAAGGGCAGAAATTAGGTGCAAGGGAAGACCTCACCCACCACCACCAAACGCCAACCCTGTTCTGAGAAAGTGCGGGAGTGTTTGCTTCGAGGATCGACCATGTGGACAAGCAATTAACCGCCATCTGCCGTCAGCATCTGCAACCTTAGCGAGCAACAGAGACAAAAGGAGGAAATCAAGCAATGAAACACTGAATGGCCGAGATTTTGAAAACTTTTTTTTCAAAATGTAACCTTAAAAATAGAAGGTGTGAAAAACAGAATTCACTGAAAAATATGTAACTTATCGTAACTTAATTAATTAACTAAGTTTGAGCATTTCAAATTAGTTAATTAAAAAGTTTCAGTGAGTTTTCTGATTTTCTAACAAGTCTTTTTTTGTTTTGTTTTATTTTTGCAGAAATAAAAAAAAAATGCATTATTCTTATATAATAACTATATTTCAATGTCCTTCCAAAATAGTTTGTAAGTGCAATTTTTCTAAAGAATTCTTCATTGTGACAAATATAATAAAAATGTCTAACTTTTTTTTTTTTTTTTCATCTTACATTTTCTAATTTTCTAATAAGAAATTTTCATAAAAGAATTAAGATGGTTTAATGCGATTTTGGAAGTAGATTTCCTATTTATATTAAGAGCATTAAACTATACGAAATATGTATTCAAAGAACGATACATAAATCCATAATAAATATAAAAGAATCATGCTTATTGAAATAATAAGTATTTTGTAAGTGATATTGAAGTGAAAAATTGCTTAAGCCTAATTAAAAAAATGTATTTATTTGTAGGTTAAAAGTATCTAAGCACTCAGTAAAGTCTAAAATAAAACAAGACGTAAAAAAAAAAAATGTAAATAACGATGGGGGATAAAAAAGATTGCAGGGCAATTCCCGTTGGTTTCCCGCTAATACGAAACGCAGTAAGAGACGACCATAAAGCCACAAGTGGGGGGGAGGGGGAAAGAGGCTACCACCCTATCAAAACAAAACATGCTTTTTTTTTTTTTTTTTTCTCTATATTTTCTAAAAAAGCTACGAAGATCAATTTGATAGTTAAAAGAAATATCATTAAATATCCTTTGAAAACTATTGAGAAATCGATGATTAAGTAAAAAAATAATAATCCAAAAAATGTAGTCCTGAAATCTGTTTGTCAGGTTGAAATATCAGGAAAATGTATTATAATTTTTTTATTTCGTTTTCAAACAATTCTATTTCTATAATGTTAAAACTTTATACACTACAAACAAATACTACTGAAATAAAATTGCTTTATTATGAAGACTGCATAATTTTGCTTTAATTCAAATACGTTTAAGAAATAATTCTTATTTTTTTAATCACAGTATAATCTCAAAATGTCATGTAAATTTGGTTGGTAAGGTTTGTTTGCAAAGATACTAAACCTATATGGAAAAACAGCTACACAGTGTTTGTATACCTTACAATACGGTACATGCTGAATTTATATTTATTGTTGATTTCTAGAACAATGCATTTCTGTAGACAACAACAATAGCCTATATATAATATCCAGTAATACTGCGATGGAAATTTTTATATATGGAAGCTTTATACAATAAGAATACCTGCATTAACAATATTTCTCGAGAATATTTTTTCCTGTTCAGAATAACCCTATTTCACTCGCAGAAACAAGACAATCTTAACCCCTGCGGCTTGCAATCCGTACTCCCGTTATTAGCCCAATGATGGCTGATTGTCTGTCCCACCAAGAGGCAACTAAAACTACACTGGATGGGGGTCCAAATGGAAAAAAGACCCCACGTCGACGCCATCAACATTCATAGCAACGGTCTTGTTAAAGGGCAACTGATAAATAAATATCTGTACAGGAAAAATCAATTTAGTTGTCTGTATTTAACTCATGTTTTGTCTGGAGAGACCTTTTACTAGTTAAAATTAGTTACGGCTTATTAGTATTAAGAAGGGCTGACTCCAATGACGTAACACTTACAACACTTTCAAAATCACAAAAGAATAATTAATGAAAGAAGAAATGTTTACTATTTTTTAATTATTAAGTTAATTAAGTAATAGTGGTGAAGTTATTAAATATTTTTATTTTTAATCTATATTTTGTTCCAATTCAAAATTAAGCCTGAATTTAGAAATAATTGAAATGTTGAAGATGTCGATGACGAACAATAAAAATTCTGAAAGAATATAAATTTCTACAGGTAGGGAAAAGAATGGGACCTCCAAATGAAAACTAAAAAACAAGAAATATACAATAAAAGTAAAGAATAGAAATTCATGCGCCAGTCTCTGCTGTCCGCAATGAATTTTCAATACGCATCAGTTAAGAAAAAAAGCGCCTAAAAATGCTTAAACACATTAAAAGGTGGACCTAGGTTAAGTGCAAAATTGACATCTCCAAACATAAATATAAATTTTTTATAAATAATGTTTTTATTTATTTATTTATTGCTATTAAATTTTTTGGTTATCTTTTGGAAATAACACAAATGAAATTTCTTTATATATTTTGAAATTATAATATTTCCTGAATTTTTATTTATAAGGGCTATGAGGTTTTGGAACAAGGACAGATCTATAATATTATTAAGAAATATAACAGCAATTAAGAATATTTAATTTCGTAGACTGTATTTTTCAATTAGCCTAATTACTCTTGTTGTGTGTCTGTCTACAGAACAAGACGCCAGACTTGTTTGTTGACAAAATTCTTTTTGTTTTGATGTTGCGTCAACATCACACACGTTTTCAGTAAACAAAAGACCCCGATTTTTCCTTTTTTTTGTCTCTAAATTCTAATAAATAAACAAAGCATTCTAATCAAAATAAAAGCGTTTACATATATTAAAAATAAAAAAAGAAAGAAAGATGATTATTTAAAAAGCGTAAATTTCAAGCGTAATATTTCGAGTCTACGGCTTGAAAGTTTTTAATCGAAACGAAGATGTAAATTGGTTAAATGATTTTTGAAGAGTATTTGCTCGCGGAAATTACGACTTACTCTGATTGTTCTATTTATTCTAAATGTTTTTCATCCAATTTCTTAACAATTTCTCCGATGTAAAGTTGATTTATTTTTAAATAAAAGTTCAAATGAAATTTTCTTACATTACACACTGTATTAAGACTGAGTGATTGGATAAACCTCATCTTCCTAGGAAAACAGATCTAAAAAGAAAGATTAATTTTTGTTTTTTGTTTTTTTACTAATTATGTTAAAAATTAAAGGCACGAAAATATAAAATAAAATTTCCCTTAGAACAGATTTTCGTTGTATGCATTAATAATGATCTTGGAAAACAGACTGGATGGATACGTGTTTAAAACTTTACTGTTATACTGATGGAGTATTGAAATAGAGCTAGGGGTATGAGCCTCCCTCAGAATTTTCTTATTTCTGTTCACTACACTTACTTTCTTCTTATTATTATTGATATAAAAAGAACACAAAAGCAATTTTACAGTTCTATAATTTTTCAGATGGTTAAAATAACTTAAGAATTCTATATAATACGTCACTGAAGCTACGATAAGTACTCTTCATCGAAATGCTTTGCTGCACTATAAGTAAGTAATGCACAAAAGCCAAACAAGGGTTTTTAATTAATTATTGTGAACTAATGAAAATGAGTATCAAAAATGGCGGATACGTTTTCTTATTTTTGTATAGTTAACTTCGCGTTTTTGTACCTAATAGTTTGTTTAGAGTCGTGACGTAGTTTTCCACGCGGTATGAATGTCGCGAAGTTCGAACAAGGCTTGTCCGGGTGTAAGGTGCCGTTCTAAAGATGTGTCATTCGGGGGGAGGTAGTGAGGGGAGCCAAGACAACTTTTGCTCTCAATTCATTCTAAGTTGTTGGGCCAGAGGGTGGCAGTCGCACACCTGATCGTATCAGTGCCAGTGTGGGCGATTGGGTCTCAAAACGCTGTGTCACTGTGGGAATGGGAGGCTCTGTTCCACCGCTGGGACATCCATTATGCCACCCCCACACACAATCGTTCATCAGCTATTCCACCTACCCTACTGCAATAGTGAACGATGTCTGTCTCCGATTTTTCTTTCTTTTTTTTTTTTTTTTTTCCCAACTTACAAAAAAAAGGAAAAAATAAAAAAAAAAAAGAGAAAAAAAAAAAAACACTTCGCCATCACAAAAAAACAGTCTTTTTCTTTATAGTGAACTATTCCAATTCATTCATCTTTCAAACGATTTTTCTTTCCTATGATTATCGACAAAGAACGATCTAAACAAATTAAACATACAACCATTGTTATAAAATCTTTCACATTCACGTGTCTCGTGACCATCGTAATTCTAATTTTAATTTATGTATTGACTTGCACGTGCTTCAAACAATTAGGCCTAACAATCGATTCTTCACAATTTCTCAAGATTTAAAACAGTTGTAATTAAACAGTTCATAAAAAAAAAAAAAAAAAATCTTTAAATTAATATAGAAGGGATCAAAAACTTTTTAAAAATATCTATACTCAATTTTGTTTACGAAATTGCGATTCGCTTCCGTATTTAATAAAATGTATTTCCACATTCGATTTTTAGAATGTATTTTAAAAAGCATTTTTCATTATTACATCAAGATTAAAACTGATTTACTTGGAAAACTGACATGAATATTCGATCCATCTACCTTCGAATTAAAACGAAACAGAAAAAAATAAACAACTTAAAGCTCACTTTTCTTGAAATATTGTTTCATACAATTTGTTTTTATTGTTTTATTTTTTTTTTTTAAATAATATTATTTGATATTATTTACTTTGACATTATAATATCTGAACATAAACAGTAAAAATTTTCATTTTCTATTAAAAATTAATTAAATCCGCAGACTAATTACTGAAATCACTAATTGTACTCAGATCAAAGCGCGCTCAAATTAGTGGATTACTTAATGGACAAATATCTATTGTTAGATATCATTGGGGTTTAACCGATTGTCCTGTCCGCAATGATTACTTTTAGGTCAGCGTCATCCGTTCCTTTTCGCGGACCTGAGTGTTCCAGTCTCTCTTAGGTCCGCCTTTTGAACTTTATCCCTTTGTTTCTATTCTCTCCGTAGACCGGATGACGCTAAAGGCCTATCTCTGAAATCAGAGACCCTTCGTACTTGTTAATAGTCTGTATCGTAAAACAGAAGCTACAATAATCAAAAGATAAACGGCTACATCATCAGATCCACAACCTTAAAACTGTGTAGACATTTATTGAGACAGCCTGTACAGTGTCTAAGCTGCCAATCATCGAAACAATGAAAACAATTTAAACTGAAAAACTTTTCTTATTAATAAAAGAAAAGAAACAAATAACTATAAGACCATCTCACAATTTTTTTAAAGCTTATTATGTAAGATTGGAAGCGTTTATTTAATGAATTAGACTGATAGTTCGACTTTAAAGCCAGAGCCTGTTTGTAGATGAGGAGAAATATTTACTTCAATCCATACACAAAGACAAGGCTGATACTGTGCAGGCATCATCCACAAAAATACCTGCACACGTCCTCTTTAACACGTCTAATTCTTAATAAAAGATTATCAGAAATACCGAATATTATTATTCGGTTTATGTATTTGAAAAAAGCTGAGAATTAATTTTGTTTAGAAAGATACTTATCGTATGATAATAATTGTTCGTATTTATTATGAAATCATAAACCACTTCAGCAGTGTTCTATATTTTTCTATTTTGTACTTTTCATCTAACTGATCTTTTGCAAACAATAACGCTACAATTATGCGATGTTATTATTGTAGAACTTCGAATATCCGTGACTATGTACCGTCATCCTCCGTTGTAGCCTAAGCATTGTAGTTGCGTAAACAGATATATGTACAATCAGGGGCGTATATAAGGGGGGGGCCGAGGGGGCCCGGGCCCCTCCCGAAATAATGAAGATATGTCCTCCGAACGTTTTTTTTGGTTGAACAGATAGATTTTCATTGTTTTTTTTGTTTAGTTGAATAGATTTTTTGGCCCGGGCCCCTCCCCGAAATGTCCTCCCAACGTTTTTTTTTTTTTTTTGGTTGAACAGATAGGTTTCCATGGGGTGTCGGCCCCCCCCCCCCGAAAATATATTCTATATACGCCACTGTGTACAATGATGGCCTGATAAATAATAATTAAAGTTTCATTAAATTTCATTAGGTTATGTAATAAAGTAAACAAGTTACACGATCTATTCTACTATATGCAAAGCTTTCAAGGCACATATTCTATTTTCATCTAGTGAATAACATGTTTCAAAAATTTAAACTCCATAAAAAAAGTGCACAAATATAATGGACCTATTATTTCCCGGAATTAATAAAATCGAGGTAATTTGTAATGTTTTACTTTAGTACTGTAGTAGTCTCATTAATTATTTATGATTCTAAGAATAAAACGACAATTGTATGGTTCTGCCAAGTAGGGGTTTTTCTTAACCCTGCATTTTTTTTTCCTAATCCATACCAACTGACAATCAAGCCTCCCCCCAACCGAAATGACAGAATACAGCGTAATTTTTAAGCCGTCGTTTCTTTCAATCCACCTCTTATGGATTTTTTTTTTTCCTTTCCTGTAATGTTTCTTATCATTCTTTCATTCTATCAAATCCTTAATCATGCTAGTGGCGACATCTCGAGGGCAAAAAAAAAAA
>JAFIDM010000007.1:9249821-9266146 GCA_023159025.1 Thereuonema tuberculata | reverse complement strand
CATTTGTGAATACTCTTCGAAATAATGAATTTTTTAAGAAAAAAGTGAAAATATGAAATACTATTTATTAATAAAAAAATACTACTTATTTACGTAAAAAATTAAACAGAAATACATCTCATCCATAGATATAGGGTTTACTTATCTAGTAAAATTAATTATGGGAAGGATAAACAGCTTACAACACAGAATTTATTTATTTATTTATTTATTTATTTATTTATTTATTTATTTATTTATTTATTTATTTATATTTCACGTTTCAGACCTACAAGATATCAGTCAGCAATGCAGAGATATTGACAACCTGTAATTTTCAGTGATTCCTGTCATTATTTGTCTGTTCTCTATTTTTTGTATGGTTCTACTCTATATTTATGTATTTTTTTTTTTTTATCGCTTATCCTACAAACGTTGTGTGAAACACTTTTTCTTTTACTCTCTAAAGTAATGCATTTATAAAATTTCTAAAAATTCAATTTTTTATATATTTATAAATCTTACGTCTATGAGGGACCACAGGATTTTTTCCAGGAAGGCGGAAGGGGGCGTAAAATATATTGGCAATGTAAAAAAAGTCTATAAAAACTGTACTTTATATTAAGAAATTAATGAGCAAACTAAATAATTAGTTATAATAACTATAATATCTTTTAGGCCTCTTGAGGAAAAAAAAAAAAATCTACGATTTTCATTTAAATCCAGTTTGGGGCAAATGCCCCCCCCCCCCTCTCCACAGCTCCTTCCCTTGCAGGTATGTGCGGACGCCTACGCTTACGTCTTTAAAATACCGAAGAAATATTAAATAAGGGAAAAGTATTTGCTTCTAAGTAGCTAAAATTCAAAGCTTTAGACCCAAAACTCTGATTTTGAAAACTTTTAAGAAAATTTAGAAGACAGTTGTAGCATTTTGTATTTACAATATTCAACTGCCTTGAAACTTTTAATATTTTCAATGTTTCTTAAGTATGATTTTTTTTTTTTGGTTGCACGGCAATCAGGACGGACATATTCACTGAACTGCTACATGAGAAATTTTTAATTCAAAATTTTTCCTACTACTTTTCAAAGATAAATGGTGATTGGTTAATCTATCTCTTAAGATGATTGGTGAATATCGTTACGTCTTCGAATGTTTTGATTGGTCATTTTCTTTCTTTTGCTTGTTAATTCAATTGGTGCTGTGATTTATATCCTGAGTTTCTTACTGAGAAATATTACGAATTAACATGTTCCAAAATAAATTTCCTAATCTTTAATATTAGCTTATGTTGCGAAGAAAATTTCTTCAATAATAAAATTTAATTTGTGAAATTTGAGGGAGAAGTAAGTAATGGTCAAAAAGGAAACATTCAAAACAGGAATGGAAGCTCTGGGAGGTCCTATCAATACAGAAACGTAATTTCTTAATTACCTCAGTCAATTCAACAGATGGGATGACGGTCTGAAATGCACTTATTCTATTCTAAATTAAAGGCGGGAAAATGGTTCGAAAACAAAGAACATCAACTATCCTCGTGGGATGTTTTAGAATTAGATAACGAGAGGATGTCTCGGAGAAAATGTAGCAAAAAATGCAAGGTTTCATCTAGAACAATCGGCAATCGAAAAAAAAAAAAAGAAAAAAATAAAAGGGGGGGGGGGGAATATAAAAAAAAATAAATAGAGAGAAGTTACGACATCTTGTGGGACAAAAGAGAAAAAAATTATATAAATGTCATGAATTTAGGCCAATGGCGACAATCATGAAATGGGACACACCACTTCAAAGGCACTTATGGAAATGCAAATAGTGTTTCTGATTCATACAAAAGCAACGTCATCCAATGCAGGTCTCCAACAATCAGGGCCGGATTAACCCGCTTTGGGGCCCTAGACATTTTCTTCTCACCGGGCCCCCTCCCTCTCCCACAAGAAAAAGTAACTATTTTATTTACAAATCTTTTCAAAATAGTAAGGTGACCATTTTTTCTAAAATGAAAAGGAGGACGCAAATAAATTGAAAGAAAAAAAATGTTAAATCAGGGGTTTCAGGGGTCTAAACCTATCTGTTCAACCAAAAAACAAAACAAAACGTTGGAAACCTATCTGTTCAAGACCGGGCCCTTCAAAAAACCAGGCCCTAGACATTTGTCTCATTTGTCTATGGGATAATCCGGCCCTGCCAACAATGATGCAATGGGACATTAGAAGTGAATAATTTACACTTGTATTGGTAAATAGACGAGATAGTTAATATAGTAGAGGAAAGGTAGTCTGCATAGACAGTATCGGAGCCAAACGTAACATACATTTATAGAGCTTTCGTCTTTCCGGTCTAATATTCAGTATACGATCACTAGCAGACTGACACATCGAAGACACAAGTAGAATGTAAAAGTAATGCTATAGATACATTCACAAAAAAGTCCGAAATCCGTCACATATGTCTTAAATTAACCTTAAATTAAGATAATTTAACATAAATCATATAAAAACAAAATATTAAAAAAAAATATGTGTAGTGAAGCAATGTTATTGAATGAGATTCCAAAATTATGGGTTACTTATTTTAGCGCATCATGAATCTCTTAAGATTAAATGAAGTATTAAGCATAAGAGTGGTTCCCCATTGGGAAAAACTAAGCACAATAATTCAGGAAAAACTATTTGCATGAAATAATGTCAACCTGAAATTCTTAGGACTGGAAGGTATTTTTTTGTTTCAAGAAAATTAAAAAGTACCCAAAGAAATAAGAAAACAATTACAATTTAGCTGGTAGTCACGTGTGACATAGAAGGAGCAAATCTGCAACTGAATCAAGAATGGTTACTTGAATTTAGATGAAATTTTTAAAGTAATAAGTGGAAAATAATGTAATGTTTATTTTTCAGTCAATTAATTTTCACATTTTTACATAGTTTATTCAAAAAACGATACCTGCATTCCAATTGGCCACAATCTAACGTTGACAAAAAAGAAATGTATAAATCAATATTTGTCAGATTCCAAAGTTGTTGTGAAGTTCTTTTAATATCTTGAGATTGGCAATATTTCTCGAAAAATAACTTTACATTTCCCAACAACTTATCTGCGAATGGAAAAAAAAAAAAAAAAATGTGGGAAAAAAAATGGTAGCATCACCTAATGGCGCTTCTTCATATTGGTTGTGCAAATGTCATCTAAATGACATCGGCAAGAAAGATTCGAAAATGCATTGAACCAACAAACTTACTGGAGACAACTCGAGTCTGTCACCTGTAATCTAGGAGGTGATTGGTTCTGAATGTTATTTTTTTCTTTTTTTTTTTTTTAAATTCGCTAGTCCAGGTGTGAGAACGCTTGATGACAACCATGACAAGGCAGCACAGTCAGCTCCTAAATTGCCATCATGGCCCATTAACCTCCCACAGAAACTACAAAAAAAAAAAAAATCTTATTTCCTTTCGTAACAATGAAAGAAAAAAGCGTCAACTGTAGAAATGGATACGATTTTTCTACTTTTAAAATTTATGCTTGATAGAATCTTTCCATTCTGCTTTCGTGTTGCAACCTGATTGTTATGGAGTGGTGTACCGATACGTATGGTGCAAAATAAACTTTTCCAATGTTCTAATGGATAGTATAGTCTTATTATTCAATGAAACTTTACGAGGAAGTTTAAATATATGCCAATTCAGCCCTAAAATGTATAGAAACCATTATTTATACAATTCCTTAGGTCTAATCTTGACTAACAGCAAGTACATGTGAAACTTCAAAACTTAACACACAAAACTAAACGGAGCAAGTTATCTCCGAGACGAGACATACGAGTCTATGAAATATAATTGAAATGATGTTAATGAATGCCTTGTTTCAACGTTTTACTAAATTAGAAAGATATTGCTTTTTTACTTTCGTGGTTATTGTCTAAATCACGAAAAACAAATTCTAAAAAATCTCCGAACACAGTCAGTAAGTAAATAAGTAAATATACTTACTATTAGGTTATTATTAGTTATTAGGTTATTATTGAAGGCTATTATTAGTATTCTACTGTAACTATTCCAAAAAAACTATAATCTTAATATATAAAATGAATGTTTCTTTCTTTGTTGTCCCGTATGCGTATGTCACTATACCATTCATCAGATTGCGATGAAACTTTGGTGAGTTGTTGTGCGCACGCCCGCGAAGGTTTCTGAATTAGTAGAACCATTTTACAATATCTGGTGCGCGAGTTGTTTCAACAAATGAGTGTATTTCCGGTTTCAACGTTTGCAGTTTCTGGTGCGACTCGCATTTGCAATGACCATCAACAAAGCACAGGGACAGCACATGGACAGATGTAAGTGGCCTGCTCACGCGTCGGAAAACCTTCTGATTTATTCGTGTACGCACCAGACGGAAAAACAAAAAGTATTGTGTATCCAAAAGCACTTCAATAAACAGAATTAAAACACAAACACTTTCTTTCTTTGAGTGGCATTGCAACGCATGCCAGATACAGCTAGTATAGTAATATTTAACAATTTGTACATATAAAAAGAAATCATCCATTATTATCTTATAGTATTGATGCAGAATGGGGGAAACTTTTTTTCTTTTCTATTTTTTTGTATTATTCAGGATTCTTTAGGAAAATCGTTAAAAAAAATGGAAATTTTAGGAATCATTTTTACATGTATTTCCCATCAATCATAACGAGCTAGATTTTTTTTTTAATTTTTTTTTATTTTATTTCTATTACAACACTTTGCTCCAACATTTATTACATCTTGAAAGAATTTTATTTTCTGCACAGAATTTTTCTGCTTATAGTGTATTAAATAACAAACTTATATTTATTTACATGTTAAAAGCAGAAAAATTCTACAGAAAACAATAAAAAAAAAAGAATTAACTACAAGAAAGTGGATGCAAAATTAATTAATTAAAATTTACTTGAAAGTGAGATTAATTATTAAATAATATCTAATTAAAAAAATCTTGAATTTGAAAAATAAAAATAATATATATATACAGTAAAACCCCGCTAATCCAGCATCCGATAATCCGGCACATTCAATAATCCGGCATCGGTCTAAGGTTTTTTTTACACTGAATAAGCCTTCCGGGCGCGTTCGGCAGAGTTCGCGGGCAATCGGCTGAGGTCGGGCGTACTCGGCAGTGATGACAAATCTAATAAAGTAACTATACTATAGTGTATGTACTGTATTAAAATATAATACTACATAAAAATATATTTTGTTGTTTTGTTTCAACATTTTCCATCAATATCGAAATCAGAGAAATCACAATAGAACACGGAAAAATGGCCTGATACCTATTAATAGCCCTTTTGACTATTTTAGCGGTATTTTCGCTATCCTCGTAATAACGGCTAGTTTTAGACGGCGCTCAGTAATCCGGCACTGCCGAAGTCCCGAACGTGCCGGATTAGCGAGTGTCTACGTGTATAAGTTATTGATATATTTTTCAATTAAAGAGTTTTTTTTTAAACATTTTACGCTCTTGTGTCCATCATAGTGTTGGTTCAACATGCAGTGTTGAAGGGAAGTTATGGGAGCGTAAATAATAGTGTTCTTTGCTGGACAACAATTAAGCGATTGTTAAAGAAATCAGCCCCGTCATTTTAGCGAGAGACAAAAATAATCGTCTCTTGTTTTAAGTTGGATAATAAAAAAAAAAGATACGTAGCAAAATTGCTGAAAATGCGTCTGGTAGTTGTAAAGTGATGCGAGTACAGACAAAGAAGACAAACTAAGAACAAAAAAAGTACCTTTGATTGGCAAAATACCAGACACATCTACAATAACGACTAAAAATAGATTTTTAGATTTAGATAGATTTAAAAAATTACTAAAAATAGAAACAAAGCAAAAACAAAATCATAGATTCATTGAACGACGAGTTTTAACAGCCCTTCTTCATAAACTTCACAGTGCCACTGAACTTCTAGCATGTCTTATTGTCTTATGGCTACTTTATATGCTCCCGAAAACTTGCCTCAAACGAGCTGAAGTACTTGCCAATTGCCAGTTGCCTCTGGCCGCTTGTCGAATCGCTGTACACGGGAAGGTTGTTCAAGTTTCGTTTTGTTCTCGTTGAGATCGCGAGAACAACTTCCTTCGCCGAAAGGACAAACAAGATGATTTTGCAGCTTTGTTTTGCTATAGATTCTCGACTCATTTCACAGCAGAGATAAAGAGAAAGGTAAAAAAGATCCCAGAGGAAGAGAATGTGGTGAATAAAGCCGTGCATTGAAACCATGAGCAAGAATATCCAGATTTCAATGTGAAGTTAACACTGTCGTAGTTTATAAATAAATTTATCGCCGCCAAGAGCGCTGGTGTCGACTTGCTTTAATTTAGAACTTGTTTTATTTAGAGCAACTGGCAGATTTTTCGAGCAAGTGGGAGTTTTTTTGAGCCAATTGCCGGTTTCAGGTAAGTTTTCATGAGCGTGTAAAGCAGCCAACAGAGATACGTATTTCATACCTTTTCCATACTACATAGAAATATGCAATTTCTAATCAAAATATAGAACTGACAAACAAGCATCTTCAGATATAAGCATTTAGGTAAAAAGCTGCAACCCCATTGACAATGGCCTTTCAGGGTCTAGTTATTTGTACATTGTAGAAGTGGCACGCACCCGAATATTTTGCAAATTAGTTTGGACAAGTCAAATTCTACTTAATTCTCTGAATTACTGCTTATTAAAGACACTGAATAATATTTAAACCTTTTACAGTTTGTGGGTAATGTGTATCCTTGCTATAGAAGCTCCGGAATTAGAATTCACGAACTTGACAATGAAAAGACAATAGTTGAAACTCAAAATTGGAAGAAGTCGATCGCAATTTGAATAATAAAGTAATAAGAATGGTAACATATTATGATGGAAGTTCCTCATAGACACTTTGATAGAAATAATGTGATATTGAGAAGAGAGAAGATAGGTAAGCATAATAACATAGCTACATATTTACATCGGACTTACGTTCGATCCATATAAAGTACAGTACAAAGAAATGTCATGAATCATGTAGGCAGCACACTTTATTAAGTCATACAGACCTCCAGTAACATATAACAATAATCAGTACATATATATATATCAATAGCATAGTTGTTTATTAAGCTATCAAGTACTACCAATTTCATATTCAATATCATTATTCAAACTTCTGCAGCGCAGTTGGTTTGTTGTGCTGGTCTTGTGATGGCTTATGCTTATAACCAGATGTAGTTTGAAAGTGCTTATGAAGGATCTGTAAGATCTTGTCGTAAATGCGAATTGTATATGTATTATATTTATATACATTTCAAAAGCTTAAATCTCAAATATTTCAGAGTTTCGCAGCTGAAATCGCTGCAACAACAATTCAATGAAAACTTATTCTATACGACCCAGTAACATTAAACGTTTTCCAACAAGAGTTAATCTCTTGGCAAATTATGGAAACAACAATAAGTCCAATTGCAAGTTTGTCGTCCTTGTTGTGTCGACGTAGACAGAGCCTTAATCCGTCCTTTCAATCCTCTATGCCACCACCCAATGCCCCGTTTATCACCATCGACACCAAAGAAGTGGTCTTGTTTCCCAATTTATCGCCGATGTGCATCTGGAGGGAGAAGTCGCAAATCAAGGTGTAGCCGCTATCCCAAAACAATAAGATTTCACGTATCGACATGGCGAGAGTCAAACAAGAGAGGACTCCATGAATACGGGGTCTTATTAAAGCACAAACTGATAAATCATCAAAGATCATTGAGTCTAGCAAAGAGGAGGGGAATAAAAAAAATCAACAGCTGCTCTTAGAAGGGGAGGGGGGTGATTGAAATTAGGGATGGAATCAATTGCTGCGAGTCCGCTTAAAATTCTAATCCGGAAACGGTCTATTTCACTTCACCTGGAGGACCCAAAAAAAAAGGGGGGCGCTTTCAAGATCTAAACCCCTCCAATTGGAAAGTTTAATAAATCAATAGCCCTATTCACAGAAAGAAACAATGGCGGCCATTTGTTACGTAACAGATAATGTTAATACACCAAAAACCCATCCAAAGGCTCGATTCCCAATCAAATAAACCCTTTTTCAAGTGTCCGTTTCGTGGTTACCAGTTCTGGAAATGAAAAACCGGTTTTACAGCTATTATAAACAAAGCGGAATAAAAACAAAGCGTTCGACTGAGTTGGCCACAAAATCTAATCGCATCTTATTGTTATCAGCGTTGTATTTCTTATCCACTCTGATCGCCTGTTGAATTGTGTTTGGTCGAAGGGAGAAATGTGAAGTGTTGGCCACTCCTCGCGCCAAGAAGTTGTCCTCCCACATATTGGCCCTGACCGACACGGTTCAAAAGAACGCAGGAATGACACTTCGCTCAGCTCTCTCGTGGTTAATAAGGATACTAATTCCAGCTAAATGGTTTTTTTCTGTTAGGTTTTTTTTTTTAATTGTGTCGATTTTCACTGGGAAATAATTTTCAATGGTAGCTTCAGTGAACTGTGACTTTTATTAAATACCTAATCAGTCTCAAAATAAAGTAACTAACAATAAATTATTATTATAATTATTATTATTATTATTATTATTATTATTATTATTACACCAATGACAGTTGTTTAAAACCTATAATTAATCTGCAAAATAAAATTTTAAAGATAATTTTCTTCAAGCAAAATGTAAACGATAAAAGTATAATATTAAAGAAAAAACTTCAATACAGAATACTAAATCCCAAACAAAAATTCATATACAACATACTAATTAAAAACTATTATAAAATCTTTGAGCACAAGAAAGAAGAAAAACAAAAATCCTCATATAACCTAAGAAACAAGAAAAATATCCGTCTTCCCTATCCACCAATATACAATGACTATGGAAAGAGGCATTTCAACTATATACTTGAAAATATATTCAACACTATAGATGAAAAAGAAATATATATAAAAAATGGAAGAATATCCTATGTTAAGAAACTATTAAAAAAATGGCTGATAAAATGTAATTAATATGAATTTCTTTTGTTTCAATTGTTTTCTTTGTAATTGTAAATCCTGTTTGTAATGTCTTACTTAAGTATTTTGTTCAATTTACTTCCAATGTCCTTAATATTTATTGTTACTAGTTCTTACTGTACTCGACAAAATAAGCTAAACATAGGTAACTTTAATATACATATGTAATAATTATATATAGAGTTAAATCAGAAAATTATTTTAACTTTTAAATCATGTTACTGCCTAATTTAAAATTTTTGAAAATATTCACCTAGCGGTCTACTTGACAAAAATCACTTGAAAAAACAATACTATGTAAGTCATTTGATATTTTTTAACAATGTATTCAAAATTAATTAACATTTGTAGTATACCTATATTCAGAACCTGTTGATAGGAATTTGTCATTCCTAACGGGACTGTAACTTTTGTATTTAGAATCAAAATAAAAAAAATAAAAAAAATTATTATTATTATTATAATGTTTGTATGTTTCAAACCTTGGGTTTCCCCAGCAAAAACAATATGGCGGGTCAAGGACCAAAGCACATACTGCCAAGTGTAAAGATGTGTGCAAGAATGATTAGGGATGTGTGCTTGTGTCCATAAATTTCCTAACTATGCGTGTAGTGTTGAGTACCACAGCCTTCTGCAGTTGTGCATAAGTGTTTTTGTGAAGTCCTAGTGTGCTGAGACTGTGGTGCAATGTGTGAGGCACCAGACCAGTGGCAGACAGAACGATGGGTACAACACGTACTCGATCCTGCCTCCACTGCTTCTGGAGCTCGTGTGCTAGATCAGTGTATTTACTGATCTTGTCTGCGTGAGTTTTCTGCATGTTCTTGCTGATAGGCACTGCAATATCAATTAGATAGGTCTGTTTGTTGACCTTATCAACAAGTGTGATGTCTGGTCTGTTGTGATGTATAGTTTTGTCTGTGTGAATGGGGCGGTCCCAGTATAGTTTATATGAGGGTGATTCTAATACGCTTTGTGGTATGTACTTGTAGTACGGGACCGTGCTCTTAATAAGTGAATGTTTGTGTGCTAGTTGTTGATGAACGATCGATGCTACCTGATTGTGTCGGTGGAGGTAGTCTGTTTGAGAGAGAAGGGGACAGCCTGATATTACGTGGTCGATCGTCTCATGCGTAGTGTGGCATTTCCTGCATTTGTCGTCATGTGTGTTTGCATCGTGTAGAATGTGTTTCTTGTAGTTGCGTGTGGAGATGACTTGGTCCTGTATTGCGATCATGAACCCTTCGGTCTCCCCAAACAGCTCACCACTCGTCAGCCATCTGTTCGACGCTTCCATGTCGACATGAGGCTGGCTGAGTTCGTGATGATGTCTGCCATGGAGTTCCTTACGAGCCCATGATTCGCGCAGCTGCTGAGTGTGGGTGTCAGGGGTGGTGAGTGTTGGAGAAGAGTTTTCGAGGTTAAGGGGTGTGAGGTGTGTGTCAGCCTTGACAATGGCTGAGTGAAGTGAGGAGTCTTCTGCTCTTTGGTGGAAATGTTCATTATTATTATTATTATTATTATTATTATAATATGAAAAGCACGAATTTAACAAATTCTACATTTCTTTGATCAGAAAAAAAAAGAGGTGTGGTGTATTATTCAAATACCGTATTTAAAATCTAGACAATTACTATACTCTTGTTATTGTTTTAATACTCTGTTATGAGAGTAGCTTTTTTAGTAATTGGAATTCTATCTCTAGTTAACATTCCTTAGACGTAATTAAAGTTGTATTTTGATTAACAATCATTTGATCACCTGTTTCTATAGATATCTCCTTGTGTTAGGCTTTGTTACATTTTTTTTATATTCTTCCTCGTTACGCAACTTAAACGGATTAATGTAATTTCATCTCTTCACTAGGCTGAGAATCCTGGAGTCTTTACTTCCTGTTGCCTGCATATTCTGTTATCGAATTTCTTTAATCTCTAATCAATTTCATCTTTTATTCTCCCAAGACAGTGCGTTTATTTAGTGCAATCAGAGCATTTGAAGCATCCCAGGATAAAGCTGTTTTCTATCATTACTCATTGATGGTGCATAGCAGACAGAGAAATAAATAAATAGGATATCCGTTTATGCATTACCCTTAATGGTTGTCCAAACCGCAAATAAATAATTTTGATTTTTGTGTTGTTTTTCTAAAGTGCCGTTAGTGTAACAGTCCGGTAAAAAGGATCGAATCGGAAGCAAACTTGGGTACAGGCTATTCAAGATTCTAAATAATGGCTCTGCCAATTTTGGTTTCGATAGCTCAATCTAGCTCCGAATGCATAGCGAACAAATAAACAAACAAACAACGGGACAAACAAACTGCTTTATAGATATAGAAATTACATGATTGTCGTAAGTTCTATCATCCGGTTGCTTCAAAACCGACTTTGATGAAATGCAAAATCTCCAACACGTTATTTTCTGTTTGACAACAGATGTGATTTTTTTTTTTACTTCTTTTTTTAACGTCGTCGACAAAATAGAACAAGACTCATTTGAAGAATCTCCTTCAATATGAAATCATTTGATGTTGTGAGACATTTTGGTTGTGTGTATGACGTTTACCTTACGGATGCGGAAGAAAAGAAACGAAAGGGAAATTGAGAAAATGAAAATATTTCAAGGAAGAGGGAGGAAAACATGAAGAAAGAGAAGATGACAGAAAAAAAAAATAATTCCCAGTTTTGAAATCGTTTGTAGGCGGGTTTTTCTCCAATCTAAGGTTGCCTATTGATGGATTGCTTACCTTAGCTGACATGGCATAAACCTCTGCCTCGTACAAACTGAAACTCCGATGAAAAATGGCAGTTTTCAGAAGTTGCATTCAGTAATTTAAGGGTAGCACTTCTCCCACAAGGAATATACAAATAAAAATGGAAGAGAAAAACAGTAAAAGGAAAGGTTAGCTTAGAATGGAACAGTCGGCAAACAACTATCCAACAATTACAGGAATAATGGAACTTATTTCGAAACAAGAAAAACAAAAGGACATCAAACAATCAAAAAACGTAGGTGACATAGTTTGCATTTGAAGAACAAATGAGCATTCTTTGATATTATAGTACTATTAAATATGCTAACCTTGAAAACATTCGAATAAACGGAAAATAAGTTAAAAGCCTTACAATTTTAATTAAGGACTATTTAATATTAATGTTCTGGAAATGAGTTATCGAAAATGCTAATTTAAAAGGAGTAAATTTATGTTTTTGTAAGGATTCAATTCTCAATGCTCAGATTTGCAGGTCTTCCGCACATCATACGAGTACATTACAGGAGTCTCTGAAGAATAGCAACGAATTCAATTTACCTGTTTATTGTATTATCTACTCGGTTTTCAGGTAATTCAAATAGAAATTACGTATCATTCTTCTCTTTGCTATTCTGGTTTTAGTGTTTGTAGTGAGACTATGTTTTGTTAATTTTGATCGTATATTCTGAGGGTATTATCATCTTGAATGATAATACAGATGCAGCTGTGGCTTTGAAATGCCAACCGCAGGACTTAGAAGTCTACAATGTTACTCAGATTCATTGAAATTGATTTATTATCGATTGGTAATTACTTGTAATCTCACTGAAAAAAAAAAAAAGAAAGAAATAGCAATGGGACAGGTTACATCAAATCTGAATACTCCTTCGAAATAGAGGCTAATGCGATCGTCAGCTGAATAGGAAAAAGCCAACCTAGAAGGAACACCTCGATGGTTCCTTCGCCTTAATCATCGAGAAAGAAACGCCATAATAATTTGATAGAAGGTTGGGTAAACCCTAGATCAGCAGAAAAGAGAAAAAAAAATCCCGAACTCTGGCGGGGATCGAACCCCCCTCCCTCCCCACATCCTGTACATAAGTGCCTTCAGCTTTCAGACTGACAGATAACATTTTTTTATAATTAACTAAAAAAAAAATCCTTAAATTAAAAATAAACTTTAAAATAGCTGAATTTGTTTGTTTTGTTTATTAAAATGCAAGGCTTTTGTTAATACCAAAAAACGTTAGCTTTGTGACATGTAGTTCCTCAAGTTTATATTCCTGCAAAGCGAAGTTTACTTAAAATAATTTAAAGCAAACAACTTATTTATTGTTCTACTACGTCTATTTGTTTTGGACGCAAGAAGTTTAAAAACTCAGTCACAAAGACTGCAACTTGAAAGACAAAAAATTCAAGTTCAGTTCAAAATTCCAATTACGTTTTGTGGAAATCTAATTCGAATTAAAAGAAAATTACTGATTGTATATCTCCCATTTTTAGGCGCGATTTAGCTTAAATTCATTGCGCAAAAGAAGCAAACAGACAGAATTAACACTGAATTTTTTTCATGAAAATTGATAAGTAGATGAATTACTAAAATTTATCGACTAAATTTCATTGAGAAATGGAAAACCCTAATTCTTTTTTAAAATAATTTTAAAATAGTCCCTCAAATGCTAATAGTGAAAAGGTTTTCATGAAGTTGACACTTTTCTGTGGCAAAGAAAAATGTTGGGACAAAATATCGAATAACTTAAGATAAAAAAATGAGGCCGTTAAACATCACAATTTACAAAGTTTATTTACAATAAAATAATAAAAAAAACCACGAATACTTTCGAGGCGATCTACGCCTCCTTGTCAAGTCTTGTCACTTGATAACGAGGCGTAGACCACCTCGAAAGTAATCGTGTTTTTATTATTTTATTGTGCTTACGTTGCTTAATTTACACACGTTAAAAATCTACATAAAAATATCGAATAGTATTAAAAAAAATACTTAGCATATTTAAAATATTTATTATTTTATTTATTGTTGTTTTCATTAAGTAATTTCTAGAAGATATTTGCTTTCAAACAGATAAACAGATGCAGATAATTTTGATAGTGCCTTACTCCAAAGAATCAAAAAAATATTTCTTTATAAATTATTTTTTTTTATAAATTTTAATTAGAAATAATAGAAAATATTGAAAAATATTGAGCTTGACTTGCATAACTGAATTGAGTTATTTATTTTAATTTATTAATATCAGGTCGTTAAGGATTGGGAAAGTGACATTTAACTCATTTCTGCAAAAATTTACGAAGTTATTGGTAGAAAATTTCAAATAAAAGAAAGAAAAGGAAAAAAAATGGTAAAGCTGTGACTCTAAAGCGCCGTGAGATTTTTCTCGCTGAGCGTTGCAAAAGCGTTATAAACAATGGATAACAAAAACATATGAATATGGAGCGTTCGCATTAAGATCACCGGACGCAAATGCATTCAGCAGAAAACATCAAACAAATCTCTCTGTCTTCAAGGAGGGGGTGGAGGTGGGTAGAAAGAGGACTTAGGTTTTCCGTATTCGAAATGGCAGAGAACAAGCTTCGTGGTTTTTCTTCACCCCGAAATGGGACATTCCTTTCTTGATGATTCATCAAGACAAAAACCGTTATTTAGCTTCCCCCTCCCCCCCACAAAAAAAAAAATCGATAGAGCCTCCCCTCCCCTTCTTCCCGAGTCCTCTCTCCCTTCTACTTGCACAACTGTTCAATACAATTATCAGTAATTTCGCCAGCCCTTTCGCCAGCCCCTGCGCACTACCTCCAGTTTTGAAAATTCCGAGGTGGCTACACCTACAGATAGAGCAGCCACACCTCAATGAAAAAATAGAAGCCCTCCACCCCTAAGAAGACCGAAATCATCATATTTCGGAAACCATGATTATCGCGCATGGGGTGGGAGGCAGCAGACGCCTCTCGAGGGTGGGACACATGCAGCAAATTAGGCCTAAACGTGACTGTCCTGACTATATGCTTTCTCATTTTTAATTTTGGAGAGCTTTTACCATCACCCACCCCCGATTAAATGCTTTTACCCACACACCCCTTCCCTCGACAATACGGTTGTTGTTTCAAATAACAATTATATGGATAATCTGGCGCTTTCATTTTTTTCCCTCGCTTTTTCTCATTAATGTAATTGTTTATTTAGAGCCTCATAAATATATGTTCCGTAAGAACCTTTTTTTTATTTGTCAAAGATGTGAAGAATATATTGTTAAAACTTAACATTTTGAAGTTTTAGAAGGAAAAAAATTACTTGCTAACCATAAACATTTTCTTTTAAATACATTGAATATGTCATCTAGTGCTAGACATAGTTGAAGACTCAATTACACAAAGAAAGCTATAATTTAAAGTCATAAAAATATTTAATGGTTGTAATTACTTTGGATCATGTTTACCGTCCCATAATGGAATTCAAACAAACTTCATGTATCTACCCAATTAAAACAGCTCAAAACTTAACAAATTAAAAAAAAGAAATAGAAATACTGAAAGAACTGAGAATCTATTTTCTTTTCAATGTTATTTTTTTTTTGTGAGTCGTGAAAATGAAGAAATGAAAAGATGATCTGAAACAGGCAGTCCTCGACTTTCGTACATTCTACTTTCGTACAATCCTCGACCTTCGTACAGTTCGCTATTTCGTACATTCTGCTTTCGTACAATTCGCTATTTCGTACATTACTTTCGTACAATTCGCTATTTCGTACAATTTGCTATTTCGTACAGTTTACTTTCATACAATTCGCAGTTTCGTACATTCTGCTTTCGTACAATTCGCTATTTCGTACATTACTTTCGTACAATTCGCTATTTCGTACAATTTGTTATTTCGTACAGTTTACTTTCATACAATCCTCGACTTTCATACAATTCGCAGTTTCGTTCATTCTGCTTTCGTACAATTCGCTATTTCGTACAGTTTACTTTCGTACAATCCTCGACTTTCATACATT
This sequence comes from Thereuonema tuberculata, assembly GCA_023159025.1. Lineage (NCBI taxonomy): Eukaryota > Metazoa > Arthropoda > Chilopoda > Scutigeromorpha > Scutigeridae > Thereuonema > Thereuonema tuberculata. The sequence goes on along the minus strand of JAFIDM010000007.1, from coordinate 9,250,395 downwards.
CTGCTTTCATACAATTCGCTATTTCATACGTATTTCATGCTTTTTTTAAAAGTTAGATTTTTTATCAATATGTATCGCAAAAACGCGCTTACTTCCATGTAATGACTCTCCCCTCCTCTCCGACATTAGTCACGCCCGTTTCCGGCATCACAGGTTAAGTCTTGAGTTGGAACATGTGTTTATAAGTTGTGTTTTCGTCAGTTTATGTTACGACGTGTGTTGTTCAGTTTATGTACATATCGGTTTTAGTGAAAAACTTCGCCCTTATCAATTCATAAACATGAGTGAAAAACAACATTTCTCTACTTTCGTACATTTCAACTTTCGTACACATTCCAGGAACCAATTAGGTACGAAAATCGAGGACCGCCTGAATTCACAAATTCTAATATCTGGTAAATACCAACAGTCAAATATTTCGTTATCTGAAAAAAAGTAAACAATTAAATCTAAAAAAAAACCTAAGATGCCTAAAGCATATTAATTTCAATCAACATGCTCATTAAGCAGCATTAATCGACTAAAGGCCGATTTCTCCAAATAGTCTTAAACTAATCCTGGATTAAGCCCAATT
>JAFIDM010000007.1:9230652-9244821 GCA_023159025.1 Thereuonema tuberculata | reverse complement strand
CCGTATGTTTAGGGTAAAAATTATTTGTTAGATTATTTTCGAGAACAGTAGGCATCGTTAAATCAATATGTGTGATTGAATGGATGGATCTTCTTGAATCTTGATAGGCATTTTTATAGATTGTAGACGATCTAAGTTTACTATTTGAAATCTTTTCTGAGTCACAGAGAAAATTAGCACGAGAAGGCGACCAAAACAAAGCCGAACACAACGGATTTCAATGGATGTCTCAAGTAATGAGAGTTAATCCTTTGTAAATTAAAGATTGTAAATTAATATTAAATTTAATTTAGATTGTACATTAATATTTGTATTATCATTTAATCTATTGCATTTCTTAATATAAGCGAGATTTTTTTCTTTTTTTTTGCTTAATATTTAGGATATAAACAAAAAAGATCTAATTATTTGTGTGGCTTCCTGCAGATACTGTTCGTTTGTGTTTACGAGAGCCTTCAGCGCTTTTGCGCATGCGTCAGGTCTCGTTCGATTTCTTCCAAATAGGGGCGAGGAAGATGGGATGTTTTCTTTTTATAGTTTTAGTTTACTAGTAGCTATTTGCGCTTTTCGGGAAAGAATTATGGAAAGAATAAATACTATTGCAAAAATGCTCATCCGTTATTTTTTTCTTAAAAGTGAAAATGTCCAAAAGAATTTCTTAGGAAAGTCCCCATCCCAGCGTATCACCCCTCTGCGGAGTAAAATCGTCCGCCAGTGGTGAGTCTGGCTTTTGAAAACGAACAGTAAAATTGCCCGTGAAGAGACAAAAATTTCAACAGTAAAGCATTTGGAGCTTAACAATGGATATTAATTCACTGTTTACCTTTCACATGCTTCGATATGATTGGAATTTTTAGAAATTTATTTAAGTAATAGCAGATATAATAACTTTTTCAAAAACTGGTAAATTCAAAGGTTTTTTTTTTTTTATTTAATTTTTTTTTCATTGTTGAAGTTCTTCATAAATTCTTCTTGTTAATTATAATACGTAAAAATTAACTAATTGATATATTAAAAGTTTATATCTAATAGAACTAAATAAAAATTAAAATTCTTAGATACAAATTTAAATTTTGAATTTGAATCACAAAAAGAAATCCCAATTAATAATTTCTGTAATAATTAAAAACCAAAAAAAAAAAAAAGAAATTAAAGGTTAAAAAAAAAAAAGTAAACTAAAAAACAATTTTTGTTCTACGTTCTCAACAAACAATTGAGCAAGAAATAAACAAAACAATTTTAACTGTTAGTTAATAGCAATAATGAAATAACGCTGAAAACGTGTCAAGGTCATACATGTGACATTATCATAGGAAAGAACACGGTGAGGAAATTACATAAAATAAATAAAAACAATTAGAACTATTCACTTGAATTTAAATAAAATCACTTTTATCTATTATTCAACGTGGGTTCCTTTTTTTTTCCTTTTTTATTCCTTCGAATAATAATTCTTCGAAAATTCGTTTTTCTGTAACTTTATGAAATTTATAATTATAAAAATATTCGACATTTATTTCTTTTTCAAAGAACGGGACACTTTACAATTAATTACAAATTTTCAATTTTTTTTTATTTTTTTTTTATAAAACAATCCAGGTAGAAAATGAGTCAATATTTAAAACATATAAATATATTATTTTTATTATTATTATTTAAAAGAATATATCAAGAAGCGATATGGAAATTTCAAGAGTTTTTTTTTTTTCTTTTCTTTTTTAATTATTATTTCTTTGGTTGGAGGGTTATATCGTTTTTTTCTTATAATATTTAAACTGAGGAGAGAGATCGCGAGGACCACTGAGAAGTACAATCCTATTAAAAAGTGAAGACCGATTTACAAAAAAAAAAACAGAACAAAATTTCACAGCACGAAAGACAATAATAATTGGTGAAAAATTATTCCCAAGATACTTTTTAATAGATTAATCGACTGATACAGCGAGATGCAAATTGATGAAAAAAGTTTTTTGCTTTTGTTTTTAAAGATATAATTTAAACTTTTGTAGTATTTGTCGGAACCTTAAGTGGTAACTTATGAGGTTATGAAGGACAGCAGAAACTTATTTGGAGTACTTCTATAATACGGAGACATAAAGAACTTCATAAAAAACATAATGTAAAGAAAGGCTTCTTTTACCGAGGTGTCTCCAACATTGTTGAATTCATTTTTATTTTTTTTCTTTACCTGACGAAAACGTTCGAATACGGGAACTTCGAAACGTCACATTGTTTTATTTTTAATTGTTAATATATGTGTAAAAGGTGTATTAAGGTCTTTATGCTTAATCCATTGTTATTTACGAGACTATGAAGATTACTTTGATGACGATAATGCAGTTGCGGATTTCATTAAGTTTGAGAAAAGAATGAAATATGAAGACACTAACTATATTCCACCATTCAAGGAAAAATTATATTTATAAAAAAGCAGCAATTTTTGGAAAGTAGGTTTTAAGTTCATTCAAAAACTATCTGATATTTGTTTGTACAACCCCACTTCTAGGTAATGGGAACTTTCAGTTTTTAATTATCCATCAATTAAATACAGTAGAACATCAACAGCATTAAGCCTAACCCGATACACTAAGATAGGCCTATTCGCTAATAAACATACGCAAATAAAATCCATTGAGTACAGCGCTTTTATCGACTCTACCATAACAACAAAAAATATGGTAGAAGATTCACTTATTATTTTTTTTGCCTTTTTTTCTAAACCAACGATTTTTCTAATCCAATGATGATAATATATAATGCAGTAATGATTTTTTCTTTTCCTTTTTTATCTTCTTCTCCACTGCTATCTGATTTTTCGTTTGAGTTACAAATATAGAGAAAGAAAATCGATTTTAAAGACAATTTAGATTGTTTTGTTGTTTTTTTTTTTTTCCTTTCATTTCAGCGTTTAAACAGCCTGACAACTGATTCTCCCAATACTTGACATTTTTTATTTATTTTTTTGCGTTGTTTTTGTAGATTTAGTGGCCATGTGTGATTCTCACTTCCGGCGACGAGAAATTAAAATCCAATAACTTCACACAAAATTACAGACCTTCAAAGAAACAACGTGGGAACGACTAAAACTGTCCTCTCAAATATGTCAGAAAAATTTTAACCATGAGTAATTACAAAAAAATAATAAATATATATATTTTTTTAAATATAACAAAGAAAACAACTTATTTACTTCATATAGGTGAATCTTTTTTTTTGTATTTAATGTTTTCATGATGAAAATATTAAAATTCGTTAACATTTATTTCATAAAATTTCTTAAAAAAAATAATTTTTAGTCTTCTGATTCGAGTATCAGAAGAATTCCGTTTTTGAGGACAAGTATCATTAAAATCTCATTAAATTATCATTAAGAACAACAATCACAACAATCGCAACAATTGCGCCTTTTGCATGCGCAACAATCACATTTATAATGCAGCTCTACAACAATTACAATAATCGCAACAATTGCGCCTTTTGCATTCGCAACAAGCACATTAAAAATAATAATGAAATTAAGGCAATATCAATTATATTTTCATAGATGTATCAGAAGACGTTGCGAAGCATTGTGATTGGTTTTATCCCTACCTTGTTTTTTTCATTTCAAAATTATAACTTCTAATCTGGAGTAGACTTCAAGCTGGGGAGATGAAGTTTCTTAGAGGTATAGTAGGGAAGACTCGATTAGATAGAATGAGAAATGAGGATATCCGGGAGGAGTTGGGGGTAAAAAGTTTGAGGGAAAAGGTGGAAGAGGGAAGGCTGAGGTGGTTCGGGCACGTGAAAAGAATGGAAGATGGTAGGACTCCTAAGGTTTGGCATGAGTTAAAAGAAGGAGGGAAGAGACCAAGAGGGAGACCGCGTAAGCGATGGCTGGATGATGTGAAGCACAGCCTGGAAGAGAGAGGCATCCCATGGGAAAGAATATGTAGAGAAGAGGCTTGGAAGAACAGGGAGAGGTGGAGAGGCTTAGTTAATTCCTAGACCCACAGTTGGTGGAACGGGAAAGGATATGAATGAATGAATGAACTTCTAATCATTCTATTGTTAAAAGTTGAACTTGAGTTAATCAGTAAAATAAATAGACCGTTCGTACATGCGCAGAATCATTTAATGTTACGATAACATTTTCCTTCAACACCTTTGAAATGGATATAAGAAACAACTTTACTATGAAATGATGCAATTAAGATGCTATTTTTACACTCTGTATGATTGGATATCTTACAAAAAACATCTCTTCGTTTTTAACTAAAATGCAAGCAAAGAGTGTGTGATGTGCAGAGTAATATTTCTTTTGGTCATTTTTTTTTTAATTCAAGAATAAGTGTTTAATTTGAAACGGAGGGAAAACAAAAATACACAAGAACCCCTAACACTGAGAATAGATGGCTTACATTGGATGGTCTGAACCTACTTTATTGTTTCAAAAATAAAATACTTGAAATTAAAAAAAAATTAGATTTAGGATCTATGATTTAAAATATTATTATGTAAAAGTTTCAAACCTTGGCGGGTCAAGGACCAAAGCACAAATTGCCAAGTGTAAACAAAACTGTGTAAGAATGGTTAGGGATGTGTTGGTGTGTCCTTAAATTTCCTAACTATGCGTGTTGTGTTGAGTTGTGCAAAAGTCTTTTTGTGTAGTCCTAGTGTGCTGACACTGTGGTGCAATGTGTGAGGCACCAGACCAGTGGGGGACAGGACGATGGATACAACATATACTCGGTCCTGCCTCCACTGCTTCTGGAGCTCGTGTGCTAGGTCTGTGTATTTACTGATCTACGTGAGTTTTCTGCATGTTCTTGCTGATAGGCACTGCAATATCAATGAGATAGGTCTGTTTGTTGACCTTATCAGCAAGTGTGATGTCAGGTCTGTTGTGATGTATAGTTTTGTCTGTGTGAATGGGGAGGTCCCAGTACAGGGCGACTGTAATACCTTCGTGGTGTACTCTTTATTATTATTATTATTATTTTTAAGAATGCCTCAATCTGATTATTGCTTTTTACAGATCACGTATTTTGCACCAGACAAACGTAAATCACTATCCTTTTCCTGACGCAAAGTCTATCTAAAAAAAAACCCAAACAACTGAGATATGAATCGTAAAAGTTTTTTTTTCCAATTTTCTAAGCTTTCAAATCCATTAAACCAGTGGTTCTCTAACTTTTATCTCTTTGAGTCCCATCCGTTCACTTATCCGTAACGCCCTTCCCAAAGAACATTACGAAGAAAACATCAATTTTTCCAGTAGATACATTTCAACATTTATGGTATTCAGTCATGTGTGTTTTTCTAAAACACATTTATTTTCTTTGTTCATTTTTAGAGTAACTTCAACGCACATACGAATCCCAACTACGAGGCTTTCAAGAATCCCCATTTTTGAGAAACACTGCGTTAAACTAAATGAATATCTCTTTTGCCATTCCGTGCTGGAAATAAATACCTAAAAAGACCGAAATTCCATATTCAAGTTTCGCTTAAAATAAAACCATTTCCAACGATTTAATCCAATTCCTCATTTAAATAATAATGTTCAAAAGCCTTTTCATTATTCATCCAAGTCTTTTGAAATTGAAAATTATGGAAAACAATAAAATGAATAAATACAGAATAAAGAATCAACAATCACAGAACTCTGTTGTTGATTCAAACAATGAATATTCACACAGAGAATAATTAATTATTTTCCTAAATTTCATTATCGTTTTAATTATTTATTTATTTATTTTTGAGTTCATCTGCTAATTTCCCATTGTCAAGCGACGATGGGAATTAAACATGTTTTTGTTCGAGTTTTGATAGAATTAATTGGTTACGACTTCCAATTTTCGATTCGATCAGTGAGTGCAATAAGCACTCGACTAAAAAGACCGCCAAAACCGTGACGTCATCAATCGCTTCAGCTACGGCAATGAATATTCTGTATCGACTCTGATATTAGCTGTGACAGTCGATGAAGGACCGATCGCTTAGGGCAGTGATTCCCAAAGTGGGCGATACCGCCCCCTTGGGGGCGCTGGAACGATCCCGGGGGGCGGTACTAGCAGAAGTTGTAGGACTTAGGTAAAAATTTAGATACATAAAAGATCACAAATTTGTCCCTATATCTTTCTTTTGGTTGGCTTAAAGAAGGTAGATCTCCGGGGAGGGGGGGGGGGGGTCCTGCGTAATTTTTTTTTCCTGAAAAGGGGGCGGTAGATCAAATAAGTTTGGGAACCTATGGCTTAGGGTATCTGAACGAGAACTGATAACAGGTCAGTTTTAGTAGTAACGAAATATCCGAGACTCCAATTCCTCTCTAACACAACGTATTTAGATGGATATTTTAGTTATAATTTATTTAAAAGCATTAATAAAAAGTAATTTGACGTTTGAACATTTTAGAAAACCTTACCAAAGTGCACATGTTTTAAATTTTATGTCGAATCATCAAAATTCAACAAAGAAAGCCATTATAAAAGGATATCTAAGAAGAATAACGGATTACACTGAAGAAAAAAAGTTATGGAAAAACAAGATTAAAGATCTAAAAGATAAGCTCATCATGAATGAGTATCCAAAAGAATTCATTGATTCAGTTATCAAAGAATTTTTCAAAGAAAGAAGATCTCACAAAAGTAATACAGTCTCTAATAAAGACGAGTATAAGAAATGTATTACTTTACCAATTGGTTTGAATATCCACAAACATGTAAAAGAAGCCTGTAAAGAAAACAGTATAAATTTAATTTATTATAAGGATAATGAATTATTCAAGAATACTAAGAAAAAAGATGAAAATTCTTTAAAAAACATGGGTGTAGTATACGCCTTGGTGTGTAGGGATTGTGGGGGTATTTACATAGGAAGTACAGGGAGGACGGTTAGGGAACGAGTGGATGAGCACGTCCGTGCCTACCGGAGCGGAACTAGGAAAATTTCAGATTGGGCGGATCATTGTCTGGATAATGATCACAATCCAGACCCTGTAGTTCATCTAATTTATTACGTCACAGATGAATTTAAGAGATTCGCTTTGGAATCTTGCTTAATAAATTGTTGTATATGTATAAATAAAAACAAATCACTTAGAGTTAATAAGGTATCCTTAAATATATTTAGAAAATCATTAATAAAAAACAAAAGATTAAAAAGAATTTTAAAGATTAGTTAAAAGTTCACATGTTTATTCACAAATATTTATTTTAAAATTAATTGTTTATTTGTTTTCAGTTGTTTATGATTATATTTGATTTCAATTGTTTATGATTATATTTGATTTCAATTGTTTAATTTACAATGTAAGATCTCGCATATGAGAGTTTGTTATAATTTGTAATGTTAGGAATGAGAAAAAGGATTTTTCTCTTTCCTTTTATGTTTCATATTTTGTATTTTTCGTTATTTAAGTTTTAAACATATGGATCTTGAGAAAGTCCTTGAAAAATAGGACGAAATATTGAAGACAATTGATGAAGTTTGTATTTGTTTGGAATTTTAAATGATAATGAAGATAAAGATATGGTTCTTTAATAAAAAGTAATTCATTTAATTTATTTATGAGTATCGTCTTATATATATATTTATTTATTTTGGATGAGAAGTATTAAATGGAAATATTTATTCCATTATATATTTATATTATTTTATTATTATTATTTTCTGGTATAAACACGTCGGCATAACAAACCAAATGGACTCCGGAAGACGACAATTTTGATAAATTATCTCTTTCTTGAGACGACATAAATCATTAAAATTATTTATTTGACTTAATTTAATTTATTTTATTCAGTAGTTCTTGAAATAAAATAATTTATTTTTTTATATATTTATTTAATAAAAATTCACAAATTTAGTTAAAATCGCAAAAAGAACTTCCGGAGTCAAAGGCGAACGTTGAAATAGAAACAAAAAACAAATGAGCAACGACCTACTGTGACAATATTTTTAACGGTGTTTTACAATACTTCTGGCTCTTACTGTTATAATAGGAATGTTGCGTACTATTTTAGTATTATTAGAATATATTATTGTAGGATACATTCAGGATCTATTCCAAATATGGGCCCGGTGGCCTAGCTGGTAAGGGCGCTTGGCTGAGGGTTGGAGGTGCGAGTTGGAGGTAACGGGTTCGATTCCCGGCCTCGGCGGAGGGCGGGAATTTTTCCACGCTCCATTCTCCTCCAAACGGGTCCTAGAGGCTACCTAGCTCTCTATAGAATGGGTATCGGGTTTCTTTCCCGGGAGTTAAAGGTAAGCGGGAGGGAGTCGGGCTGACCCCCCGTCCCAACTTCGTCCCGTAGTCCACCGTGCTGGGAACTTTATCTCCAGATATATATTCCAAATACAGCTAATTTTAATAATAGCTATTTTTTTTATATTTTACAATTCTCCATTTTATTTTAAATATATGAAGTTCATATATGAAGTTATCATTAAAATTATTGCACTATATTCAGATATACCAGCTTTAATTTTGAAGTTCAGTATACGTTTAAAAAAAAAAAAAACAGGATTGAAGTTCCTTCAAGAACCTCTATTAAGTCTACGATCTGTCTGTCACTCGAATGAAGATAAAAATTGAATTTTAAAAACGATTTAACTTCTTGCAGTTTTAGATAAATAATAATAAAAAAAAAAACCCAAATACTTTCACCTTGCAGCTACTCGATGCACGGACGCAGCATTGTGAGATGATAACAGTATATATATTACAAGTTGCAAACTTCTAGTTACAGACTTCTATTACGAAAAATTACAAAATTGGACTGGTCTTAATCAAACTGAAATAAAATCAGTGGAAACGGAACAAGCTCTGATGTGTTTTCTGAAGGTGATACAGGGATCTGTTAGTTAATTGTCGTTGATATTTCGATTGCCGTCTTTCCGTTGCGGCTTTTTTTTAATGTTCTAAAGACGAGTTTCCGTCATTCTCCAATTGCAATTCATTTCTAAACAATTTATTATCCACTGAAATTTCAACACTTCCCGAAAAAAAGAGAATCAGGAAATGAAATACATTAAGAGAATTAAAATGGGTTTAATAAAAACTATTTTTGAATCAATAAACAGAAAGTTCTTTTTGTCGTGACAAGATTTCCAAAGATACTGTATACTTCACTTCAGGTTTAAGATTTCAGAAATTGAAATGCAGGAAATGCAAAATGGCGACTGTATCGATAACTTCAGTTCAAAATGGATTCAGATTTAATCTGTTTTTTCGACACTGATTATTGCTAATGAATGTAACAATGTCGATACGGAGTCTTTTTAAAATCTGTAATTTATTTTTACAGATATTATTTTTGGTGTGGATATAATCAGATTTAAAACAAAACTTTACGTAGCAATAGGAAAGGAGTTGCATTCTTCCAGTTATATACGTTTCTTGTTGCAGCAAACTTAATAAAGTTAGTATATCCAGTCTACTGATGTTACAGCAATGTAGAATAAGTTGTAGACTTTTAGTAATGCTGGGCGAACACGTACCAATATGCGGCAATATTGGTGGACAATATTGGTCATTATTGATATTGGCAGTTGGTATTGTGCGCGAACACACAGGTTTTCCTTTACAAGTATTGGCCTGGTTACGGCGTTGCTCACTAGGAAGAGCTAGAGAGAGTGTTTCCATACAGAATTGCTATAGTATTAAACGCCGTCCCTCTGTCGAAATCAATTAAGATTCTTTCATTATCAATTGACAAAATGTTGTTGTTTGAATTATCTGTTTTGGGCCGACCCATTTTGCTGATTTTAAGCCTTGTTTCTCAAACAAAATGGCCGGCGTGAGTGAGTGATTTTCCGATTTTCAAAGTCCCGCCTTCCTTCTACGTCACCATTGTCACGTGATTTCATCCGTTCATGTGATTCGCTCGCTCACCAGCAATATTTCTCGCCAACTAAAATTGTTCCTTTTTTTCCGACAATCGCCAATGGGCAATATTGTTCATTTTTATTGCTGGAAACGGTTGGTACCAATAAAAATGACCAATATTGTCCACCAATATTGCCGCATATTGGTACGTGTTCGCCCAGCATAACAAACTCCTCAGATTAAATGTAAAACGTTGCTTATTTATGTAGGGAGTTTGCATAGGTAACATACTTGTTGCAGCAATCCATAGAAGTTACGTATTTCCGTTCTTTAACTTATTACATCAAGAGGAGGGAGTTGCATATTCTAGTTACACACTTCTCTCGTAGGAAAAAAAAAGTAATATCTAACACAGAGCAATTTTCACATTCAAAATTTTAAATTACTTAATTTTGTTTTGAGTAATTAATTAACTACAACAATTGGCCAATAACAGCTGCTCCTCCAGTTTGTAAACTTAAAAAAAAAAATTAAGAAAACACATATACCGGTAACTTAATATTGTAACAGATTATGTGTAAATATTTTTAGATATCATTTATTGTATTTTTGTAGAGATTATTTATCTGTATTTTATTCATTTTAATCGTTAACCGTTATTTATTTTAAATCATTCGTTTTCTATTTCCTAACTACTAATGTTCTGTTAATTTTTAAATTCTTTTCCGTTGCTGCCGTTGAATCAGTTAATTAATTTAAGTTCGTTATGTTTTTATCCAATCATGATGTATGTTTTTAATTAATCTTCCAATCAAATTCTTCAATGTATAATCTATAAAAACCCATGTTTTCTGTTTAATAAATTAATTCAGTTCAGTTCCAGAACTTGGCTCGTTGTCTTTAGCTCCCAAAGACTCTCCCAGAAACACCAGTATAATATAACATAGAAAAGGTGGCGGGGAAGGGGTAATATAACAATATTTTCAAAGATCTGATTGATGTTTTATCCATAGAAAACCTATTAATAATTTCTTACGAAAAAAATTACAAAAAATAATGATGATAGGCTTATTTTAATTTGTTTGAAATTAACCAAATTCAAGTTAAAAAACAAATTAAACAAATTTTTAACCCTTATTTGTTAGAAAGAGAGCTATGAGAAGGAAGAAAGGGAAAAAGGAAAGTTGCAATTATTATTTTTTATATCTCCTTCCATTAAATCACTAATTATTATCAACCCATCAGGGCTATTCTAATATTGAACCAAATTATCCAAGGTAAAATATTTCCTGTTTATGTAAATGGTTTTGGCAACTAACCAAAAAAAAAAAATTGCATTTTTCTCGAACTACGATGTCCTTGTTGTGCTCATTTATTTTCAGATAAACATACGATATTTTCACAGGAGAGTTTTACGATCAAATTTTACCCACAACGATTCATCCTCATAACATTTCCTTACAACAACAAAAATATCAAAAGATGATCCTTCTTCTAGTATTATTATAATATGCAAAACTATATAGAAATACACAAGTTACATGAATAACATTAAGATCCTAGAAGAACTGAAATGCCTAGGCCTAATTTTTTAAAACGTTCCATTTTCTTTATCTTCTATTTTTTTTTTTTTTTTTTTTTTTAAAATCAAGAAAAAATTACAATTGGACAATAAATATGCCTTCGCACACTTAGCCAACATCAACGGAATCCTGAACAGCTGTTTCATCCTTTTTCAGAATCATCAGCACAATTCACCCTTAATGTTTCGCTCAGTCAGCGCGAAAGCTAAGAAGAAAGCATTCTCGATCCCAAGAATGGTCGCCGAGATAAAAAACAGTCAAATAAAAAATAATCCTGTAAAATCCACACTATTAATCCCTTGTCCTTTCACTGAAAGGCACTAAGGAATTTAATTATAAATAAAAACATCATAAATTCAATGAAAAGCAAAATTTAACCTCCATAATAATTCATAAATCAAGAAAACATCACAACTGGACAGTAAATATTGTAATATTTGTGGATTACAAGTTCTCTGTATATTATGATGTGGAATTTCTAATTTCTTTGCTAAAAGTGGATTATTTCCGCAAATTCTAGCTTTAATCGCCGAAATACAATTAACATCAAATCGAAGCACGCGAAAACTTAAAAGGGATTACAAACGACTCATTGTTAGATGCTCATTAAATTTATTATTTGCAGTCAGTGAGGTGAATTATTGCGAGTCAATCTCTTTCCTGTACAATTTCTTGTCTTCTTCATGCGCTAATTTTCCAAAAGGAATCCACACGAAAAAAATTTTCGTACACAAAAACGAAACAGTCTCTCCTAAGTAAATGTTCATACCAAGTTTAAAGAAGATCTGTTCAGTAATTCAAAACGCGTTACAGATTCCCAGATATATGCAAGTGGTTTCACAATAAGCTTAACTTACCACAGAAAAAGTTGCATGAAAGGCATAAATAACTTCGGATTTTTACATAAAAGCCATTTTCAAGAAAACTAAGGCGGATATGAAGTAAATAGGATGAAACAGAAAAATAATAAAAATAATAACACAATAAAAAAAAATTAAGTAGAAGAAAATCGTAACTTTTATATATACAGAGTGATTCAAAATTCCCTGTACAAACTTTAAAGGTAAGTCAGGAATACAAAAAAAAAAAACCCCACCCTATTCATAGTGAAACGTATGTTCGCAAACGCCACCCGAATGTGCTAGAAGGCGCTATTTGGCAGCACATTAGTTGGGCAGTGGAACCATTGACATTTGAGATGTTGACTTTGCACTTTGCTATGCTTTAAAATAAATGGACAATTTTTAGTACTAGAAAACCGAGGACATCAATAGCAAAGATAATCACATCTAAAAGTAATATACTTAGCTACATGCATTCCTTAAAAAAATATCTTAGTGCCTAGTTAGGCTTATAAATTCTCTATGTTGCTGTCATAAGTCGTTTAGAATTACTAACTTGTTTTCTAACATTGTAAAACATTATATAATTTGAGTAATGAATAATAGAAAAATAATAAAAATGATACACATACTCTAGAAAAGGAATGACATACTAAAACTTTATAAAATATATATACATTACATAATAGAACAATTTCGCAGTGGATTGCTCAGGACTTAGTCAGCTAAGTTACAAGTGACAAGGAAAGGGTCTTATATACATAAATTTTGATAAGATTAGGAGACAGCCAAAAGGGGTTCCATCATCGGAGAGTTTTTGAGTCGTCCTGATTTCCTTGTCGCTTAAAACTTAGCTGACGAAGTCCTGAGCAATCCACTGCGACGAAACTGTTCTGTTTTGTAGTGTATACTTTATATATTTTAGAAAGTTTTAATATGCGATTTCTTTCCTAAAGTATGTGTATCGTTTTTATTATTCATTACTCAAATTAGATATATTTTCATACACGTTAAACCTCTTAATATATTTCAAAGCATGATCTGAAAACATCAGAAACTTCCCAAAACATCAACAGGGAAGTACCACAAGAAATTCACAACTGAAATATTTATTTCTAACATCACACCAAATTTAAATGTAAAAACTACATTTAATATGAAAAAGCAAATTTTCGAAAAGATTACACGTCTTTTCTTTCTCAAGCCTTAAATAACAATAAGTTGAAGAACAATACTCCAAATTACATTAAACTCCTCGAGAAAATATTAACAATATTTGAAACCAATACCATATGAAATATTTATTTACCTAATATTTATAAAAAAAAAAGATTCTTATTTTCTGGAAAAAAATAATATTTTTCCAGATTTAAATAAAATTTCTCCTTTCAAGAGTTTTGATGTATTATATGACATATGCAGAAATATTAATGGACTAAAGCCTGGTAATAAATAGCGAAAAACAAATGTTGTATGTATATGGATTCGAGCCATGAAAATCTTGTCAAATCTTGAAGAAAAGTGAATGCGGTCATGAAGACGAAATAATGGCTCAACAAATCCTGCAGAAGCTAAGTGATACAACGATGACGCCACTCAAAAGGAAAACAGACGTACACCACCATGAAATGGACAACTTGTTCCCCGTTAATTTATCCTTGTGTTGTGACTTGTGGTCCGATGTCGCCTTTCGAAGCTGATACCTGTCACTTGCAAACAACAGATCGCATGATGAAATCCAAAACCAAAACTGAATCAATCAGGCAACAACATCAACATCGCACCACGAAATTGGAAGAAAAAGTTCTAAATACAAACAGACTCGAATAAAGAATTGCGAATTTTCTTGTTGTGTATCAGAAGGTCGTAATTCAGACAAAAATATCCTCAAATTGGAAGAAAAAGTTCTAAATACAAACAGACTCAAATAAAG
>JAFIDM010000007.1:9209008-9230642 GCA_023159025.1 Thereuonema tuberculata | reverse complement strand
CTCAAATTGGAAGAAAAAGTTCTAAATACAAACAGACTCAAATAAAGTATCGCAAATTTTCTTATTGTGTATGAGAAGGTCGTAATCCAGACAAAAATATCCTCAAATTCACTGAAAGATAATAATAATCATCAATGAACGATTTGTTTTTATCTTAACATATTAAAATTAATTATGCGTAATTTTAGTGAACACAAATACTTTCAAAATAAAATGCTAAAATTGAATTTATATTTAATTTAAATATAATATATTATAATTAAATTTTATATATTTAATTTAATTTAAAAAATAGCTTATCAGTTATTAAATTTTAAAGTTATTTACAACCCACTTCAATGTTTTGGTTGCTATTCATTTTAATTAATATTTTATATTGCATTTATTATCATAATAATAAATATTGTAGGTCAGTATCTATTTTTTTTTTTTTACTCTGCCTGACAATAAGAAAGCATACGTCATTGTTAGCCAATTACAAATAGTTTTCATTTTACATCAGAATGCAGAACAACACTAACAAGTAAGTATATTCTTAGCAGATTTTTTCCTAGAAATATTCAAATTTAAAATGTCATCACTATGGATTTATATAACAACGACTATATCTTTAATAGTGGATATAATAAGCTGCTTTATTATCTTAATAATAAGTAAACAAAAAAAATTGTTCATAAAAAAAAAAACAACAGTCAATTGTGAATAACGCTCTCACAATTATTCAGTGATCATTTAAAAATTAATAATTAAAGTTGAGTTAATAACTTTAAAGTCAACGGCGATCAAACAATTCAACAATTAAAAAACAAATTTTTTTGAGTTCAATCTTTTAACAATTAAACAGTGAACATTGCCTATAAGTCATTCAACAATTAAATAATTCATATCTAAAAAATCTACAATAATTAATCAAATAATATACAGCAAACCAGCTAGTGCTGAACGAGCCCTTCAACAATTAAATAATCAACACTGAATAATTCTTTCAATAATAATTAGCAATTAATAAAGCTTCAACAATTAAACAAGCAATATTCAACAAACCATTCTAATAATCAATGCTGAACAATCCATTTCACAAATAATAATCAACATTGAATAATTCCATCAACAATAATTAACAAAGCTTCAACAATTAAACAAGCAACATTTAACAAACCATCTCATCTAATAATCAATGTTGAATCAACACTGAAAATCAACTGCTCTTAAACAATTAAATAATCAGCCACTAAACAGTTGATGTTGAATAATAACGTCAATGAGTTGAATCTAACGATACACCTGCATTATTTTAAATTTGCAAGAATAATTTAATATTTTTTTCCAATAATTAAATAAATAATTTTCTAGTAATTATAAAAAAAAATATGCTAATGAAAAAATATTTATTGTTATTATTATTTCATCAGAAGTCATTAAGAATCAAATGAGACATAAAATAAAATAAATGAATACATAAACAATAATAAAAAAGTCAATAAAGACGTATATAAACAGATATAGTTTTAATTATCAACTGATAAATAATTATATAAAATTTTATAAACTATTTAATACAGTTGTCTCGGCCACAGACAGTTGAAATGGGATTAACTCAATCGATTTCGTGGAAATTTTACGAAGCAACTCCTAGCAACTAATTATTTTCATTTAATAGTTCTCGAAAGTTTAACTAAAGGTGAAAGATCATGAAAACACGGACAATTAAATTCTTCCTAGAAAATAAAATGAATAAATTTATGTTTCGTTTGTATTCATATCGTCCACATATTCTGAAGTTGGTATTATCACAGATATATCAATGGTCTCATGAAATGAAACTATTTTGAAAATAACTTACCACATTTAAATTTAATCTTATAAATCAAACATTCATCTCTGTATCCTAATTTTAAATAAGGGGGAAAAGCTTAGAAATAAATTCTATTTTTATTAATGCTGTTTCAATGAATTTATTTATTTATTTATTTATTTATTTATTTATTTATTTATTTATTTATTTATTCGCATCAGATAGCAAGTGGTCGTAGGATGGCCTGAATGCATCAAATTTTGAAGAAAACAAGATATAATCGGCGTGCCAGAATTGATTGAGTATAAAAAAAGTGTTAAAAAAATTTAATTCATGGCTATCTAACTAAAGTTAATGTGTCCCAAATACAGACCTAAGCAGGCCTTTGGGGTCGCGGGAGGTAAGATTCCCGCATTCCATGACCAACAGGACTAAGTTGAGGTCGGGTGGTCAGCCCGACGCCCGCCCGCCTTTAACTCTTGGGAGAGAAACCCAGTACCGATTCTACATAGGGCTGGGAAGACCCTAGGATCCGTTTGGAGGAGAATGGAGCGTGGGAAAATCTATACTATGAGGGTATAGAAATGTGATAGTGGATTTCGAATTTAAGTCATTCTCAAATTGGAAAATCAAATAATAATCGGGCGCACATCGTTCGAAATCTAATCTTTTGATGTTTTAATTTAATGGGAAATATAACCATTTTAATTAGCATCTTATTTTTAATTGAAAACGACGAAAAATTTCAATTACGATCAAATCCATGATTTGTGCTTTAATAATCCGAAATTTAATATCGAGCTGGTTTTCGTTCAAGAAAACTTGTCAAAATAAATTTGGAACCGAAATAAGCCTGTCTACATAAAGGGACTGTATTCAACATAAATAAGATATAAAAAAAGAACAATAAAAACAAAAAGGCGATTTCGTGGAAAAAAAATCCGATCCGCCGAGCTGGCATCTCGACTACTTTACTACAGCTGACCACTGTACTACGTTCGAAGACTTAAATGTGGAGAAAATACCTCTAATAATTAAATATTCTATTCTAAGTTTTACTTCTAAATGAAATTCTCAAGTAACTGTTTCGTTCTTATTTGGGACCTTCAGCTGGGAATACCTAATTTAGCGGCTGAAAGATTCAAAAATGGATTTAAGCATCTCCTAAGCACAAAAAAAAAATTATTACATCTAGATACTTTATTTATTACTTATTTTCTTAATATAAAAACAACAGGAATCTTTCTTATAAACCTCTGAACCTTGGACGAAGACTTCACTTTTGGCTTATCTTGATCGCAGACGGAAAGGAAGGTTTCTGGTGTTAGCTCCTCCTCTATTGGTCAGATTTGTATGAAAATCAGTAGAGATTTTCCTTGTAAAATCGTACGCTTATTTACAAAATTTCAGCATGGTCGGATGGGTTATTTCTGAGTTGCAGGGATTTTACGTTTTATTGAAAAAGTACTTTGACAGTCTCTTGCCTCAAGCTCCTTACCTACTGATCAGATAGGTATCAAATTCGGTAGAGATCTTCCCTATCACAACCCCCAAGTAACTCTAAAATTTCAGCTTTCTAGGATGCATAGTTTTTGAGTAATCTTGAACTTTATATTAAAGTTAGATCAAACCTATCATTCCGCAGTATCACGCGGGTATAAAACAAAGAACGGGAAAAAAAAATCAAATCGAAGGAGGTCAACGAATTACGTCTTAGATAAAAGCTGTTAATTCAGTTTATCTTATTTAAGAGTCTTATTTCTATCGCTTTTAACATTGTTGATTTAAAAAACATAATAATAATAATAATAATAATAATAATAATAAATTTTAGCCATTAACCAGATATCTCTAAAACAACCTGTATCTGTGTATCTGTGTAAATGTGTATCTGTTCCTTTTAATAACTTTTGAACAGCTAAATGAGTCTTCTTAAAATTTGATTCGCATGTTTATAATCGAACTTTTGCATTCGAATATTTTTCTGTTGGGCCCATGCCGAGAATGTAGCGTGACAAAACATGACAAAAATGCCCAAAGATAAGCATTTAAAAAAAGTAAACATTGGATTATCTTAATCCTTTATCTAATCTACTAATTCCACGTAATGTAATATCTACTCTTACAGTAGATATTTTTTTTATTATTATTTTCTTAAAAAAAAAAAAAAAATGAATGAAATTAGCTTTACTTACAATATTTTAAATTCATTTAATTTTAAGCATAATAAAATGTGAATTTAAAATATTGTAAGAGAGAAATGTTCGTAAAGCCCAGCACAGAATACAGAAAAAACGCCTTTTTCTGATTCAATTATGGGGAGGATTAGGGAACAGCTGTTTCACCCTTCGACGGGATCATCAGCCCTAACCCGCCTCTCTCGATAAAAGAATCAGAAAAGGCGCAAACCTATGAGAAGGTCACCGGCCAACCTGGTGTTCATTATATTTTGTTCATTATAGCCATGAGTTCTTTGTGTTTTTGTATTTTATTTTCTCTAGCCTGCTAGTTGTAGGCAACATTTTTGATAATGCCTCTCGGCGTTTCAAAAATTTTCTTTCTTGCCTTTTTGCCTTTGGGGGGTCACTGCCAGGTTGGTCGGTGACCTTCTCATAGGTTTGCGCCTTTTCTGATTCTTTTATCGAGGGAGGCGGGTTAGGGCTGATGATCCCGTTGAAGGGTGAAACAGCTGTTCCCTAGTCCTCCTCATAATTGAATCAGAAAAAGGCATTTATTCTGTATTGTGTGCTGGGCTTTACGAACATTTCTCTTAACATTGTCAGCACGTTAAATTTTTTATTTTGTTTTTTATTTAAAATATTGTAAAGCCGATTTCTTTCATATTTTTTTTTAAGAAAATAAAGTTTTTTGTATCGCTTGAGCAGGGGTATTATAATTTTAAAAATATAGTCACGATTAAAACGGCAAGGTTTAAGGAAAGTATGCTTTCTGTTCTTCGAGGGACTTCTCATTCTTAATAGAAGCATCAACAGATGTTGGCATTCAGAAAAGATAAAGTGCACTACGGCGCATCTCTCTTCTTTCTTTTTTTAAATCGATTTAATTCTGTGTACTCTTTTCCCTACAGCGTTTGTTTTTTCAGCTCTCATCAGCTGCAGTTAGCCATTGGTCCAGAGACAGATAAACGGAAGTGCACTTTTGAAATTCAAAAACCTTACTTATTTTTCAACAGAATTACCATCTGAATGGTTGGCAACCTGCCATTTAACAAATAATAATTTTAATTCAACTCCAAAAAAAGAAAAGTAAATAAAAACGACACTTCAGATCTTTTTCAACCATTCTAACCGAGCAGGGAACACATTAACAGTTTACAATTTTATTACAAGATAAAAACACACAAAGACAAAACATTTTAAAGCCGGACATTGCAATTTTTAGGAGATTTATACAAGAGGCATTTTTAAATAGTTCTTTTTTGAAGGGGGGGGGGGCTAGAAGGAGGACTTTTTCTAATTGCATTTTTTTTAGTGCGTGTATGTGTGTGTGTGTGTATGTTGTTTGCTCGTGGTTGCCCGGCATCGAGGTTGTGACTCTGTGCATTGCAATTATATTGTTAACGCTCGAACTGGGGCTCCGACTGTTGTTTACGCGAACGCTGAACGACGGTAAACAAGTAAAAATAGCCGGGAATGCTACGCAGACCTGTTTACCAAAATCCCATCACTTTTTACCTTCGCCCCCAACCAAAGATTCGACACTCCCTTTTTTTTTTTTTTTTTTTTCTCACTTCGAAATGATGCCCAACTTATGGGATACTTTCTCTTTTTTTTGTTTATATGTATACAGATATATTTTTTTTTTTGGCGGGAATTTTTTATTTTTTATTTTTTAATTTAAAGACTACAATATCTCATTATCTGATACGATGTCCGACCCTCACAAAATATGTATTGAATTTGAAATTCCAAATAGCCTCTTCCCTTACTGTATACATAAATAAATAAATAAATAAATAAATAAATAAATAAATAAATAAATAATTGAGAGGGGACAAGCCAAGGTCGCATAAATGCAGCAGGAAGGCAACAGTCTGTGTCTAGAACAGAGATGCATTAGGTGTTTTTGTTTATCTGTTTGCTGTCTTTGAAGGACAACTGTTTCTTGTAAACAAAGTAACCTAAATTCGAAATTGCACTTTCTTGAGAAATAATATGTAAGATATAATACTGCGCTTCGATTTCAAAACTAGAGGGTACTTGATTTTTTTTTTTAAGTATACAATTTTACTGATTAATTAATTTCAATCCAATTCTTGACAATAATCATATACTGAAAAATAAATATTTTTTCAGATTATTGATGGGCTGTAATTGGTATTAATAATTGGATAATCCAATAGAATATATCATTATTTAAAAATCGGGAAATTAATAGAATGAAAGAAAATGACTGAACTGAATGTGCTGTTTCAATCTGCTTAGATCGCTTCAACTAGGGGTACCCATTGCTTCTTGCTCTGATACCGAAAGTATGGAGACTGAATGAATCAGTGATCAACAAAAATGACTCCCGTAAATAGGTAAAAGAAAGTCCGTATAATAATAATATACAAGTTCAATAATCATTTTTTTTACGGAGCATTCAGAAAAATGGCCGTGGTTTTTGATGAAGTTTTGATTCATCCCCCCTCCCCCTCCCCCACACTCACACACACACACACACACACACACACACACAGTCCTCCAATTGTAATAAAAAGTCATCATCCGAATATTATTTTTTTGAAAATTAGATCAATTATTGGATAGCCGCATCCTGTTTCTAGTTTGAGCGGACTTTGAGACGCGTCCCCATTTAAAAACGTGCGAACTCGCCTACTGTCGACGACTTGTCCAAACATTTATAAGTACAAAATAACTAGACCCATTTTCATGAAATTTAGTATTTGGCGAGATGGAATCAATTTACTGATCAAACTTGGACGAACTTTTCATTAAGTTTAATTTTTCCTTTTCAGAGTTACGACTTTCAAGTAGAAACGTATCTGCAACTAAGAGGCCACTTTAAGACAACGAAAAGCGCACGCGCCTAAGAAAATGTTACGGTTTGCAGTGCATGTTCTTCTCGTAGGATTCATTAAAAAAAAAAAAAAATTACTAAATACTACAAAAATAAAATGTTTTTCTTTCTTTTTTTTTTAGCTTCCAAAAAAAATAGACGAATCGAAGGTTTAATAATATTAAATATAATATCTGAATACTTTTGTTAAGTATTTTTAATAAAATTTCAACGAAAAGTTTAAAAAACATTAAACCCTATAATTTGACTTCAAAATATGACAAAATTAAAAGAATTTACTTAAAAAATGAGCTACACTCAGAGGTAATTACAAATAATAAAACTGGAATATAAATAACAAATAGGACTTACATAAAAAAATTGTTCACAAGAAGGTGATAGAAAGTACATTTAAATTATACTATTTGGAAAGTAATTTCATTCAATTAATTAAAACCAAAACACAAGTTTATGATAAAAAGGTTGAATGACATTAACTCATACAACACCACGACTGGTTTCGGCTCTTGTTCGAGGCATTGACAAGTGTATTTCATTTCTTACTGTATTTTAACAACAAGAATTCCGAAGGAACTTAAAATGAAGGTAGGCTTTCAGGAAAATAGGCTTATTATTTCGAACTTCTTTTTTAATTATATTGATATTATTTCTTAAAATTTCTTATTTTGTTTTTCTTTTTTTTGTGTCGTGACAAAAGTCTGTATTTATATTCCAATTCTAATATCTACAAACAGTAAATATTTTTCATTTTCTGAAAAAAAATTAATTAAATCCGCATTGTTTACTGATTAATTTAATCGCATACCATGCGCAATGGATCACCTAAAAGGATTTAATATTCACTCGTTACGATAATGAGAAATTAACAGAAATAGGATTGAAATCTATTGTTAAGACTCCAATGTTTTGCTATGGGATGTTTTGTCTCCTTCCCGCGTTAATTTCTCCACAATGTCCCATTTGCAAAAGATTTTAGATATTCTAATAGTTAGACCGTCCTCGAATATACAGACCAAGTTCCAGGAAGATCCATTTCAGCGGTTTTAAATTATTAAAGAAGATACATAAACACACGAGCACACAGACTGATTTTACGATTCTGAATTTTCTGTAAGAAATACATTAAAAATTGAGTTTAAAAAGAAAAAGGCCTATAAAAAAGAATAAAAAAACTGTGTCCGGGGAGCTGTGATGGTATAATTTAAATATACGTAGTAATTAAAAAATAACTTCTTATAGTATTTAAGGCTAAAGTGCACAATACGGTACCACCAATAGGAGGTTTCGTAAGGATACATCGACTATAATCCGCGCAGGGATACATGATGGTGCATACTGTTATCTCAAGATCACAGTTAGCCAGATGATGGTTAGTTTTTCTAGTAAAAGATCGTGTAAAACCATTTTGAAATAAACTTACCAGCAAACCTCATTCCACTTTTCACGAGTTAATTGAAAAACTTCAAAATTCATATCTTAAAAGTAGTGCCAAGGCAGACATCTTGTCAAAACTCGGAAACTAGGACAACATCCCTTGGTACCGTAATCTGCATTTTAACAGTACTTAAAAAAAAAAAAAAATATTCAATATTTTAAATTCGCCAAAAAAAAAAAAAAAAAAAAAAAAAAGACAGTATTTCCATATCCATTCCCGAATCACAATTAATAAAACTTATTCTCTTATATGACGTCATTTACGGATGCCCCCTTCAAAACTGAAATACCTGAAGAGGAGGAGTCCCTCCTACTCACCCTCCCGTTTACCTGGATTCCCTAAAAAAAACACACAAACACGTACATACATAGCTAATGTGGGAAACGATTCCCTAATCGACTTACTGAGTTAAAATAACTGGTTTATAAACACACAAAAAAAACCACTAACTCCTCAAACTAAAAATCACAGTTACCCAAAAGAAACTTCTTTATTTGTAATAGAACCCAAGAAACAAAAGCGAGGCAAAGAAAAGTCGTCAGGTAATTTTTAATGAAAGATAAATATGCTTTTGTGTTTTGTGATCCTGGAGGCCAGGATAACCAAAGTAAACAATTAAAATGAAAACAAAGAATTTGATGAAAAAAAATAGAGAATTGAAAAAGTAAGTCTAAAACTCGCCGGCAGCTGGAAAATTACAAAAAAAGAAAAAAAAAGAAAGAAAAAAAAGCGCTTTTAGAACTGAAATTAATGTTTACTTCTGTAAATAAAAAAACATTTTAGAAAATTATTTTCCAAGATGATTACATCCATGATGCAATTACAAAAGAACGAGCTTTTTTATTATTATTTTCTTTATTGTTGTCGTAACAATAAGCACGAGGCATCTAAATATTTAATACGGCACGCGGAAACGTAATTATTTTATTATTTATTTACTGTTGCCTCTATCTAGTTAAGAGAATTTATACGATATTGTCGTTAAATACTTCGTGGAACTATCGCTTAATAACAGTTTGTGAAGTACTAGCATGTAAACCGTCAATAATTAAGACAAAAAAAATACGTCGTCACAGTTTAGGCGAAAGGACTACATTGAGGGAATGTTATTTAGAAATCATATTTTTTTTTTGCACATTTGTAATCCGTACGTCCATTTCGGTCCGTTCGGCTGCTGATCGAGGAGCCTTTCCTTCTGACCTACCTACTCTTGAAATAGAATAAAATTTAAATATTAAAAAAAAAAAAGGTTTAGCCTTTTAAGTAATTGGACGCGCCAACATAAATAACAGAGATGTTTCTTATTCTTCAGTTTGCTTCAACAATGAGGACTCCTCGTTACGAAATTAAGATGACGTCATTAAGTTATTAGTTCAACAATGTGGACTCAAACAGGTTTCAAACAGATTATGTAAGTTTTAGTTAGTAAGACGGACGAAGTTAACATAAACTATGCTATTAATAAAAAAAATCAATTTTCATCAATTACAAACACATAAATAGCATAAGTTTCTATTTGATGTGCTTGTAATTGATGAAAATTGATTTTTATTTTTTATTGATAGTTCGTCAATGAGAATTAATTACAAAAGTTTTATTTTAGTTTTTTAAGTCTTGAGATGTGTGTGTCTCATTTTCTGCACAGAAGCAGTACAGCTAGAGTTAACATTAGGTATTATTGGAAAAAAAAACGAAAAAAAAAACTATATATATTTAAGAATGTGATATTATTAACGATACCTTCATACTTTTTATTGTTGGTCATAATTAATTCAACAATCTAATCTAATTTTATTCGGTAACTGACTAATAAACTATATTGTATAATGGAAGAGGGAGTTTTAATAGCATACCTCCTCATCCTGCACTGCAGGCCAACGGGTCTGACATGTTTAGTTACTAATAAGTACGAGTTCATCGTGTGAAATCTCAACAAGTTGAATAAGGTAACGCTGATACGAAGTGAGGAAATGTAGAACTGGACAAATGACGATCTACGCAGAACATCAATTAAGTTTTTTAAAAAAAGTCCGTTAGGCAAAAAAATGCTTGATTTTGATGTACAGTTATCAAACAAAATTGTATGTAAAATAGTAATTTACAATACTAATAATAATAATAATAATAATGATAATAATAATAATAAAAGTAAAATAAAATAAAGTAAAATAGTACAGAAAAAAGCTAAATAGTACAAAGTTTTCAGTAAGTAGATGAAAAAATGGACCGCTTTTAACTGAACTTGCATTTTTTGAGAAATTTTTTTTTTAAATTTACATAAAATTCATTAAATTCAACTAATTGGATTCGATTAGTTTCGTAGAGATAGACAAACAGAAACAATGAAAATAAGGGATGTTTATTGAGAATAAAACATGTGAAAATATTTTTAGTGCGGTCGAATGAAACACTAAAATTTGCAGATCTGCGATCAAATTTTTTTATCGATTCAATAATAAACAAAACAAAAAAAAATAAATACATTTCCATTCATTCGAAATCAAAACATCACAGAACAACTTATTATTAGATGTAACATTTAGAAATTTTAATGTTACAAACAGTTAATTAAACAGCTTGTAATAATTATAAATAAATGTGATCTATTGCTTCTTAAGTGACAGCTGTTTCACACCAGTTAGCGATCATCACAGCGAAGGAATCACAAAAAGCGCTGACAGGTGTCTATTATCAAAATCAATATGATAGGCCTAAGTGTTAATTTTTTACATATTTATTCACGAACCATGTAATTCAATTTCAAAATGCAAATGACTTCGTTAGATTTTGATTTAGCATTTTTATGTTTAATTTTTAATTGTGTTTAAAATTTTATTAAATTTCGTAAGTTTTCATTATTTTTTAATCACCAATTTAATTGGATTTATACTCAATCTAAAATGAATTAGAAACGATAAAATGAATTTTTATATTCGAATTTTAAATAAATTTGAATAATTGCTTCAAATAATAAATTGAATATTTGATTTTAAAGTAATTGAATATTTTTGACAGTAATATTTATAAAGTTATCATCAACTTATTAAGTTAATAAGGTTTCCAGAGATTTAATTTCTTAAAAGTAATGTTAAAAAGGCTAAGTTGCTTCCGTTAATATAGGAAATAAAATAAAACCCTTTCCTAATTTTACTTTGGATTTATTTAAACATCGTATCATGTATAAATAAATCGGATATCCGTAATCGTAACTGCCTGAACTCCAGTTCCTTACAATCCGTTAGATTGGATATTTCAATAGATAATGGCGGGAAATGAAAATGTGTATAACATTAACCTCAAACAAGAAAGAATTCATTGAAAAAGTGACCGCAGTTACAACCAATTGGATGAATTATGTTAATCAGTCCTTATTCCGTCTAGGAGGGTATTCGAACTTTCATCTTGGAGCTCTAAACCTTCGATTGAGAACACTGGTATAACAACACTGGTACAAACAAGCATTTTCAAAGAAAAAAAAAATTATAAACATATATCCAAGTAGGTGTTGCTGTACTTACTTCGCGTATCCAGCAACGCGTATATAGGTTATTGCTGTAGGTCTGTTTACTTAAAGTGAAGTATTTAAGAAGGGCTGAGTGAGAGGCTCACGAAGCCTGACCATTTACGCTGAACTGATGGTATCTAGCATCTAATCGATTTTCAAATAGCAATGAGGGAAGGATGTCTGGAATGGAGATAAAATAGGCGAATAAATAAATAAATAAACAACAGGAATATATAAATAATCAATGAAAGCGGGGCTGGTGTCAGTGACCGCCTTCTAGTGGTTCCTATAAATGTCACTTCCAGGAAATGCTGGGTAAACAATCACACAATAAAAGCAGGTAAAGATAAGGGGACAAAAATTCTTAAAACTTCGCACACGTATCAAAGAAAAGATATTATTTTTCAAACGTGTAAAAATGCGTATACCGGCGCGTCGTATCAATGCAGCAAAGCGGATATGTAGAGACTGTGCCTCTAGAAACGATTTCTTGTTTAGTTATATTTTGAATGAACTGAAGGCAAGGGTCACTGAAGCGTCGTATGAAGCTAACATACGCTACTCAGGCTCCTTGCTTGCACTTTAGATAAAAGCGAAGAGATGATGTTTTATTTGAGCTCAATAAAAATATACTTTTTTGTTTAGTGCATCTAATAAATTAATTGGAGATCGGACGCTAAGCGAGCTCGTGAATTCATATCTTCGCATTACTTTTTATTATTATTATTTTTTTTTTTTTACTTAATGGAGGTCGTTAAAGTTGAAGTGTCCTTGGGGTTGGAGGTGACGGGATTTTTTCACGCTCCATTCTCCTCCAAACGGGTCCTAGGCCTACCCAGCCCTCTGTTGAATGGGTTCCGGCGCCAGGCTGACCACCCGACCTCAACTTAGTCCCGTTCGTCACGAAACGCCGTGAGCCTTACCTCCCGTGGCCCCACGGACCACAAAGGCCTGTAGGGGGACACTAATTTAATACTAGCGCCGTAAACGAAGATTTGTCTTCTATGGGCACGGTCTTCCCAGACAAAAGACTTGACTGCCTTAGTCTAAAAGTCCTCTGCTGTTATCTATCAAGTTTCATCGAAATCGGCTCAATGAAAGTCGATGAATTATCGTAGCTTGTGTATAAATAGATACAAGGCAAGGCGCAGTAGGCTTAATAGAATCTCGTGGAATAACTAAGTCCGTCTCAAAATACTTGTCATCTATAGAAAGTATAATAAAGATTGCAGACGAATTACTTTAATAACTTCAAATATATCCCTCCGCCTCCTAACTTATAATGATCTAACATTTCGTAATTTATAATTGGCGAAAAACAAAGAAATCGTTTGGCATTCAATGATTTTAAAATTAAAACACAAACAAAGCAGCTACGATGCTATTAATCACCGTGATTGCTCTGTTACAAGATCTGAATTGGGACTTCTTTATTGGCGGCATCATACGAAGTAGCAAACTGCTGCAAGTTCTTTGCGGAACGAACTATAGTGTAAGTTGCTAGTAACGTAAGTTATTATTAAAAAAAAAATTAAGACAAGATGTTAAGAACAGCTAATGTAGATGTATAAGAAGCACAAGTTCCCGTCGTAAAGCCAAACTTCAAAACAAAGTTATAATTATGTCTAGGCCTATCCTTCCACGCGAATAAGCGTGACTTCCTGTATATTTAGTTTTCAACGTTCTTTTTGATATTAAGAATAGTTTCAGCGAAGGTGCTTATGTGACACGTGTTTTTATCGTTAATACGTAATTTTGGTGAGGAAAAAAATAAGGTCCTGTAAAGCAGAATTACGTAACCAATCTGCGCATGCGCAGTGAGTTTCAATAAAGAAATCATTAACCTTGAACGTCCTACAATAATATTCATAATCGACAAGTAACAGAACATTATCTAGTAAAAGAAGAATCGGAAATTCAAGTACCCTAATAACATCTGAACCGCTGTGTGGATCTTCTCGAAACCTGACATGGATATTTCAGGACAAAAGACAACATAACCTTAGTATTTGAAAATTTCACTGGAAAGGTACTAGAAGATGAAAGATTTCTAGAACAGTGTAGAACAATGGTGTAATAGCAATGTATCAGGCCTTTAATAATTCACTAATTTTGCCCAGTGCTTTGATATATAAAATTAAAATTAATTTTAAAATTAATTGAATATACGCGATGTCCCATAAATATATATAAATTTATAAGACATGAGAAATCGTACACAGCACATGTCCTTCAGTTCTTTAGGCTTCTATTTCGTTGACTCAATTCATACTAATCGATTGTGTAAATCCACACTATTAAAATTTCAGATATCTAAGATAATTAGTGACTGATTATTCACAAAGGTATTTTTTTTCCCCCAAAGCTTGAATGAAATTCGTATCAATCCAGTAAGAAACTTTATTGCCCTACATTTATCTGCAAAATTGCAGCTTTCAAGGATAAGTAGTTTCAGCTGCCGTGACGTAGGCCTATGTTTAATTTAAAATTGCAACGTTTTCTTCATTATAATGTTTTGCTGAACGATTAACATTAAAAGAGTTAATCAAACCTACAGTATTTTTAATTTTTACAATTAAGAAAACGTGATTAATAATTAAATTACATAATATCGCAGGATCAATTTTTAATTCTTTACGCATACAAACGATAAGCTATTTCTGTCCGCTTTTATTTATTTATTTTAAATAATTAGTTATTTAATTCGTAAAAAGGATTTACCCCCTTCACACACTTCTAAGTCAACGACTAAATAATAAATAGCAAATTTATAAAAATTTAAAACAACAGAACCTAATACAGAAAAAAAAAATACTACTTATTAATTTTTTAACTTTACAATTACGAAAAAAAAAATTATATGACCTAAATATTTTTATAACGTACAAAAAAAAAAAATTCAGCAGAAAAAAAAGAATCTTGCTTTATGTTTATTGGAACGGGTGTATATTTCGCTGTGGAACCGGTCCCTTTCTTCCATTTCCTTTCTGAGAAATCACCTACACAAAATTGAATGATTATTTAAAATAGGTTCCAGTCATTTAACAGCAAAGCGGATGACTTTCAGATAGAATTACGCCGAAATATAATGCGTTGACATTATAGCTTTCTAGAAGTTTCTGAAAATTAAATAAACTATAAAAAGGCAAGAAATTTTACAAATAAATTTTATTTGTTTATTTTGTAAATTTTTGAGGATTATAATTCGAACTGTTAATTAAAACAAGTGAATATAATTTTGTGCTAAAGCGTAAATTTAAGGACAACCCATAATAATAAAATAAAAATTAAAATAATAATAAAAAAGGAAGTACATTAACGTAAGAAAAATTAAAAAAAGTGAGGGAAAAAATTAAAAAAACGTTACGAAAATAAGAAAAAGAAAAACCCCTTGCGGAAGTTGAGAAAAAAAGATTAAGAAAAAAAAAACCAGTAGAAATACGGATTCGAACCGACAACCTCTAGCATGCGAGTCGGAAACCTTACTAATCAAGCTACAGCTATAGAGTCCTCACGCTGAAAGATGAAACTCCCAGAATGCAAAGCAGATTATAGATTGTCCTTTCCTGGACGTTCGCAAACACTGAAATAGAAGAGAAGCGACCTCTTCTATTTCAATATTAGCAAACGGCCAGGAAAGGACAATCTATAATCTGCTTTGCATTCTGGGAGTTTCATCTTTCAGCGTGAGGACTTTAGTTATTGGTAAACTGAAATGAGATGGTTGAATTTCTAACATTTAAGCTAATAGCGGAAATCCAATGAAAACAATGTCAAATATCTCGAACATGGTGGTTAGCCACTGAAAATACCTTATTCCTAAGTTGTTTGGGCCTCTGAACACGATGGTGAAGTCCGTTTGGCCATCCGACCTTCCGTTCGGGAGTTGTTAGAGGAGGACAGACACGGACAGCACAAACGCAATAGCTGTATTGCAGCGATGTGGGTCGCTGTCACAATAGCTCCCAAAGGAGTCGCTAATTATTAATCAGAACTTATTCCACATCATCGGCGTATAAAGGTGGAAAGAGATTGAGGAATTCTTTTCCTCACCCTTAATAAGAAAACCTAGGTTATTTATTATTAAAAATCAAAATTATTAAAATAGGTTTAATATTAAAATTGATTTAAATGCTTTACTTGGTTAGTCTTATAAGATTAAAAAAAAAAAACTCACATAATTGCAAAGCGTTATTTTTAGCAAATTCCGCAGAGTGGAAGTTCATCAGATGTTGCGCGCGGATTTGTGTCCACACCTTTAATAACTTCTGAACCGCTGCACGGATCTTCTCAAAACTTAGTATGCAAATTCGAGAACTAAGGACGAACAAGCTTTTAAATTTGAAATCTGTTCAAAGTTGGTCCTTGTCGAAAAATTAGCACGAGAAAGTGACAAAAATTCCCAAAGAAAAACATTGGAGTCTAAACAAAGGATTTCTATCTTATTTCTGTTAATATCTCGTCATCTGAAATAATGAATATTAAATCCTTAATTCATTGCGCGTGGTTTGATAAGAGTAAATTAATCCGGTTTAGAAAAATGATGCAAATTTGATTCTTCTTTTTTTTCCCTCCAGAAAATGGAAAATTTATATTTTTATATATATATATATATATATATCTAACCCTCGAAGAACACGAGTTTCGAAGAACACTGATACCTTCCCCCGAATTACACGGTTTCAAACTACACGATTTTCGAGTAATTCTTTTGAAAAAGAATAAAATACATATTATTTGATATAAAATTACAGTACTTAAAAATTTAGAGTAATATTCTCATCAATTACGTGAGCGATTAATGAAGTTTTAACCTTTTTAATACTTTTAGTGTTTTAGAATTATATTTTTCCCAATTAATTTGACTGAATAATTTATATTTTATATAGTTTTCCAATCTTAAACCAAAATTATTATTCAATTTATTGATTGGAAAGATTTTCAACCAATTGTATCTAGTTATTTTTTCATTATTTTGATTATTTTTTATTTTCACGTTTTTTAAACTGAATCCCGTTTTTGTAGTCTCGAACAACACGGTTTCAAAGAACACGGAGCCAATTAATCGTGTTCTTCAGGGTTAGGTGTATATATATATATTTTATATAAATTTATATTTTGTATATATAATAGATCAATTATAATTACATTGGAATACAAATCTAGGGTTTCGTTTTAAGATATCAACTTCAAAAATAAATAAAGAAATAAATAAGGGAAAAAAAAAAAAAAAAGAAATAATATTTTAAGGAACTTAGGCTTAAGTTCTTGTTTGTTTTTTGTTTTATTTTATTGTTATGATTTCAGTATAAACAATTTGCAAATACGTTAGTTCGAACTTTTGCCTTACAGTCATTTGTCTGATGGTTAAATAAATATATTTTCTTTTTTAAGAAATTGCAATGTATGGATTTCCGAATTTCATCTTTTTGCAGCATTAACTCTTTTCAACGTTTGAGAATAGGTCGATTTATTTGACAAATTCGTTCGTTTTTTATTGTTTTTCACCACTTCAAAAAAACCCTGCCATTATGTAATGCACTTGTCCAATCGAATAGAATTGTCAAGTAATAACAGTGTTTTTATTTAATTCCATTTCATCACTTACAATCGATTTATATACAGTACTATTATTAATTATAAACTATTAATATTAATAATAAAGCAATATTTGAACTGTTTAACATCAATTTTTTATGTAAAAAATTACGTTAATAAAATGGTAATCAAATAAAACAGTTGCGAAAATCATCTTAATGTTGCCGTTCGAAGAATTTCAATTTAAAGCGACGTATAGTTGATGTACCAACTTTCAAAGACCACGTGCAGCTAATAAGCATTTCTTAGTGTAAGTTTCCAGGTAGCTTCCTAGGTCACGTTCTTTTTTTGCAATATCTTTATTGCCGATGTTTTTTTTTTTGTTTTTTTTTTTAATTCTAATTTTTTTATTCTTTTGAATTAATTATTGGGTTGGTCAAAGAGTTCGTTCGGTTTTTTTTTACGTTAGTTAGCTCTAGTAGCGCTTAGGTGTCTTTAACGTCATTCGACTCCATTTTGTTAGATTATTTTATGACAGCTGTTATATCAGCGTGCATTAAAAACAAGAATTGATCAAAACTGGTGAATTTTGTGTCGCCAATTTAATATTGAAGATGGAAGACAATAAGCACGCATGACAGCATGTTTCTTTGATGACCAGGCAAAAAC
This sequence comes from Thereuonema tuberculata, assembly GCA_023159025.1. Lineage (NCBI taxonomy): Eukaryota > Metazoa > Arthropoda > Chilopoda > Scutigeromorpha > Scutigeridae > Thereuonema > Thereuonema tuberculata. The sequence goes on along the minus strand of JAFIDM010000007.1, from coordinate 9,212,657 downwards.
TGTTACAGCTTAGCTGGGAAGTTCTGATTCATCCGCCCTATTCACCAGACTTTGCACCATCGGATTTCCATTGATTTCGGTCTTTATTTAATTCTCTTAACGGAAAAAAAATTCAATTCCCTGGAAGACACCGAAGACATCTGAGACAGTTCTTTGCTCAAAAAGATAAAAAGTTGTGGGAAGATGAAATTATGAAGTTTCCTGAAAGATGGCAGAAGGTAGTGGAACAAACCGTTGAAGACGTTGTTCAATGAAAGTATTGGTGACAATGAAAACTGTCTTTTATTTTACTTAAAGAACCGAACGAACTTTTAGGCCAACCCAATAAATTAAGGCATATTAGATCTAAAAACTGATTTGATGATAAGGGTAGCTAGAATGAAGTTATAAAATAAATAAAAAATTAATCTTTTGAAAGTTATTTATGGGCCTCAAATTATAAAATTATATAGAAATAGTAAAACAATAATAATAATTTTGAATCACTCATTGTTGATTATTATTAAGCAACAATTTTTATTATCGTCTGAGTGTTTCCAAAATCGTAAATTAAAATTCGTCTTTATATTTAAAAAAAATATTGTCTCTGTCATCAATTCAGAAACCAGCCTCTTATAGGAAAATTTCAATATGTAAGACTTTCAATGTATAGGAAAATTTCTTATAGGAGTGTTCCAATCGTGTAAGATTATCTTCAGTAGACAAAAATCAAAGTAAGGCTCAAACATTTTCGCGGCAAACTAATAAAAAAAGGCGGGAAAACGTAGGATGTTTGAACGCTTCCTCCAACTAAAACTTTTTTTCCCCCCCCAATTCTTCAACTTGCAATCTATCAAAATTTCTTTCTAAAGAACCTTTTTTTTTTAACGGTCAAATTAAAATATAATAAGCCAAAGGAGTAAAGTACCACTACGAAACTCTATCATAATCAAATTGGTTAAAAATTTACGAAATATAATCCAAAATGTATTTTGCAAAACTACTGCACTTTTTGAATACGTATCTCATAATTTTTAACCAATTTGGTCTTGATAATATGAAGGGTTACCGAAATATAATTTAAATTTGATTTACAGTATTTTGATTTTTGTATTATGGAATGAACTCTTAACGTATCAATATTTTTTTATAAGTACATAACGTATATAGGTTCATTATGTATTTAATCATCTTTTTTGTTTGTTTTAAAAAATTATATATGCTGTTTTTCGCTTTTATGTATATTTTGAGTTGGCATACCAAATAGTTAAAGAATTGAGTAACAATCCCTGATATCTGGACGTCACACACTAAATTCTAACATTCTTCTAATTCTTGCTGTAATTCAGATCAGATAGATCTAGAAAATCGTCATTTATTGATTGTAAATATTTTCGAATGTTGTGGACGAGCTGGAGAATAAATCTGGGATTGATTTAAGGCTCAACCGAGGAGTCTCCCTTGTTTGTTATTTGCGTTCTTCAATTTTAATAAATGGCGACTCGGGTGTTGTTTAGGTTCTGGGAGCAGCATTATTTACTTTTCATGTTTTCCAACGCAAAACTTCTCCAAACATTTATTGAGGCAAAGAGGAAAGAGTTCAAAGCGCAGGGTCAACTGTTTGTCTCGTAAGTGAAGCGTTTTAATCAACAGAAATAATAACAATAACAACGCTTTCTGAAAGGGAGATACGGCTGCGAAGCACAAAAAGAAGGAATCATTCAAAATTTATTTTTTTTTTAAAATTCGTAAAAAAAAAAAGTACAGCATTTCTATGTACAACTTTTACAAGATTAGCTAATGTAATATATTTTAAGCTAGCTTATAACTGCTTATATCCCAACGGAAATAAATAAATATCAGGATATAAATAAGTAAATTCATAGTTTGGTATTCAGCACAAAAAGTAAGCAGCAATCCAGTACAATTTTCAACCTTTCAAACGCTTGGATTGGCATTACTATTGACTGGCGCTTAAAACTCATTTATTCAACACGTTATAAGTCAAAGTTCAAGTATAATTTCAAGCGATGCCCAGATTAGAGTTTATTTAGTACGTCTACACTCCATTTTGCACCTTTCGGATGACATGCAGAAAGTGGCCATATTGGATCGAGAGGGTCATATTCGTTCTCACCGTAGTCGATTCAGTATTAACAGACCCTAATTTTATCCAATTACCGCTATTTTCTTGAGCCGATCAATGAAAACCGGACGTCGTCTTGACAGGAAAGCGAATTTTTCTGTAAATCTCCGAGCCATGGGGAATCCAACGAGTTATGACTCATGGGGCTCTGACTCCCGGTTTGGCCTGTGCAGACAATTACTCCACACACAGTTACCTCTAATAGCTCCTTCCTACAGGATCGCTTAAAAAAAAAAAAAGCTTTAAAAGAGCAATTTTAAGTAGAAAATCCGAATTTCTGGCCATCTTATGATAGCTATAAATCCGAGAACGCTGAAATTTTTAGGTTACAGTACTGGCCCGTGGAAGAGAGGTTTATAGGTTGGCAGGTTTACCTTCCCTCTGCATCCGAAAAAAAAAAAAAAAAAAAAAATATTTTTTCATCTTTTTTTTTTTTTCGATGGGTCTCTCTCGCCCACCTCCCCCTCCACTTCAAAATTCCTGGGCACGCTAGTGATATGAATTAGGAAAGGAAGATCTTTCATATCGGACCTAAATAAGGAGTTAGACGATACACGAACACTTAAACTCGGAATATAAATAGTAATTCAGAAACTATTTATATTAGAAGATTGAAATTTTCGATGAACATTATTGAATGTAATTTCTCACTATTGGCTTTCATCAATTTAGATGATGCATTTTATCAAGATTTGTTTTTTATTTTTACTCTAATATTAACTTTTCTCCGATCTGAACTAAACGATACATTTCAAAAAAAAATCTACACTGTCCTCTATTATAAGAGTGACAAAGTAAAAATGTCTAAAGCTTAATGGTAAACAGAAATAACAATACATGGAAAACATTTATATATTTGGATGTTTGTAGCTGAATTTATTTTTAATTAACATACAATAAATCTTATAATCTCAGTAATTTAAAACAAAAATTAAACTTAAAAATTCGAATTGAAATGCATAAGTATAAAACGATTTAATTCTAAAAATTCATTGTAGCACCAAATATAGCTAAGGAATGCGTAGAAATTTTGAAATTTCTGTAAAAAGTATAATTTAAAGTCCATACTTTTCCCTTATAACGATTCTTCTTATCATCTAATATTCAAAACACCTCCAACGCCAAATATATTTTTTTTTGTTATATATTTGGCGTTGGAGATGTTTGAAAAAAATATACCGTAATTTTTATAATAATATAATATAATGTAAATATCAATTTTATATTGTTTGCGTATTTGTAATATTTATCGGAATTAAACTGTTGTCTTCTGCTTCATAGTAACAAGAATAATTTATAATTTTGATTTATTAATATTAATTCAATAATAAAAAGAAAAAATATTGAGGAAAAAAATACTTTTCTTGTGCATTTCAAAAATATTTGCAATTTGCGAAATATCACAAAAAAAAATTCTTCATTGAAAAAGAAATAGTTTTAATGGATGTTATATTATATAAATACTTTTATCAATCATAAACAGATAATTAATAGTTGGTTTTCATTATTTTTCGTATTCTTAAT
>JAFIDM010000007.1:9168132-9208998 GCA_023159025.1 Thereuonema tuberculata | reverse complement strand
TTTTTTTTTTGTTTTTTAAACTAGAAAAATAATACAGAAGAAAAACTATAAAAAAAAAATACCGCAAGTATGCTTCGAGTTCTAGCAGTTGTCCTTGAGAAACGCTAGACGAAAATTCCCATCGTGTAGATGACCGTGGGGTCATAAGATCAGAAACTGTAAAGTGTGGATTAGGTGCAAGGGAGACACAGTGTTTAAAAAAAATAAAAGAAGAAAAAGAAAAAAAAAAAAAAGGAAGAAATAGCGAATATATATTGAGAAAGTCGGTAACGGCATTTGTAGACGGTATCCGGCCTTGTGTAAACAGTAGTGCCTTTGGTATTAATCCGACAGGTCCTGGGTTCGAATCCGGCAATTTATGGCCGCGTTGGTCGTCTGGTGGTGGCGGGTGTTGTTATTGTTGTTGTTGTTTGTTGGTTGGAGCCTCCGAGGGGAGCGGGTTGCCATGGTAACCAACTTGTTTATCCATCCTTGGCAAAAGAGACTGGAATTTCGTCGGATATTTCGCTCATGGAAGAGCCCTGACCGTCAACACAAAAACAAGACAATATCTGCGCCCAGAAAATAACAAAAGAGAAATTCAAAAAAATAAATAAGTCAGACAAAAACAAAAAATTGAATCACCAAGAAAGCAGATGTAAAGACAAATAATAAGTAAAAAAAAAAATCGTTGAAAAAAAAAAATCCTTATTACGTAAGATGTACGATTTTTTTTATTAGTATTATTATTATTTATCCTCGATAAATTTCAATAGAATCGGGTAGTTTATTAAGCATAATTATAAGCAGAATACTAAAAGGCTTCGTTACTCTTAGGCAAAGTTTGGACACTAAATATAGTCTAATACTTAATCCTCGTTAGAAATTAGATATAAAAATATACACTGCAAAGAAGCAGCTTGTAATTAAAGTCTAAAGGAATAATTACAGAAAGTACGTTGAAGTTTTAATTATATATAACGTTTGTGTATACTGTATAATATTATGTAACGCTAAGGTGTACTCCATTATAAGTTATCTATAATAAAAATAAAATTATAAACAGTAAAATAAAAGAATTCTGACATTTGCATTAGAAATAGTCAAAAATCGGATATAGTTTTCGCTTTAATAAAAAAACAAAAACAAAATTTCTTCAGCAATAACAGTAAATAAATAAATAAATAAATTAATTAATAAAAAGCTGTTTCAGGGAGCGTATATCAGAAATTGCTATTCCGTGTTAACAACTGGGAAAAAAAAATCGAAAACTATTACACTAAAAACTCGTTTATCCGAAAATCTGGTTTATCCAAAACGATTTTAGCATTTTTTTACACTAAAGCATTTTTCCGTCGCTATAATCAATATTTAATAGCGCACACAAGCGGTTATTTAACTGTAACTTCTTTAACTGTAACTAATGTATAGTAATTAATGTAATTAATATTAATAACATGTACAATTCATGTTTAATATATTCCGGATTATCCGAAATTTGATGGAACCGCGCCCATCGGATAAACGAGTTTTTAGTAGAATTGTATGTGCAGAATTTTGGAATAAAGAGATACATATTAAAAACGACAAGAAAAAGAACCAGTTGTAGCTTAATACCGAAAAACTTAACTTATGATAAAATATGATAAAATACGGAAAACATTATAAATAATGAATCATGAATTTTGAATCATTATGAATAGTTATTAAAGTAATGATAGGGAGGCGATTGACTTAGTTATTGAATTCGTTGAAGATCAATCAAATGCCAGTATTATTTCACCAGAAAACTAGTAATAAAAACGATTAAAAAACAGTTTGTTGTTTGTGAAATTTTATTTCAGTCTGGTCCCGTAATGAATGAAGAATTTCTACCATGAGTTTGCCAATCGTGCATTTATGATACAATATTATAGTAGTATAAGGTTAAGGTTGAAAGTTTTAATAGAAAGAAGGGATGTAAGTGATATATTACAATATTGTTTGATTTAAGTCCTATCAGAATGCAAATAAAAAGTAATATTTAGATATTTTCTATCCTGTGACACTTGAAACTGAACCCTTTATGCATCAAATGGAGCTGAAGATCATTGGTCTAGAAATAGTAAGAGCAGTGGTCCTAGGTTAGAACCTTGAGGCACTCCATCTCTAACGGATTTTTAATCATAAGTTTTGGAATAAAGAGATTAAAATTAAATTAAAGAAAAAGAACCAGTTGTAGCTTAATACTGAAAAACTTAATTTAACTTTTCAATGTTATTCCTGTTGAAAAGTATTAGCGAACTCAAAGAGTAATAAAAGAGTTTGTTATTTACTAAAAATATGATTAAGGAAAACAAAGCAAGGACTACAATCCTTTCAGAAGTCATAAAATAAAAGTCAAATAAAGAATTTAAATAAGAAATTCATTGTTTATAGACAATAATTTTTTCAGTACACTTGGAAATCTTTGGAAGAAGTCTGATGACTGAAGTTTCAGCCTGGGATCCTTGACTGAATTTGAAAGTAGGCTTTAAAGTATATCCTTGAGAAGAAAAGATATCATAAGAGAGTAATGAATTGATAATGTTCTTATAGAGCAGTAATTTTCAACATTTTTGCTTCACAGCGCAGTTTTATATTTGCAGAAATCATCTGCACAGATCTTGTTCCTCCAATCCCGCGGCACAGCAACTTTTTTCACTGCTTTCATTACTATAACTGAAGTCTTTGAAAAATATCTAAGATTTACCATTGAATACAACAGTCTATTTTAAATATTTAAAGATACCCTGAAATACATATATATATTTTAAGCCCATTTTGAATGTGAATTAATATTCCTGGAAGCGAAACGTTGACCTTTTTAAAGAAAGCTATTGAAAAGATTGATGCTTTCGAACGGAAAGTATTGAGGAGGATCTATGGACCTGTATGCATACAAGGAGAATGGAGAATTAGATATAATGACGAACTGTATTCCCTGCATGGAGAAGTGCCCGGGTCACAGGTTATTTGGGCTAAGAGGCTCTTTTGGGCAGGTCATCTGGCTAGGATGGAGGAACATCGAGTCCCAAAGAAGGTATTTTTAGGAGACTTCGGGGGAGGAAGATCAGTTGGAAGGCCAGATGGGAGGATGGTGTACATCAGGATGCGGCACAAATCCTCAAGATTCGGAACTGGAGAGTTGCAGCGCGAGATCGACAAGGCTGGTGGAGAGCAACTGACCCGATTACGGGCCGACGCGCCATAGAAGAAGAAGAAGAATTAATATTCCATTAATCTTAATTTTTAGAACGAAACATAATGTACTTCATATTTCTGTTGGCTGATATCAAAGGCAACCTCCGGCTCGTTGATTGGGAAGCTCTATTATAGAGCAATGGCTATTGAAATACTAACAGAATGTGCGCCAAGTGCTCTTGAGTGGATAGTGTTCGTAAACGTAAGAACTAACTAAAAGCAATTAAGAAGAATGTTATAAGAAGAATGACGTCCCGCTATTTGAGTAGCTAAGAAATGCAATAATGAAGACTGTATTTGGCCGGACAGGGAAGCTTGCCCGAGCTTTAAATACAAGCCTCTGAATCACAGACTTAACCATTGCAGGGTGACAAATTACTTAGAATGTTATCAGAAAGACAGAGTATAATAATGTAATGCAATATTAAAGTATTAAATATTGTAAATCTGAAGACACGTGATCTCAGCTAACCAATCATTATCATTCCCTTTCTTCACTCGAGTTATTGCTTGGTCATGTCTGGAATGTCGTTGTAAGTTACTTCCGGTGTTTACATCAAATTCCTCATCGCGCTACAATAATTTTTATTATTATTGTTGGTTTTCAATATTAAGAATATATTTACATATTCATTCATTTTATTTAGTTAGTTAGTTATTTTCGATTTCATAAAAAGTTTGCTTTTAGTCGTCCATTTCTGTTATCGATGCCGGTTGCTCTTTTTTCTTGCCCTGCGTTTCAAACAATGAGCTAGACTAAGTGGTAAGCGAGGCTTCGGTTTCCTTAACAATATTGAACATAAATGAGATGAAATACCTGTTGTTTCAACTGTTTTACGACAGAGATAGAAGGCTTGAAATAAAAAAAATAACATTCTAATTGATTCCTCTCGAAGTTTTGTTGGCAAAACGAACAACGGTGTGGTCAACAGCCACCATGTTCAAAACGGAAGTACACGGAGTAACTAATGCTCAATCGTTTACCATATAGGGAGCTGTCACGTGTCTTCCGATTTACAGTGAATGGACTTTAAGTAATTTCAAAATGTCGTGTTACTTTATAGACACCCTGTAGAAGCTATAAATAAACGAATTTATATTTTACTATACGATCTTTTAAAAGCTGCCATTAGCAAGTTACATGCATTAACTATTTACTTTAACTATAGCGTGTTAACTTACAGATTTTTTTTTCCCAGTATTGTTTCCTCAATAAAGGTATGCTGTGCAAGTGGCTTTCCTGTCGATAAGTTTAAAAATGTTTATTACTGTTTGCGATTAGTTGACGATAAAAACCTAAACTTCATTACATACGGCGCATGAACTGATCTCGTTCCTTGCTTTTCCTCGGCATAAATTCATCGTGTTTTGTTCTGAGAACTACAACTGGTAAACAAGTCAACATGCCTTCAGACATAAGCAAATCGGTTGCCTTGGACGCACAAAGAAGAAACTGTACACAATATTTAAAGCTTATAGAATGTACTGGGGGCAACACAGACGAACGAAACGGTACACCTAGACTTTGAAATCCAGACAGACAGCGTTACTAAAAAACGAGCTTTATTTGGGAGTATTTGGAAAATGCATAATGTTATCTTGTTTCTTAAATTTTTACCAAGATTTTTTTTTTATTATTATTATTATTAATTAAAAATGACAGTGCTTATAAAAGTAAGTACAGTCGGACCTCTATTTAACGAACCTCTATTTTGCGAATTTCTCTACTTTGCGAACTTTTCTTTGGAACCAAAACATTTTGCTAATTTCTTCGTAAAAATAACCTCCAAATAGCGAAGTGCATTTTCTATTTAACGAACTTTTTCGTGGCATCTATTGTTTTTTTCTCTTTAAAATTTTTTTATTATCAATATTCCTTAGAGGAAATGAAAGAAATGTGGATACAGCTGAGGGAAACAGAAGAAATTAACGATGATGTGCTGATTGATGATTATCTTTCACTTGATATTGAAGTTGAGACCACAGAACACTAACTGAATCGAATATTTACGACAGTGTGAAAAATAAAAACAATATAGCTATGAATTGCGATGAAGATAAGATGATGAAAATGAAAATGATCAGGATGCAGAAATCAAAAAAACCTTCGTATGATGAAATGCTAAAATCATTTGAAACAATCCGACGCGGATTAGAATTTGAAGAAAATACTGAAAGGTTTTTTGGTGCATTGCAAAGATGCGAGATGTACTGTGAGCAAAAACACTTTTTCAAAAAAAAAAAAAAAAAAAACTCAGACAAAATTAACAGACTTTATTAGTAAAATTTAAGTACGCATATGATCATGTATGCTTTTTGTCATTAAAATTATTACTTTTTTTAATAATATTGAATAATAAAAGGTGAATCTCTATTTAACGAATTTTCCATATAATGAACTTTTTTTGGGGATTTAGCGACTTCGTTAAATAGAGGTCCGACTGTATATTCTTATCTAAACGTAGCTGCTGATGTGAGTTAATGAAATATAACAACTGTGGAATTACATTTACAAAAATCAAAAACGTAAGGCCAGGGCAGATTAATAATAAATCTAAATTATTCTAGAAAATTCTAAAAAAAAATCTGAGCAGAAAATATTGAGTAGTAAATAATATTGTACAAGCATATGCTGAAATGTTTAGTAATAGAAATAATACCAAACATCAATAAGTTAGTTCGTAATTTATTAAAAAAATATAATAAATGTACTTCAAAATCTAATTTAAAAATCTATCGAATAAAAAAAAAAAAAAAAAAAAAAAATAGAGGTTTTTTTTGGCTATATCTTTTTTATTTTTACCAGTAATTATTTTTTCCAAGCATGATTTCATTTAATAACGAATTTTTTTTTTCTGTATGAATCAGATCTGCTGTAAATTGATGAAATATTTTTTGTTTTTGATAATTCTATTTTTTTTTATTCTTAATCCAAAATTATTATTTGATATATCAAAAACTTTTTTTTAGGTCTGTATATCGAGACCTCGTTGTTTACTTCTGACTGCTCTTAGCTGATGAGTGCCACATTAGTGTGAAACAGCTGTACTAGGATGACACTTAGTGAACACTTGGTAGCACCCATTGAGGTTTTTTTTGTTTGTTTGGTTTTTTTTTTTTTGTGTTTTAAAGTTTTATAGTTCTAGTTTTGTACACATTTTTATTAAGAAGAAAAATGTGAGTATGTGGGATTGGGTACTCCGACATCCGCTAATCACCTGCAATACCGGAAGAAAGCTGAATAAAATTAAAAAGTTCCTGAAAGGTTTAATGAAAATAGGCTTCTTGTTTTTACTTTCGATTTTTAAGCCGTAAAAATCAATATAAATGAAAAAAGTTTCCGGTTTTTTGTTTTGTTTTTAATGTATCTATATATACAAAAGAAAACATTGGGTTTTTCCGTTCGCTACCCCTCCGAAACCATAAGACACAGAAATACAAATAAGGTGTCAAATGTTAGATGTAATATCGAGGATGACTACATTTTATTTTTCATTGAGTTACGTGAGTCAACCATCAGTTACGTGAGATAAGGTCAAAGGCTAAACCGTTCACTTTAGATGAACAAAATGCAAAGATAAGTTGTTCCTCTCATTGAGATGAACTTTTTAAAGGTAGTCCGGTCGCGATCAAAGGTCATGTGACTGAGAAAATACCTCAGAATCCAAGGTCACGTGATCACTAAAAACAGGTTTATTTGACAGGTTTCTAGTTTTAAAAAAATTAAATCCACAAATACTTACTGCAAGTTGTATGAATCAATTCGATTTAATCATACCGAAGCTCGCGTAAACATTAATAGGATTAATATCCTCTGTTGAAGACATGGACAGAAATCCGTTACTTGGGTTTCAATGCTTTTTCCACGGGAATTTTTTGTGACTTTCTCGCGCTAATCTCGCGACAACAACCCTTTTAGAAAAGAAAAAACAAATATGAAAGTTTCTCGTCGTTAAATGTGTATGTCAAGTTTCAGGAAGATTCATGCAACGGTCATGCAATTATGGGAAGGTACACACCCATATACACATATACTGACTGATTCGATGGAAACTTTTATAGAAAAGTAGACTACGCTAAAAAGTGGCGGGAAAAAAACAGAATAATAATAATAATTCATTCATTCATTTTATTTCAGTTAGATTCTAACGTAGTCCTGTTAGGAAGCATTCGTATAGCTTCCTATCAACAGGTGCTGAAGTCGAGTAGATACATATTGATATACTTCAGTTATTAATTACATTTCATACAATAATTTTGATTAAGAGATATACTAAAAAGACTGTAGTTGCCGATTATATATAGTTTTCCAAGATCATGAGTTTTTATTGCGCAGATCCATTGGTATGCTGAAGTTTCATGCTGTTCGGCTACACGACAATCCAGCAAGCGGGAAAATTCACCACGCTCGCTACAGTAAACTACTGAAAGGTGTAATCAGTGATCGAGAAATCTCTCCTTACGGGAGATTATGAAACAAGAAAATGTCAAATCAAAACACACAAGAAGAAAAAAGAAAATAAAAATTATGTGATAGTTTAACTTCTCCTTTTTAATAAATGAAAAAAACATCAAATTTCAGTTTCATATAATTAAGCACCAAACGACTTACTCTTAAGTATCTGGTTACTAATGACAGTCTACAGGACTTGAATTATACGGTTTTCAATATATAATTTTCAGGAAATCCCCGCAAGCGCCATTTTATGTGATAGCATTCAATCGACGTGGGTGTAGTAATAATATGAATGAATGATGAGAAAAAAACTACTATGAATAGCAATCATAGTAATATTATGAATAATAGAACATAAGCATCCAATATTATGAAAATGTATTTACTGATAATCCTAATTTTTCCAGGCTAACTTCATTGATAATGTCTGGGAAATCGCCATTTCTATCGTAAACTACCTCGAGATTAATAACGAGATTAATTGTTCTTCCGCGTATGTATTTAATTTTTCCGGATGTCTCATACTGTTATGATTTACTGGAAATTTTGTGATATAAATAAAAAATTAATTATATATATATATATAAAACTTCACTTCATTTTTTTTTATTTTTTTTTTGACAACGTGTAAAAACTTTTTTCGTCAAAAACTGTTTCAAAAAAAAAAAAAATAAATAACGATTGAAACTATTTTTATTTGATAGACAATAAAATTTTTATTGTTATTAGGTTACTTTATTAAGAAAATTTAAATTTCAAGTGGCTTAAAAATTTGCGTGTATATTGAAATAAAAACAAGGTAGGGAAAGCGATCAGTAAACCTTCTGATCATTGAGATTGCTTTAATTTCCTTGTGTTTGTTTCCAATAAACGCAACAATTGCGCCTTTTGACATTTATTGACAAATGTGATTGTTGCGAATGCAAAAAGCGCAATTGTTGTGATTGTTGTGCTTAATCATACTTTAATGAGATTTTAATGATACTTGTTCACAGACGGAGAGACAAAACGGGAATATAAGTCTGCTGATCTAGATCAGAAGACTAAAAAAGGAGTTCCTCTATCAAATTTCATCAAAATTAGAAGTTTTCCACAATTGCTAGATAGTCAAAGACTAGGAAGGTCATAGCACCAGTATATTCTATAAATTCTAATAATTTTTTTTATAATAAATCATTTAAAAGTAAGTGACCTTACATAATAATAATAACAATACTCAGATGTGCAATAATAAAGTCCTATTAGCAGCAATAAAATTAACAGATCTTATTAACAGGTGCTTGTGAGATTCAAAACAAATTCATTATAAAAATATTAACTTTCAATAGAATATTTGTATCATATCTACTGTCTTTTCTATAAAAAGATTTTAAAAAAAATAAGAAAGAGCAGAAAAAAAAATATTAACATTTCTTTGATAATTAATATATCAAAACAACTTTATTTAGATAGTTTATCATAAGTATTTTGTTTTTTTAGCAATGTTAGAAAGGAAGAATCATATGTATAAGAAGTAGAGAAAGAAACGATATAATTCCCTATTTTTTTGTTATTTTTTAAAAATATTTATCTTTTACATTTCTGTATTCCTATTATTTTCTTGCTCATAATTTTTTGACTATTGTAATTGTGAATTTCTTTATTTCTGAGATTTTAATGATAATAATACCTCCTGACAACTTATGCTGAGCCAATAAACTGTAGGAAATGTAGCAGCGAATAAAATATATCATATTTGACCTTAAAATTGTTTTTAAAGACTGCGGGGGTTAGGTCTGAGTTAATCCTTCTGAAAGGTAAAGATTTACATTTCGTACTCGTCAGTAGAGGGTGCTAGGAAGAAAAAAAAAAGTACGATTCTCCCCATTCACTCCCACGACCCCCCAGTTTCAATAAAACTTTATTGATGAATATATTTCAATATTTATAGGGTGCAGATTAAGGTTTCGTGCTCAGGGTCTCCACCTAGCCCCGATAGGTGCCGTCCGCTTTGCTGAGGTTTTCACCCTCACGTGGCGTGTTAATATTATTATGCATTGGCTCTATCAGTTAGGCCTAAGGCCATCGACAATCAACAACTGTGGGGGCGGTTAGGGTTGCACTTATCGGACAGGAGATAGGAAAAAACGACGACGCAAGCACCTTGTAGGATTACGAACCCCACGAAAAGAAGACGACGGTTTTAGAAAGAAAAAAAAAGAAAAAGGCATCGAGAAAAAGCGAAGAAAATGAATGATATAATGCAGGAAGAAATCATACTTTGTTTTTAATAGTCCATGAATTCATTTCGACTAATAAATCTAGTACATTCTAACTGCTCTCATAGTTAAGAAAGTTAGCAGCTACGGGAATCGTCTCTGTAATCGCCAAAACAACAAAATTGTAGTTGACGTACAAACTTTTTGACGATTCATATTTGTAATATCCAAGTTTAGTTACTCAGATGAATAATCTAAACTTATAATTAATTTTTTTCTTAGTTACCCATATACACAAAAAAAAACCTCTTATCGTGAGGATTTATATAATGATAATTACATTTTTTACTTGAAGGTCCTCACGAAGAGCTGCAGTTATATCAAAATCAATAGAGAGAGATCGTATTAAGTAACCAAGTATTAAGTAGCCTATCATTTGTCAAAAATTTTCACCTTTCTAAGTACTTTTTGTTGAAATTGTTTTTTGTTAAGGTCCTGACTCAAGCAAATGCAGGCGACTGCAAACCTTTTATTTATATTTATTTTACCAATGCACCTAAAATCCTGAAAATTTAAATATGAACTTGTGAAGCATCTGGGATTTCTATTTTCTTGTTTTTAATTTTCAAAATATTCTGCAATTAATTAAATTAAAATTCAATAACAGTCAATGTTTTGGGTGTTTTCAAGGTATTACTCGTTGTATTCAACTTAAAAAACTTGACGAAAAACTCAAATGATAAAAAATTTGTGTAATAGTGACTTGTCATTTAAAATATTATTATTAGTGCAGTAGGTAATTTAAAAAAAAAAAAATTGTATCTTTTAAAATTGCTTGAGATAATTTTTTTTTTTTACCTGCTATCAAATAATTATAATAAAAATTCTTTAAAGACTTTCTATATATCATGCAAATTCATTTGATGCTGTTCGTTTCCAAAAATAAATTTGTTTCGAAGCATTTTTTTTTTTATAAAAACAGATTTTAATAGAATTAATAATTTTTGAGTTCTAATTTAATAAATTACAGAATATTTTGAAAATTAAAAATAAGAAAATAGAAATTCCAGATGCTTTACAAGTTCATATATAAATTTTCAGAATTTTAGATGCATTGGAAAAAGAAATATATAAAAGAAATAAAAGGTTTGCAGTCGCCTGCAGTTGCTTGAGTCAGGACCTTATTAATAGTGTTAGGTCATTGAAAACTACAGATAATATTTTTAAATAGTGTAGGGAAACTTTAGACCATTCCCTACACTTCCACAATATCACATAAGAATTTCACAAATTTTAGAAGCTATACGGTATAGGAAAAAAGTAGCAACTGATACCTATGTATTTTTTGTTTTATTTTATTTGCAGTATTTTGATTGTTACGTATTCAATATTGCAATTTAGACGTAAACCTCGTACGCCGATTTTATGAAACTTCCAAACAATTCCCTGAAACGTAAAGACTCCACTCCTCGTGATGTGCAACTACAATAGAATTAATATTATTCAAATTACATTAAAACCATCAAATTGATTTCATAATAATCAATTACTTACATATATCTGTTACAAAAAAATTCCATTAATTTTTTTAAAAAATTATTTGAAAATTTTTAGCTTTTTTTTAAAAAAAAAATCGATAAATACTCTCAATAAAATTTCATAATATATATTTATAATTACAAATTAAAACGTTATTAGATTTTTATAGAAAAAAAAATCCAGGTTTTAAAAAAAGCTGGATGTATTATAATACTTGGATATGAAACTATTAGCACTGGCGGAATAAGGGTGAGATAACTGGGTTCCAATATTTTAGGGGCCCCAAATTATTTCTAATAATAATTCCAGAAGTAAAATGGCAGCAATTATATATGTGTATAAACATACTTTGACACAGTTATCTTATTATTTCAATAAATTGTTTGTGAATGAATAACTAGTCTATTTTAAGCCCTTCTAGATCTTATTTATTTTCACGTGTGCCAATTACGTGTATCTACCCAGAATATGATCCCTTTTTACTAATAAACAGAAATCGGTTGATGCAAGGGCCCCCGACAAGTTTTCAGCCAGTCCCCATGCAAGCTTGATCCGGCACTGACTATTAACTATATTACTTGTTCTTTGACCCTTCTTAAATACATATTAATTGATATCCTATTTGCTTTATAAGAGTCTTAAAATTAATATAAAAATAAAGTTAATTAATAGAAATTTATGTATATTAATATTTCCTTACTGTATTAATGTGTAAAAGAAAAAAGTAAATATTAAGTCCATATTTCTTTCTAAACTCTCTCCTCTAGTCACTCATATTATTATTAAAATAACCGCACCTTCACACCAATAAAATATATTCAATAAAATACATTTATTCAATATGTTAAATTACAGCAAATTTTCGGAAAGAAAAATCTTTCTTCCTTTTTTAAGCTTATTCAAAATCTAAACTATTTCTGGCGGCAACAAATCATTGAACATGAATCTACTTTTCAGCATGTAATATGTTATAAAAATTATGGAAGGTATAGTAATAAGAAATACTAAGGGTCAAAATTTGAATAGAAATGAAGGAGTGGATGTAAATAGCAGTTTTGTAAAACTAGCAGGAGATTTGGTGAATTTATGTTTTTATCCCAAAAAAACTGTAAGATTTGAAGAATTGAACTATTAAGGTTTTGCTATTATTGGGTTGTTTGTGTGTCAATAATGATTTGACATTTAAGGTTGTTAAATTTTAACAATATTACATGCTGTAAAGTTTATTCATGTTCACGTATAATGATTATTACCACCAGAAATTGTTTAGTTTTTGAATAAGCTTGGAAAACGAAGGAAGATATAATTTCCGAAAATTTTTAAATATATTGAATAAATGTATTTTATTGAATATATTTTATTGGTGGGAAGATATGCTTGTTTTAAAAAAGTAAATGTTATGTTTTATTGTATTTCACGATATTTATATAAAATAAACCTATAAACAAATATAAGAAGAAAGGATTAATGTGCAAAATGATTATAAATACTTATTATATAATTATATATAGTAAGTATTTGTAATCATTTTGCACATTAACACCTTCTCCTGATCAAGTCCTAACTGCAATTAATTAACAATTGTTGAAATATCGTCAAAACTTTTTACTCTGAATAAATCGGCATTAAAACTTTATTTTTTATTATTATTATTATTATTGAAGACAGACATGAAAAGAAATTTCATTGCTATTTGTATTAACTTTTAGTTTGCTTTTATTTTACCACTCAAAGCCACATAATTACAGTTTGATTGTAGTTATCGATAACTTTGGTTCAATCGGGCAGGGTTTAGTAGTCGTGCGGTCCTAGTGTATCTGCGGGACTGGGCCGATGTCCCACCGGGGAGCAGTTGCAGTCGAGGTAAAGTGTCTCTCCCTGTCGGCCACTCACTTCACCCTCATTTAATGATGCATGAGAAACGGGGGGGAGGGGGAATAGATGGACTCCCCATCTGTGCCCAACACTGAATTCTAAACAGAAACCTACGAGGCTGCCTTGATTTCAGCTCCGAGTGGGCGCTAGAACAGTAAATAAAAACATTTGCCGGAATTCGCATTAAGTGAGGAAAATGGAGGCCTGGTAGAAAAAAGTTCCCGCCAAACAAAAAATATGCTAAAAAAAAGAAGAAAAAAAAAATCCCAAACTTTTATTTTTTATTATTTTTTTCCTAAATAAAATTCTAATTAATAAAATTCGAGGTAATAGAATAAAAATCAGAAAAAGTCAATAATTTTTTTTAAAGAAATCTACACAGAAATCCGATGTAATTAGATTTACAATTTCGAACCTAATTTCCTAACTGTAAGAAAGGGGGGGATCTCAGAAAACTTGAAATTATTCCTTCCCCCTTCAGTGAAACAATGAAAAACTTCTGCTTTCATTACAAAACAAACTAAAATATGATTTAATACGTTACTAAAGAAAAATTATTGCAAGATTTCTAACATAAAAATATTTTTCATTTTACAATTGTACACGAATTTGTAGAATAGACTAGTTTAATTTACTTTTAAAATATCATTATTGATAATTAGATAACTAAAAAAAGAATATTTTAGAAGTAAATTGTAATCTAAAAACAATCATGATAATTAAAAATTAGAAACTAATGATATTCTCGTCAAAGCCTCGCATTGGAGGCGAAACCGGTTGTGGAATGTAAATTTTTTAATTGTATAAATGTTTTTTAACTAGTTTTGTGTGCTGGCTTTTCGCAATTTTTAATCATTATACGCACACGTAAATTTCTGTATTTTACTGATAGTAGATTAATAAAAATAATAAGATATTGAATTATGAGTGTCTGATGTAAAACAATTATTTTATTATCTATCAATCTTTTTATTTTTTGTTTTGTTTTTAATTTTTTCTGTTAATTATTATTGATTATCTGTCAATAAACAAACAAACAAAAAAATATTCTAAAAAAAAATAATAATTTAGAAATATAGCATAAACAAGCAAAAACATTTAATGCATCGATAACAGTTAAGTTAGAATATCTCTTTTAGATCGACAACGGACCATCCACGACTTCTGAAAAGAACAAACTAATCAGACAATTTAAAATCAACAATCACCTTGACAACAACCAGATCAAACAATGAACAAATTGCCCTAACAATGTAGTCAAGTCATTTCCAGATCGAAAAAAACAAAACCAGTTAACAATCAACAAAAAATATCAGCAAAAAGTGTAGGTTAACCCTTTCTACATTAATAGCTAAATACTCCGAGGGTCATTCTAGCAGTCAGGCACTCGAGACATTTTAGATAATCTACAATAAAAATCTAATGATTTGTATCAATAACCAGTGATTATCAACTCAATAATCGACATAAATTCTGAAATGAGTCTGTTCAGTCGTTAAGATCAGCAACTGCAGTCAATAATCAACAATCCATTTAGTACAACTGTTTCTTCACTAATGTATCAATAATTTGAGACACTATTAATAATAACAACAATAATTCATTTTGACATCCCTAGCAATTAACAATGTTAAGTGATTCTATCCAAAAATGATTACGATAGCTCACTCATTTCTAAATATTCAATTTTCCAGTCATTTTGCAATCAATGTCCATTATCAACAATTCTTTGAAACAACGAAACTAACTTCTCTTGACTCTGTAGCAGTTTCTAGCCAACAATTCATTGCAATAACGAAAATTATCCCTTCATTTACGAGCAACAATTGACAGTTATTAATCAACAATCAATTTTAAACAATTTTTTTCGATCACAAGAAATCAATAAAATATTTAACAATTAATTTTCAACAAATGGGCTATTAATGATCAACAATCCATTGCAACGATAAAATTATCGCTTTCTTTTGAAAATCAACAGTTGAAAATTAATATTTCAACATTTAATACTCAAGCAATCAACACTAATAATCAACAATCTGTTGCCACAATTCATAATGATGAACAGTAATTGCAACAAGGAAATGATCATTTCAGCAATTAACAAACAATTTCAACAGTTATTTTCGATCACAAGAAATCAACAAAATATTCCAACAATTAATTTTCAATAAATCGACCATTAATGATCAACAATTCATTGCAACAATAAAAGTATCGCTTTCTTTTGAAAATCATAAGTTGAGAATTAATATTTCAACATTTAATAAGCAAGCAATCAACACTAATAATCAACAATCTGTTGCCACAATTCATAATGATCAACAATAATTGCAACAAGGAAATAATCATTGCAACAATTAACAATCAATTTCAACAATTATTTCAATCAACAAATCAGCAATTTGTAATCAACAATATTACAGCGTCAGGTCTCTACTCATAAAGAATCAACAAACTATCAATCAGCAGTAAATAAACTCTCGGTTGCCTGAAAATCAACACACAACTTGTCACTTAAAATTTTTTTGCATTCAAATAATAGTTTACGATCAAAAGACTTTCAAAAACTTAAAATTCTGACTAAATTAATAAAGGAATTAATGCGGATAAACTAACGCTATAAGCAAACCTCTCCATTCAACGACAAATTTAACTTTTTAAAATATTTATTTGCAAGTAACTGCATTCGTAATGTTCTTTAATTGACTTGGTGATGTAAGTTCTATCCAAATAGAATGTTCTCGAACTAAACATTAGAAAACATCTCCCAAGTTCTCTTAAACTACTTAAATTAATAAAATGTTGATATTAAACCCCGAAATTAATCAAGACCTTCATCGGTAATGTATTTAAACTTTTGGAAACAATTAATGAAAATTTAATGCCTCAACTTCAGAAATGGAAAAATCTCGAAATGTAAAAGCTTTTGCCAAAGCCTGCTGATGCTATTCTCGAGCGACCAAATGTTGTAAATACAGGTTCGTTTGTTGATGCAAGTTTATTTATCCATTTAATTACATTCCAATCGGCTGAGAACAGCAGGCATGGAACGATGTAAACATAATATTTGGTAATTGCCCAGAGCTCTTTCTGAAATCTTCGTTCAACAATAAATGTTTTCGTGATTTTTGATGAGAGGAACTGTCTATAATGGCTTCCATTTGTTGTTTTAGTTTGAGTTGCATCTATCAAAACTGTCCACACATAATTTTAATATATAAATAGTCAAATAGCCATGGCGGTTACCACAGTTTATTTGCACTAGCAAGGCTTGATCAATACAAATTTATCATTAACTTGTGGATAACTCCCACAAATATTAGATCTACTTTTATTTGTTGCGTTAAATTGCCCAATGCAGACTTGTAGTAAACGTGTATTTTTATTGGAAGAATCTGTTTCGAGGTTATAAGCTTTCGTCAGCTAGAGCTATCCAATGTTAATAAACCAGATTCGATTATTCCAAATAGATAAAAGTTTACTATTGAGAAAGAAAACAACTTTTAAAACAAATTTTTACATATGTAGATAATTATTACAGTTAAAAAAGGTTAACACACTTGTATAATTATTTAACAGTACATTTAAAAAAGATATAACTTTTCAGCTTGCCCTGCACGCCGTTGTCTAGCGAATGCTGTCTAGACAACGGCTTGCAGGGCAAGCTGAAACGTTGTATTTTAATCTTTTTTAAATGTACTTTTTAAATAATTATTCAAGTGTATTAAAAGTTCTTTTACAGTTAAAAAAACGGTTAACAATAAAAAAAAATTAAATAAAATATAAATAAATAAAGTCGGAGGTAAGAATGGTGTTTATTTATTTATTTATTTATTTATTTATTTATTTATTTATTTATTTATTTATTTATTTGTTATTATTTTTTCTTTTAACATTTTGACTTATGTAATTTTTTTTTCTTATCTAAGTTAATTTTACTTCGAACTTTGCCAATATTACAAAAAATAAGATTTAATAAACGAATACTGAAAAACTTACAATTTTTGATAGAGTTATGAAATGAATAAAAAAAAACTTCAAGCCTATACAGTGTTTTTACAGTAAATGTTTTGAAATACCGTAAGCAAAAGTAGAAAAAAAAAGTTGTAATTTGTGAAAAAAAAAGAAAAAAAATTAACTTTTTAAGCTTATAAATTGAATGAATAAAAATCTGTACTTATGGGGGGGAGGGGAATGAGCCTTTTTTTTATTAATTTGAACAGGATTCTTGAACAGCTGTTTCGATATTATTACAATACTTATAAACTGCTTACCACAAGTCGAATTAAACAGTAATAAACAAGGGAGAAAAAAAAATTGCGTTGAGCTAACTGGCAATGGAAACTCGAGAAGATGAGTACTGGTAAGTTCGAAATATCATTATTAATTTTATCCAAATTGCATAAAAATAAACTTGCTTTTTTTAATTTGTTTTTTGTTTTTTTTGTTTTTAATTTTAGAAATTTACTTGAAAATTAAAATGCCATATATAGGTTTTTCTCCGCTCTAAGAAAAATAAGAAGAAAAGTCAACTTTGAGTATTTATTAAAAATTGAACAACAAATAAAAATATCGCACACATTTAAAAAAAAAAAAAAAGAATAACAAAAAGCATTACCATAAGCCAGGCTTATTACTATAAGCCAATCTACGGAAAACTTAATCAAATTCAGTTGCTCTTTGTTTGGCGGTTTTTCAGCTGAAGATGATCGTGCCGTTTTCCGCAGATCGAAACATCCTGGTTTATGATAATATGTTTTTTTTTTTTTTTTTTTAAATATATATTTAAAAAAAAATGACTAAAAGAATTTTGTTTTTTTATCAAAGTTATTTTATGATTTAACATATCGAGAACACATGTAGCAATAGGAAGGAAAACTTAAGAAATTACAACTGAACTTCAAAAACTGGAATATGGGTCGAGAAAGAATATGACTACGAGTTAAAGGCTGACAGGGAAAAAGGCCAAGAGGCATACTTTAAGTTAAGGAATACTTTCCTTAAGAATGCTATTTAATAAAAATTTATTTATTTATTTATTTATTTATTTATTTATTAAAGGTCGTATAAAAAAATGACAAAAATGAAGCGTTTTCGTTTAAATTAAAATTCTAATATCCACTGAATATAAATAATATAAATTTCCTATTTTCTGGAAAAATAAATAAATAAATAAATCCGGATTACTTCCTTAAGTTGTCTAAATCGGATTAATTGTACTCGCATCAAGCTGTACTCACAAACTATACTCACGACCGGTTTCTTCAAAAATAGTCGTAAGCTAATCCTGGATTAAGTCCTACGCAATTAAGTAGGGGAGATGAGCTAATACTAATACTGTTTGGCGAAACCGGCAGTCAATGAATTAGCTAAAACGATTAATTCGCATTACTGAATACAATGAAAAATATTTAGTCCAAATAGGATACAAATGCTGTGAATTTCATAGTTTATTTTGTATATTATTTTGTTGTTTTGACGCTGGATGTCACTGCGGGGAGCGGAAGTGGTATCCACAGCCTTTCGCACTGTCTGAGCCTATCATCGAGGGTAAATCCTGCTGATGATTCCTAATAACGATGAAACAGCTGTCCAGGATTCCCGTTGATGATAACTCAGTGTGCGAAACCATATTTATTTTTTTTGTCCACTATTGGAATTTCTGATTTAAAGATAGTTATCAATTGTTTCGATTCCAACGTTTTTTTTAAGGAATTTTTTTTTTGTCGCTTTCTCCTGCTAATTTCTCGAAGGTTCTTTAATTTTGATATTTGAAATCGATTGTCCCTAGTCCTCGAATATGTAGACCAAGTTTCAAGAGGATCCATTCAAGAAGTCTAAAGTTGTTAAGTGGGGAAGGACACGCGAACATACACACAGACTAACCGATCTGATAAGCCACACTTCCCTTTGAAAGTAAGTTTAAAAAAAAAAAGAATAATAATGATAACAAACAAATTAATCCTCACACTAAACAATGTGATGAAAGTATTATTTTCGATTCAGTTTCTCGTTGGATAAATAAAAGCATTAAAATAATTCCGTTAAAAATGATTTCTATCGAGGTACAATCACGTGATGAACGGAGGCAGGGCAGCGCGCGTTTCTCGAACTTTCCCATCGCGTCGCGACCGCCGTAAATAATAGATGGCTCTCCGACAATCTGCTGTGAAGCATCCATTTTGCATGCGACCTAATCTTGACCCACTATTTGCACGAACAATAACCTTTGTATTCCAATGCGGAATCCGGATCCGCGTGTCCGGACCCTCCGGGGTTTCCAGTGTTGTTATTATTATTAGAGCGGTCGTGTTTACTCAACGTTCAATTTAATTAGCTCTCGTGTGATGGCCAAATTATGGCTAGCGGGAGTAGAGGGACACGGCGATGAATAAATAACAATAAATAAATGTTCGGAATTGAAGCCCCGCTGCCTTCGCACGCCCCCTGCCCACACCCCCCCTTTCTCTTGAAAAAATTAGCAGCGCCGACGCTATCAGCTACGCTTTTGCCTGTGGTCAGCGCCGAATTAAAGCGTCAATAATTTATATTGGTCGCATCGAAGAGGATCAGCAAAGGGGTCATAGGTAGGGAAAGGCCAGGTGACAATGCAATGCGCCAACTCATGATTTTTCCAATAGCTATCCCAAAGCCTTTTCATAATTGCACCCTTTGTTTCTCTTCTATACAAACTCCGTGGAACTTCATGAAGTATAAATCGAATTTTAAATCCAGACCGATGTCAATCGATCCGTATAGACCCCGCAACGTTGCATCGAAAGGACAACAGATCTAAAAATACAGACCGCTGGTTTCATCGTCTTCCAGGCAGGGTCCCCGTTCTTGCGATGGCAATACCAGAAATACAGAAGCTTCTTACGACTGTATTACGACCAACTGTACTGAGTCGAGTCGCATCACAGATTTCTCTGATCTTCGGCTTGAAGCCTAGGTTGGAC
Organism: Thereuonema tuberculata; assembly: GCA_023159025.1. Classification (NCBI taxonomy): domain Eukaryota; kingdom Metazoa; phylum Arthropoda; class Chilopoda; order Scutigeromorpha; family Scutigeridae; genus Thereuonema; species Thereuonema tuberculata. The sequence goes on along the minus strand of JAFIDM010000007.1, from coordinate 9,188,767 downwards.
TTTGAATTAATTATTTTAAATAATTTTCATTACATTATTATTATTTCTTGTTTGTTTTTACAAAAAAAGTTGATGAAAAAACTTAAAAGCTACTTTTTATAAAAGCTTATCCATTTTTATAAAAGAAAACATTAGTTTTTTTCTGGCCCTTTCTCCTCCAAACCATAAGACACAGAAATACAAATAAGGTGTCAAATATTAGGTATAGTATTGAGGATGCTTACATTTTATTTTTCATCAATATGGCTGAACCGTAAGTCACGTAAGGTAAGGTCAAAGGCTAAATCGTTCATTTTTGATCGATTTCCCTGCCCCACACTCTCACCACATACACACACACGACGGGCACGTGACCTTTGATCCCGAGATCATTTTCTCAAATCAGCAGGGAAGCCACTAAAAATGGTGCGGTTTGCTATATTAGTAAAAGAAAACATGGAAGGTTTACTTGAATACTTTTGCTATTGTTTTCATTAATTTATTTATATATTTTTTTAAAAATTATAATATCTATTATTATCAGTACGGCCAAAGATGAACCTCCCAGAATGCAACGCAGATGATAGATTTTCCTTTCCTGGCCTGTCGGTCACATTCAAATGTAAGAGAAAATGGCGGTCGTTGGATTCACATTCAACATTTCGACGAGGAAAAGGTCTCAAAAATCAAGTAGGGAAATTATTCTTAACGTTGCTCGTCGATTTCAAGATGTATGTGAGATTTTTGATATTTCCTATTTTTGATAATTGAGATTGGTATTTCCTGCGGAGCTTACGGCATTGATACTGGAGAAATTAGTCAATGATAATGTGTTTGCGGGTCCAACTTTCGCCGCGAACATAATAAATATAATTTTTTTTTTTTCATTTTCTGTAAAGATTAATTAAGATACCCATTATTTACTTAATAGGTTTTAAGTAAATCCAATTTCCAATTAATTTTACTGATACTATAACGCGCGCAGACATTAGAGGATGGTAAACAGAGTAGGGATAATCTTCTGTTTATGACATCCGTAGGTCGGTTCTATTGATATTCTAAGGGAACTTTTATCACGTTCTTGCGCTAATTTCTGGACAGGAAGCCACACGAAAAAAAACATTTACAATATAAAAGTTAGATCTTACGAATAATGATACAAGACACATCCTCTTCCTATCAACGCTATATTTCGCAGTTTATTACTTTTAACTGCTTCATCAGGCATAATATACATGGAAAAAAAAACTCTTCGTAAAATATAATAAAGAATTTGCTAATAATATCAGAAAATCTTGGGAATACATATACAAGTAATAAACTGCGAAATATAGCGTTGATAGGAAGAGGAAGTGTCTTATATCATTATTAGTAATTAATTGCATATTACGTTTGAATATTAGAGCATCAAAGTGAGATCTTCTTCTTAATTTTGAATGTCAAGTTTCAGGAAGATTCATCAGGCGGTTCAGAAATTAGAAGGACACACACACACGCACACACAGACCGAGTGCTTTGAGAAGCCTTGCCTTCCTAGACTAACAACAGGGTAGGGATAGCGATTAGTAAACCAATCACAATGCTTCGCAACGTCTTCTGATACGTGTAAGAAAATATAATTGAGAAAATCAGAAAATTGTTGCGCATGCAAAAGACGCAATTGTTGCGATTGTTGTGATTGTTGCTAATGATATTTTAATGATACTTTTCCACAGACAAAACGGGAATATTAGTTTTCTGATCCTTTTTAGATGACTAAAAAAATAACATTAAGTTCATTCCTAAACGCTTCAATTGTAAATTTACGTGTAATTGTATTTATTATATAAATACATATTTTTAATATTGCAAAATAATGATTACTTGTAAAAGCAAATTCTTGAAAAAAAAATAACCGAGACGGACCTTTGAAATGTCTATCTTTGATGCTTTCCTATGCTTTACCGTTGCTGTTCAGAATCCAGATATTAATAGAAATTAGTGGCAATTCAATAATGAGGAATCCGAAAATTTCATCACAAGATCTCCGATTCAAAAGAGCTCCCAGCAGCTCTGCATATCTAACGCTTCCCCCGATGTTAGCTTGCGTAATAATCTCCAATTTGTGGCCACCCTTTTAGGTTTATTACACGTGCTCTAACTGCTACTCCAGAAGAAAGGAGAAAGATAATGATTGCAGAGGATGCCAATAGAGAATCTTGCATTACCAGAACATGGTTTTAATTTTAATTGCGTTTTAGTGTTTTTTTGTTTTTTGTTTTTTTAAAGCTAATGTGGTACATCTACGAAAAAGATACTGTAAATTTGAGATATGTTTACAGCATAGGGGAGATTAAAAAATAAAAAAAAAAAAATAAAAGAGATAAACATATTCATTTGATTGTATTCAAGAAGCACACTATCTGTCCTCGGAAACTGAAATTTTGGCAGTGTATAATATTAAGAGAAGATATCAATATTTTGGTACTTAAAAGGACTTACAGATACTTTTTTTTATTTTTTTAGCCAATGCCAGGGCTCTTAGAACTTTCGTTATTGGCCTCGACAAGGGGCGATAATTGTGAGGCACTTCGCAGAACTCGTTCAGAACTTCGCAGAACTCGCAGAGTAGACCATAGTGTGAGGCGGCTCACACTATACCGGTAGAAACAGACCAAACACAGAAGAAGAACGTAGAAACATCCATCCCAGCGCCGGGATTCGAACCCGGATTCGACATATCTGCCGCAGGGCAGGACCATCCAGATCACTCGCCCATGCCGAACGGCACCTACGGAACCTGAAGTAAAAAAAAAAAGCTGTTTAAAATAGGTAGAGGTGTAAACGCCGAAATTAGAATAACTCAAGAGCTTTTTACTTCAGGAAGCTGAAATAAAAAAAAAAATCTACTTAAAGCTTTAATGGAAAAATCAAGACATCGAGTATGAATTTTTGTAGGTAGTGCAACCGCATTACCGTTGGGCTGCGGGCTACAGGAGCCGGGTTCATTTCCCAGCGGAGGTAGAAGATTTGTCAGGGATATTCTTCAGTAGACATGTCCTAGGGTTTACGCAGCCCTCTGTAAAATAGGGTCCTGGCTTCTTTCCGAGGCTTAAAATTAGGAGAGCGTCGGTTTAATGATTGACGGAGGCCTGTATCTCCAACGGCCCGAAGTGGTCTGCATGGCCTGTAATGTAAAATCCTTTAACTTTCTATAGGTATACATGAACAAATACGGACGCCTCCTTAGCAAATAAATGGTTTTAAATATTGATTACAATAAGTAAACAAAGTTGACTGGTCTATTTATACTATTTGAACATTTTTTTATTATTCTGTTGTGCATTGATTCGGATTTTTTTTTTTTCTTTTTTTCTTCTTAACAATAAATAAATAAAAATAATAATTGATTTGTCTTGCTAGCCAATAAAGTAGTTTCCGAGTTGGCAAATTGCAGTTTTTTTTTTCCTCTTTTAAGTATTTATTTTTTTGTTTGAATGATCTTTTCAGGGAAAATGATGATTCAATGATTCAAAGTTATTAATTCTTAAATATAACCCTACAGGAAAAAGAGACCGAGGACTACCCAGGACAAGAATCAGTTACAGCTTCAAGAAATACGAACAGACAATTCAGCCTAATCGTAAAACGCTCAAGACCAGACATTTCAGGAAAAAACCTACTGGATGTGAAGCAAATGGATTCGTTTTAACACAGCCTAAAGAATTGGCAATACTACGTCACTGATTATCTCAGATTAAATTAGAAAAGTGTTCTTCAATACAATCACGTTGTTTATTTCACTTTCTGCATTTCGTTGATTTTTCGAGAGATAGATCAAAGCCATGGAATAAAGGTCTTTCGTCTCAATTACGCGCAATGAATTATCAATCGGGAAGGAAGAACTTGGAGATTCCTTATTCGGATGTAAGATACATAATCCGGGGTTGCTCGGGCGTTAAATCAAATCATCAAAATGTTTCACAAGGTAATACATTTTATTTTTGTTTTTTAACTTTAATTTCACTGAATCGATTTGCTTCTCATACTATACAGGGAATCCACGACATGCTCTACAGAAAACTATTTTTTAATTTTTTTTTCTGCTCTTGAAGCTAACAAAACATCAAGGTCCTGACTCCAGCAAATGCAGGCGACTGCAAACCTTTTATTTCTTTTATATATTTCTTTTACCAATGCACCTAAAATTCTGAAAATTTAAATATGAACTTGTAAAGCATCTGGGATTTCTATTTTCTTGTTTTTAATTTTCAAAATATTTTACAATTAATTAAATTAAAATTCAAAAACTGTCAATTTTTTAGGTGTTTACGAGGTATTAAACGGTATTTTCAACTCAATGAAATTTGACGAAAACTGAAATGATAAAAAATTTGTAATGTTTTGTATTTAAAATATTTATTATTAGTGCAACAGTTAATTTTTCAAAAAATAATTTAATCTCACAAAATTAAAAAAAAAAAAATGAACGATCATAATAATCCTCCCATTCTAAAATACTTGGTGTGCCTATAAGCAGCAGCGATTTGAATACTCTGAAACAGTTATAGTCTTCAAAAGTTCAGGGGTAATATCTGCCTCGCTTCCATTATACGTCCATGGTTTCCAATGTACAACTTAAAAAACCAGTACACGTAACTGTCATTTATCAATCATTTATGATAATTTGGACTTATTGTTTAACTTACAAAATAAAGAAATAATATACATATTTTTTTTTTCCATTTACATTATTCAAGATTTACTAAAATCCCAAAGCAAACACTCAAAAAATTAAAACTTCCCCCGTTCTTCGTTTATCCGCATCTAAAAAAAATCAATTTGGAAGCAATTGTCCGTTGAGCGAGTGAGTCTGTGCCGTAACGAAATAAGCTTCTAACGGCGAAGCCAGTCCTACTTTTAGCATTTCATACGCCCGTAAATAGATCTTCTATACAGTTCTCGCGTCTGGCAAGTCACAATAGTGTTTAATGCAGCGACTAACGCTCGAGGCGTGCAACGCAAAGTCCGCGTGCCTGAAACAAAAGACAACCGGTCTGTCACATTCTTTTTTTTTTGCATTTTGGTCGGTGGTCCCGAAGCACGTGGTTGCCGAGACGAGCAATTAGAACGCCGATCGCTCGCTTCCTTGTTCTCCTGCCATTCGAAGTCCGCCAAAGAAAAAAAAAGGAGTCGGAAATTAACTATTAAAGCCATCTATGGAGCGCCATTGTTTGCATTATACGTTTTTTTTAATCATATGTATTTTGACGAAACAAAAAAAAAAATACAGGAAATTTTTATTTTTATTTTAGCGTATTGTTTTAGCAAACGAAGGCTTTTTCGCTTATTGAGATTTCATTTTTTTTTTTTGGTTGGTTGGTTGGTTAGCATGAGTTCGGAGCGGAAGTAGTAAAGAAAATGGGACTTTCATAGAAACTTCCTGTGTGTTATAGCAGAGATTATCAATCTGGGTTCCACTAATCTTTACAGGGGATCCAAGAAAAACTACACAATAAAGAATAAACTTGAAGGAAATCGGGAAGTGAAATTTTGATTTTAATAATGAATTCCAAATATTCCCAAAATATGAGTCCCTACAGCTTTTTATCGAGAATATATAAGAATAAGAGCATGTAAATTACATATTGATTTATTTTTTCATTAAAAAGTGAAATCACTGCCTATATTTACAGTGCCGGAGTATTTAATATACGTTTCAAAAATAATAAATAAAGATAATTCAATAAAGTTTCGGGTCTATTGTAACAGGAGCCGTCTTTAGGATTCTAGTGTATGCATCAGCAAAATGGGTTAAAACAATTCTTTATCATTTGTCAGTCTGGAATTTTTACTCTGCTTCGAAGATGAATTCAACAGTGCACTTATTAACAAATGTTTAGAAAAAAACCTTTTAGGGTAGGTAATATTAAGCCAATAGACTGTACACTTAAATTCTATCAATAAATAACCTTAGAACTTCCTCTGATTGTTATAATTACTGCATTTTGACCTAATTATTTGTTTATTACTATCAACGGATGTTTGGAATAACAGATCTCACTTCCGGAGTATTAGAATAAAATTTCCTCTGAATTATGCAATTGTTATTTATATACATATAAAAAAAAAAACAGTCTCTTGAGTAATTTGAGTTATTTATATATTTCGTATAAAATTAATAACACTATTTATATAATACTGCATTTTAAATTTCTGATAAACAATCTCTAGGCCTACAGTATTATAATTTCTTTTTTTTTACATTACTGTATCATTATTAAACTTATAATTTTCACTTTTTCTGCAATTTCAATGCCATCTATTTATAATATAGTAGCCTTATTAAAATTATAATTTTCACTTTTTCTGCAATTTCAATCCGTCTATTTGTAATATAGTAGCGCTATTAATATTATAATTTTTCCTTTTTTTCCTATAATTTCAATGTAGTCTATATATGTTTAGAGTTATTAAAATTATAATTTTAATGCACATTAAATGTTTTTCTTCAAATTTTTATTTTCATTTTCATGAAAGTGTTTGTATTTTTTTAATAAAATTAAAATTTTATTTTTGTTTTCAAAATTAAATTTAAAATCATAATTAAAATTTTGGTGTCTCTTACTTCCTAAATAATATTAGAAAGCTAATAATCATAAGTAAATAAACAATATAATCTTTGAGTACTTTTGCGAAACAATTTCAAATTTGTCACCTCTCTTCAACCAAGGCTATCCTATTGTTCAAAAGCCCAAGAAAAGAAAAGATATTTCGATTTATCCTTGTTTACAGACAAATGGAGGAAAAAAAAAACATGTAACAGACTCATGGATTTATATACTACTTTTGTTTTCCATTTATTTTGATTTAATGTAGCTTCTACCTTTTTTGTGGATGTGAACCAAAAGTTCTTCACAAATAATTAAATAATGAAATAAATGTGAAGTGTTGATTACAATAGGGAGCGATTTCAATGTACTAAGCATTTCAGTTAAACAAAGAATATTCTAGAAACAATGGAAAACGGAAAATTACAACTCTATGGACATATCCTGAGAAATTGAAATGTTATAACTACCGCTGACAGATGAGATCACGAAGGGAAAGAAGAGCAGAGGAAGAAGAAGAATACGATAAGGAATGGACCGGAAAACGTAGGGTGACACTTTTTTCAGCTGGAGCGGGACAAAGAAAGAGTACGATGGCGATGACACTAACCCTAAATTAAACTATCATTAATAAAACTCTATTATGGTAAAAAATAGAAGAATTATTATTTAAAATTAATAATTATTTGTTAAAATACGTATATTAGGCTTCTATAAAAACGTGGAAAGAAATGAAATTATTGATTACCAAACAAAAATTTCTCTGATATTATTTGGAATTTGTAACGAAACCTAAAGAAAAAGACCATCGTGTCTTAATATCATTTGTAAGTTATAATACTATAAAAAATTAACGATAAAATCAATAAAACCAGTGGGAGAAAACTGCACTTCAGCTTCAACCAACAAAGTAATCATTGATTTTTTTATTTACTTTTAAGAGTACTGTCTACATACGACGAAGCCATGCCTATCTATAAAATACATCGTATATGTAAATATGTGAAAATTAAAATATATGCAATTGACTTTCTTTGAATGCAGAAACAAAGAAAAAATATTTGGAAATCCGTGAAAAGTGTCCATTTTGTGATGACGGAATCATGGTTTTTGTCATAAATATTCACCCGCGAAAATATCTATATTTTAATAAATTTTAACTTCGAGTAATATATTTTAATATAATAAGCAATGCTTTAAGTAATTTACGAGAATAATTGTTAATCAATTCCCTGTATTCAGTCATTTTTTTGTTTTGTTTTTTTTTCCATTTTATGGCAGACTATACCGATAAATCTCGTAATTTACGAGATAATAACGGTATAGCTGTCGTAAAACGGAGAAAAAAAAAATAAATAAAAAAATGTCTGAATACAGGGAATTGATTCACAATGAAAGGAGCCCTGCTTGTAAACTCTTAGCAATTAATTAAAGCTATAAAAAGCACAAAATGATGTAATATACATTACCAATATAAAATATCAATACGTTTATTATAAAGATTTAAAATAAAAATCTAGATTAATTGCAAAAAAGTCAATTATTATTAAGACCAACGGTATTAAATTTAATAGAAATTTGATACAAATAATATATAACTTAAAAAATATAATCTAATAACACAGATTAAGATTTTGTAGAATAGAAAATAAAATATATAAAAATATATTAGCGTCCCTACAATGCAAGGTGAATTTTATTTATGACATTTAATTAAAATAATTAAATAGTAAACATATAAAAATTTTGCAAGGGTTGGCAATTGCAGTAAATTTAGCCAAACTTTTAAAATGAGAATTTACATTCTTATTGTATAGAAATTGTATAGAAAAATACTGTATACATTTTTTTAAAGATTTATTATTATAAAAAAAATGAGGGGATAATTAAAGAATTTAATATTATATTATTTTATATGACTTAGAAATGAAAACTCGGGTTTGCTGTGGGTTTGAATTTTCGCAAGATAAATTTGTGAATGAATTTTCAAATCAGCGTACGTGAATGAAGGGAGGGGTTGCCTGCGACGGAGGGATAACAAAAAAAAAAAAAAGAGGGGGTAGACATAAAAAAAAAATGAAAGAAAGAAGGGGTTATCGGAGAAGGGGGAGAAGGATATCGAAACGAGACAAGCAGCACGCGACACGCACTGCCAAAGGGTTGACGATACATTGATCCCTCTTCATTTCTTAGTTTGCGATGGCAGTGCGCACGCGCAGTCAACGTCATCAGGCGCCAAATTCAAAGGTCACGTGTTAGCAACCTATAGAGAACCCGATGCACACACGGGAAGTCAACTGAAAGACCGAAGCCCAATCTCTAAAAATGTCTTCAAAATTATAATCATTTTTATAAAATATATTTTAAAATGAGACCACTTACTTTCACTTAAAGTTGGTTATTATTAATTATTTAAGTAATTCTTTTTTTTTTTTTTTTTTTTTAATGTTCACCAGTCCTATTAGGTATACCTATAAAATGTATACCTGTATTATAGGTGCTGATCGATTGTTATATATGGTTAATTAAAGATAATTAGAATTAAAAATCTATTATTATTTTCTCATCAATTACATCGCTGATTAGTTGAATTTTAATGCAGCTGATATTTTTACAATTTTTTATTTCATAGTTTTTCCAATTAATTTGACTAAATAACTTATATTTTATATAGTTATCTAGTCTTTGACCAGAGTTATTATTTAATTTTGAAATATTAAAAATTTTTAGCCAATTCAATTGATTAAATTCATATTTTTATCTTTCAATGTCTTTTTTTTTATAAATATTTATACTACTATAATAGTATTTCTTATTATTTCTTATATTTATACTATTTCTTAGTTTTATTTTAATTTTTCAATAAGAAATTATCGCGACTTAAATAAATGCAAATGTATTTATTTATTTATTTATTTTTATTTATTTTTTTATTTATTTATTTTTTTATTTATTTATTTATTTATTTATTTATTTATTTATTTATTTATTTATTTATTATTATTTTTTTTATTAAAGTCAAAGCACAATTATCATAATAAATAATAAAAAATGCAAAAGCTATCTTAATACTACTATTTTATGATTAATTATAACAAATAAGGGTTCTATAAAATATTATTTACATCCAAAACAATATATTTTAAATGACAAAATAAAAATCTTTAATATTTTTATTTCGCTTTTTTCATTTTCTCTTTTGCCTCGATACTTAGAGAACACCCATTTAGTAATTTTAATTTAAATTATTGAAGCAAATTATTTGTTACTGTGTAAAATAAGGTAGAAATAATTCATTGAGGAGGATACGATAACAAGGCTGCAGTATCCGGCGCATTCGGAATAAAAACTACGTAAAGATCCTTTGAGAATTAGGAATTACATTCAATTACTACTTTACAAACTGACTGAAACTTTTCGAAATCATTGTTCTTAATTACATGAATCAAATTATATTAATAAATTTCGCTTGGTTATAATTTTTTATTGAAAACTAGAATTTTTTTTGAAAAAGCAAATCACTTGTCCTTTGTCGAAATGTATGAAATTTAATACAAAATTCTCACAATTTTAAACGTATGCCTTTCAATTAAACACTCAAAACAGCGCAAAACATGATTATTTAGTGACCGCAGAATTAATAAAGATAGTTATCTGGCGGGTGACATAAAAAAAAAAAAAAATGAAAGAAAGAAGAATTGACATAAAATTGATATTTTGAAGGCTTAAAATAATGACATATATAAAATATGATTTCAAGAAAAAGTTAATAAATCTCACAGTCAAGTTGTTTAACCAAATATTCGTCAGCGACACAGCATAATTACAAATCAAAAATTTTATATTTAATATTTTGACATTTATTTCCATTCTTTTAAATGATATTCCTTTTACGTCCAATCGCAGACAATAATGTTGATTGTGTTTATATTAAAAAATAAAAATAATTAATCAGGGCTTAAGAAAAATCCCATTTTTTTATTGACTTATTTTGTTACGGAATCATTTTTAAATATTAAAGATTTTTTTTATCTTTAAAAATGAATAAAAATTCGTAAAATAGTTAGTCATGCAATCCTTAAACTAATTGCTACATTCTAAACATATAATGAATTGTTAACAATTAAATATTCTAAATGAAAAGAAATTTAACGTGCCCAATGATTCAAAGAATTTTTGATAAAAGTAATCCAAGAACCCAAAAAAAAATTCAGTGAAAAAAGCGAAAAACGGTTCAAAAATGTTCAAAGAGAAAAACAGAGTTACAGCCACAACAATTTGGAGATATTTCAACGATTTTTAAAATTTCAAATATTAAAAAAAACATAATTTTACAGATAAGTCGTATTATTCGGGAAGCCATTTGTAAGAAATATCTCTGTGGATTGTCCACAAAAAAAAAACCATTACTTAACAGAAGATAAGTAATGAATAAATGACAGTTTCGTGAGTTATTTAAAACGAAGTATTTATGGTACCTACCTTGCCGTAATCACTAAGCAGAATTAAAACAAGAAAATTGTAGGTTGGTGTGTCAGATTTCGAATACAAGGGCTCTATAACTTCTAAGCTCTTTAGGTACGGAGTCAATTTGTGTTAAAATAAATTGGGAACGATTAATGTATCACTACAATAAATCACTGAACTTTCACATTTTCGTGTAATTAGTGAATGCTTGAATTGAAACATATAAAAATGGTTTCTGGGTCTACGATTCTGAATAATGTTTTCAATTTTGTTTCAGAATTATCACTGAAAAGCTGCTGATGAAGTACCAGTATTTTAAGATACCAGCTTTCCAATTATTATGCAGTGCCACGACAGCATATCTTCGCTTCTTCATTCTGGGTTCATTATCTACCAAAATCATGAGGAAGCAACCATTTTAATCAGATCGTTCAAAATCTTCAGCTTCCTGGAATTAAGAGTTTTTAAGTTTTTGAACTATATTGATCTCGAAATAGCCGTACTTCTATTTGAAATTGCATTCTAAATATATATTAGGTTTGAAGCTATGCTCATTAAGCAGATATAACAAACGTATACAATATTTATATTCTGTAGAAATAACTAACGAATTTAAAAACAAAGACAAATCTATTATGTGACACTTTAAAAGTATTTTAACATCATTTACAAGTTTCTGGTTCTTACACGAGATCCTGATATGAACTGAAAATATATAAATGTACTTCAAACTGGTTTACAACTTAATTTCAAAAAATAATAAATATTAGAATATTTAATCATCGTAAATTTTACTAAACTATTTACTTAGCTTCAGCAATGTGAACTTACAGTATGGAATTCTTGCGATAATTACTGCGTTTAAAAAGTAGATTAATATACTTGGAATATTTCTGTAATAAAAAAAAAAAGGAGTTGCTATATTTTTTTTTTGTGGGTATTTGTATGGTAACGGTTGGGTCTACTGTAGGGTACCGTATCAAGCACGGCCTTCTACTCATTCAAATGCAAATGAATGATTATCCCGTGTCTATTTATAGTTCCCCCTTCAAGGGGAAGCGAAAAAAAGGTACGAAGTGTTGTTTTGAACTGTTGAATAATAAAAAAAGAACCGGTCCCCTTGAGAGGAAGAAAAAAAACCCCGAAAGAGGCATCTTCCCGGACAGACTGGACGATCCCACAGCGACCCTCCCACTAAAAAACACGGCACAAAACATTACCAATTAAATTACACTGTACTGGGCTTACCAATTAAAAAACATTAAAAAAAAAAACATAAATCTAAGTCAGAAATTTAACTCCGACAAAGAAAACTAATTTTTAGGTCACGGCTTCAATTATAAAGTAATAATAATAATAATAATAATAATAATAATAATAATAAAACTAAGGAAGAACTGTGATAAAAAAATAATAATGTCCAAAATTAATATTTAAAAAATGTGTTACAAGTTGCGAAGATTTATGAGGAAAAAGTTCTTGTAAAATACCTGTAAATAACGTAACTACTTTAATTCGAGTGTATTTTCCCGCCAATTTTCACAGGCAATGAAGAGGTTTTGAATGATTTCTCGAGAAAAGAAAAATTCGAAGCATATATATCTACGGAACTGTCGAACAAAAAAAGCATAGTTATTAAATTACAGTTCATTTTTTTTAATACATTGATCAGTAACTTTAATTGTATGGAGGGTTATTTTTACAATGGTTATGGCAAATAAAGCAGAAGTATGGAACACCAACTGCTCCTTTACTACGATTTTATAATCATTATAGATTGTTTATTTTAATTTTAGAGGAGGAAAAATAAAATTAGAATGCAGTTATAAAAATATACTTAACTGCAAATATAACAAAATTAATTTCAGGTTGTTAAAATATCTTAAAATATGGCAAGCCGAAAACAAGACAAATTCACAAGTAAAAACTCAAGTAGTTAATTTTGCTTTTTGTTAGATTTACAAAAAAAAAAATGATTAATAAATAAATTAATCTGGAATAATTACATTCAGTTTTAACGTACTAACGTTTTTCTTCCAATACAATTAAGGATTTGTTTTTACTCTTCTAATTTTATCAAACTAATTACACCCATAACTTATTAACTGAAGAAAATTTTCCCTGCCTATTACTGAGTCACGGGATTGCTCTTTGAAATATTAATTTTTTGTTTTAAAAATAAAAAAAACAACAACATTTAAATAGTAATAAAATGAAAGAGTTAACAATTCATTTAAAATCTTATTAATGATACAAAACACATCTTTTTTTCTTCGCAATATTTCGCAGTTTATTGTATTTTAACTGCTTCATCAGGCTTAATATATGGAAAAACTGAAATGCTATTAGTATTATTACCAAACTCATTATTGTAATAATATGGAAGATTGAAATGTTATTAACATTATTGTAATAATATGGAAGATTGAAATGTTATTAATAATATTACCAAACTCATTATTGTAATAATACAGAGGTTTAAAATGTTGAAATGATGTTAATTGTATATATTATTACCAGATTCGTTACTGTATCTTACGAAAAGTTTTTCCATATATTAAGCCTGATGAAGCAGTTAAAAGACAATAAACTGCGAAATATTGCGAAGAAAAAAAGAAGATGTGTTTTGTATCATTAATAATTATTAATTGCATATTGAATTTGAATATTAGAGAATTTAAAATCTTAAAAACGTGTCTATTATTTTAATGTTTCTTTATATTTGACTTACGTACGGTAAACTTAATAAAACCTGAACTGAGAATAAGCTAGAAAATAATTGTAAGAAACGATTTAGATTATCTTAGAATGTCTTAACTAATTGCCATACAGTTTTTATTTATAGTAATTCGTTTTAATCAATTATCGTTTGTTTTTATTGCGTTCGATATTAAATAGATTAAAGTAAATTATATATTAAGCGTAGTAGTTTAGCATTTTAAAGATTTAAAGATTACTTAGTTATTTAAAAGCGAGTTTTTGATAACTTTCTTCCATTTTTCTGAAAATGTCTGTTAAGCCCAGCACAGAATAAACAAAAACAATTGCCTTTTCCGATTCTGGGCTTCACAGACATTTTCAGTGAAATTTGTCAGCACGTTAACCCTTTCTTTTTCTTCCATTTTGTTTACCATTTATTCAGATAAAACAATTTTTCGCCTTTTAGAGTTTCTGAAAAATCAGCATTGAATAAATGTCACCTTTTCATCAATTTGAAAACTAGTTTAAAAATAAAGTAAGTCAGTAACGCTGACATTTCTTTGACGAATCAATTCAGTAAGTAATTTATAAATATAGATGTAAATTATTGCTTTGTTGTGTCTGTTTCGATTTGCTTACGATGCTAGAATAGCTGATCGGACAAAATTGATTAGCAGGAGAAAACGGATGTATGGTACAAAAGTAAATATTTCGATTTTAGTATCAAGGGAAAGAATTAATGATGAATTGAAGAGCTTTTTATGTTTAATACATTTGTTTATCAAATGAAAAACATTAGAATAATAGAAATTGTAAATAAAATATTTTAATCAAGTTTAAAGACAATTTTTTTTCTCAATATCCTGTATTTAGCAGTTTGTGGGGGTCAGTGAAATATGTCGACCAGCGGACAGATAGCGATGATGACAGAAGGGGAAAAACACAAACAGAAGGGAAAAAAGTTGTGTGGCGCCATCTAGTTTTTTTTTTTTTTTTTTTACCCACCCCCACTCGGGACAGAATTTTTTTCTCTTCTTTCTTCGTCGACCTCTGCTTGCGGAAGAGGAGCCCTGTGACCCGGAAAGAAGGAAAAGGGTCCCCTAACAGACATCCCCTCCCCCCAACCCCCAACAACCACATGTGGGAAATGAAACAGGACTGCATCTTGGAAAATGAGCGTTTTTTTAGAATTTATTTGAAAAATCAGAAATAATACGAAACACTTGGGGAAAAAAGTACGAATATAAATAAATAAATAAATTACTTATTTAATTATTTAATCAATTATCTTAACAAAGATCATTTGAGCAAAGAAAAATACACAACACATATATCTTTGATTCAAATACAAGGTTTGTGATATTAAATATTATGCACTCATTACTAAGGATAAATAAATATAACAATTTTATTTCTTTTATATTTCAAAAACCAGGTTAATTTAACTAAATTTTGCCGTTTTCAATGAAATTAAGATGACAACATGAAAATAAATAAATGATTTATATCTATCTTTGTGTATGTGTGGGTTTTTGTATTTCTTTTCATATAAAAAGGACTTTTAAGTGGTCATTTAAATATAATTAAACGTGTAATTAAGATTATTTTGGAATTAAAATAAAGAATTTTTCAGTCGTGTAATTTTATTTCAGTAGCATTTTTATTTTTATTTTTATTTATTATCACTTACAATGTTTTTAAAACCATTTGAAAACTTGAAAATTGACTTTTTTTTCCTAGGTTAAATTTAAATTCTATTAAAAAAAATGAGACAAATAATAACAATTCTAAAAAAAGGTATTTGTGTGTAAATATAGCTTGGAGCATTATTGGAGTCCTGCAATGGGAGGCTATTTTAGAACCATCACGAAAAAAGAGTAAAGAGCGGGAAAAAAAAAAGAGAAGAAAAGGTGGGGGAGATACCGGAAAAAAAGAGGGTAAAAAAAAAAAAAAGGACCCCTACTGCCTCCCTGAAACCTGAAATACCTGTTAGCATCCCTCGCCGAGTCCACGGAATTTTTAGTCGGATTCCTTTAGTCGGAGCATTTTTTTTTTTTCCACCTCTCCCCCTACCTGGTGGTGAATTTGTACTTCCGACTGACCAGCTACTAATAGCAAGTCATTACGGCTATTAAACAGTTGACCATTCGCATTCACTAATTGCTCAGGTGTTGTCAAGATACCGCCTGTGGGATCCGCGACCATTGTTGTAATAATCCGTTACTAAATGAAGAACTATTTAAAATGAATATTACGATGCATTGACATCCACCGCTGAGAGTTCGTTCCAGATTATTATTTATTTATTTATTTATTTATTTATTTAAATTCCTGAATAAATAAATAAATAAATAAATAAATAAATATAGAAAAGGAGTGCCCTTTCACGAAATTACAGAATGTAATTCAGAATTTCAGAATACCGATTTGAATATACAATACAGAATATAAGAATTTTCCTGTCAAACTAACATGTTATATATATGTATATATGCGAACATATTTATTAAATGTATCTATAATTATGTTTATAATTATATATGTATATTTACCTATCAAAACCAATATATTTTTAATTATATACATAATTAATAATTAAATATATTAATTTATATTTATGGTTTTTGTATAAAATGTAAATCGATGGCTTAGCGCAAAAGTAGCGAATATCCATAAGCTTAAGCTATGTCGTAGTCTGATGCTGAAATTTGGCATTTCTTGAAGTGCTGGCAAATCCTGTAATGAAGTTTCAACAAATACCTAGATATTTCCTGAAATGTTCAATTTCACCTTGAGGCTATTATATATATAGTATATAATCATGTACAAAAATCATTAAAAATCCGTTGTTGAAGAAGAAAACAAGTATCACAGGATAGCAAATTTTGATTTATGTTACATGTTATCCATAAATAAAACCAACTTAATGTACATGATTATATATCTCCATTATATCAATAAAACTGATAATCAAAGTCAAGAACGAAATATGTATTCTTAAATTACACCTATATTTAATAGAATTAAATACAATTAAACTTAATAAGCAATTGTTTTCTGTCGGATTTAGTAGTATGGGAAACAAATTATTAAATAAAACTAAATAAAATAAAAAATGCCTTATTTTAATTTTTAATGCTGTTGAAATAAATTTAAATTTACTTTCATCATTTTAATTATTATCAGTTAATCTTTATGAAGAAAGATATGAATGTTATTGTAAATTTAAAATGCTGTTAATATTAAAACAATTAAGTAAAGTTAAACAATATTAAGAAACACAATTATTAATTAATAAGTTTAACATCAAGAATGCTATGTTAGTTATATGATCATAATATGTAACTTCATCAGATAAAAGATTTTTCTCGATTTGCAACTTTAATTCTTCCCGCAATATTTATTTATTTATTTAATTTTAGTCTTTATGATATTATTATATAAGTCAGCATATCTGTCAAAAATAGCTGCCTATATTCTTTTTAGTGCATGAATGATAATTAATAAATAATAAAACTATAAAGAAATCATATATTTTACGTTATTAATGTAATAAATTAATTAAAAACAAAAAAACATGCAATCTGCATTTTAATAAAGACTACCTATACTACTACATACATAATTATCGTATATAACGAATACTACATCTTACTAATTAAATTATTTATTTAATTATTTACTTACATTTTTTTATTATTATTATTTGAAATTCTTTTAAAAGTTAGACCTTGGCCTTTTCAGAATCTAATGGGTTTTCTATTGTTTCATCTGGTAAATACGATGGAAAAAATATATACTTTCCATTTCGAAATGATCACCGGTTTTATAAATAACCACAACTATAGTTATATTTTCAGTCATTACTTCAAATTATCTTCATTTATTTTAAACTATCTTATCTTTTTTATTCATTAACGCGATATTTCATCCAGAGAATATCTGAACTTCTTCAGGCTTCTTTTTGAAAATTAATAACACATAGATTCTACATTTTTAATAATTACAAATATTTCCATGCGACTTTGTTTTAAAACAATTAACAGATATTTTCATGCCTACCCTGTTTTAAACAATTTATAACAATTTCCAACAATTTCGTGGGAATTTTACTTATTATAGAAACACCTGTTGTAAACAGTTTTAATTGCATAAATAAGGCAAAAGGTTTGCAAAAGTGAATAAATATTCAATAGAAAGTTAAAAAAGTATTACAAAATAAAGCGAAATTCTCATAAAATTGTTAAGAAATTGTTAAAAGTCGAAAGAAAAAAAGTTTGTTTTCAAGTCTGGCTGATGATCGCCAAAGAGCGTGAAACAGCTGTTGTAGGATGTCACTTGGTAAACAATTTGGTCTCACCCATTGTAATTTACATGTTTTTTTGAAAAAAAAAAACAACAAAAACACATAAAATAAATGAAATGAATTCACCAGAAATCGATTATAAAAACTGGGTACCGATAGTACGTAAGTATCAAAAATTTTTATATCGTAACACGCGCAAATCCTTTACCAAAATAAACGGATTAATATTCATTATCATAGTTTTGTTTTTGTAATGCTTTTTCTACGGTGATTTTTATCGCCTTCTAGCGCTAATTTATCGTCAAATAAATATAAAAATATATAACTTCAAATATAAAAACTAGATTGTCTGTAGTCCTTAAATATGCACGCTAATATTCAAGAAGATCAATCCAGCTGATTAAAAAGCTTTTTTTTTTGGGGGGGGGGAGAAACATAAAAAAATATTGACTGCAAGCTAGCAAGAAAGCAAGTTAAAATTACTTAGCCTTAGTTCTCAACGCCAATTTTTATATGGCATCAATTCGAAACCATGAAATTTGGCCTGCGTGTAGATCTCGCCGAGATTTAGTTCAAAATAATAAAAAAAAAATAATGGTAATTAAGGAGAAGAAATATGAGAACGAGACTTTATTTATTTATTATTTTTTTTTTATTTCATCCACTGTTTACGAGATTTAGCAACAAGAACTCGAAGATCATGATTCGTAAATAAGACGTATATGTTACAAGTACTTGTCTAAAACTTCGGTCTAAAAATACATTAATGTGTCGTACTTCCATTCACTTTAGGCTAATTAACTGAAACCGCTCTAAAAAAGTGGTTTTAAACTACTAATATTTGTTTTACAATTCAATCAATTTTCTGCCTAAGTGTTCGCTGACAAATAAGCTCTAAATATTATCTTTGAAAGCTCTCTCATTTTGCTGTTAATAAATTATGAGACAACGGCACTATTTGCGACCTATATTACAAATAGCAAACCACTAAGTAAAGAATATCTCCCTAAGCAATCATGTTTTTCATTTCATTGGTGTATTATTCATGATGGTCTGTGAAACGCTATTATGAAAAATTACCGTGTTGCATTATTAGACTTATTTACTAAATGAATTGTTTGTTTTCTTTTCAATGCGGTTAAAAAATTCATTTGTTGACGAGCAGGAGGCTAGCACCTGAATTATTTGCTTAAGTATTATTTTGAATTTATTTTTAACATTTTAGTGAATGGAGATGCCACATTCTTGTTTACGATATCATGAATATAAGTAATAAATTGAACGCAATTCACGTGCGATTATGTTATTATTCATAAACAAAAGCAAAAAAAAACAAAAAACAAAAACAAAACAAATAAAGAACTTAATACATTAATTATAAATATGTTTGATTAATTATAAAATATTTATAAAAATAAAAAAACAAAACTATATTTTGAGAAGCAAAATACCTGATCACTTAATAATAAATATTACGGAATACAAATTTCAACTACATAATAAAAAAAGAAAGGACAAGGTAGGAAATAAAATGTATTCTCAATGGAGTCCCGGTATCCAGCCTTAACACGTCAAACCTCAGATATCATGATTAATGATACGGAGAGTAGGTAATTGGTGAACCACTATCTTGACCCACATTTATAGAAATTGTAAATTCTATATTAATCCCACATCTAAATATAAATTTGAGAGTAGAATTACGTTAAATAAAAAGCACGAGACAGATATCTGCAAGTAAATAAATAAATAAAAAAATCGTCAGAAAAATAATCCTTTTCCCCAAGTAGAGACGCCGCACCCGTCTTCCTCGTTAACTTGACCCCTTTTTTCGACCCCCTTCCTCCCCCCGTAGTCATAGCGATGCCCCCTATTATCTCATGCCCTTACACTTCCTGCCCGCCTACCCCTATGGCGCTCTTTCTCCCAGGAACCTCACTTTTCCATGAAAATCTGGTAATTTCGGGAAAACAAAGATGGAGACAGCCCTGGCCACATGGGTCTCTAAATCATCACCGACCCTACTGATACCTACACCAATCGCTCAGCCAAAGAAGAAGAGGGGGAAAAAAAAACAACTTCCTGTAAATACAGGAAATCATATCGTAATCATCTAACTACGCATGATTTTATTTATTTATTTATTTATTTATTTATTTATTTATGAATGTCCTAAATATAAAAAAAAGGTCGTTTTCTGTTAATTCTGGAATCTATCTATGTATTTAAAAGAAAATATTGGGTTTTTCTGTTCGCTACTCCTCCGAAACCATAAGACACAGAAATACAATGAGTTGTCAAATGTTAGATATAATATTGAGGATGACTACTTTTTATTTTCCATCTACATGAATCAACCGGAAGTCATGTGACTTAAGGTTAACTTCTAAACCGTTCCTTTTAGATGATCAAAATATAAAGACAAGTTTTTCCTCTCATCGAGAAGAACTTCTCACAGGTAGTTCGGTCGCGATCAAAGGTCACGTGACTGACAAAATGACCTCAGAATCCAAGGTCACGTGATCACTAAAAATTTTACTCGACAGGTTTGCCAGTTATCATTACAAGATATTTGTAATCAAATTACAAGATA